>JADANN010000159.1:0-262477 GCA_018806985.1 Angiostrongylus vasorum | reverse complement strand
TGGTTCGTTTCATTTGTCCTCGAGTTCTTCTCCAGCTCATTCATCTTGTTGCTTGGCCTGCAAAAACAAGTGAAAAATTAACCCTGTCCACGTTAACACCATTTTTAGCTTCCTTTAAATGACTACATATCAGCAACTATTATTATAAACAGAATAAGTGATCGCACATTTAAATAAAAAAAACTAGGAAGTGAATACAAACAACGAAGGTGCTCCAATTGTGCATACCTCTTTTTCTTTCCACTGTCACCCGACTGACATGTGTCATCTTCATCTGCCTCAGCAACTCCTTTGTAACGGCTCACAGCACAAGAGTATGAAGAGCGTTCGAGAAAGCGAATAATAGTGGAGAGCCGTTTGTGGAGTACCTGTGAACGATGAGAGCATCGAACTCATGTCAACACATATGCGAAAATCAACGATAACACTAACGTAATAACAATGCAAGAGCTAACGGAGAAATAAGAGCAAGAGTGAGAGTGATTACAGTTCCTATCACTACGACCTAAGCAAATGAAACTGTAAGGAAAGATCAATCGGGAGAAAAGCAACGATGGAGCTGGCGACGGCGCTCGCCAAGGCGTCGCTTGGCCAAATGCCGGTGGCGGTATGCGTGGCTGCGTCCAAGCGAGCGGCTTGCCCATTGGCCATAACTGGACATAGACGCGGGTACGCACGCGTCGGTGTAGTAACGCGATCTCCATCGACCCATAGGATGGATTGATTAGGTGGATAGAGAACTCTCTATCTGTAGAGGGATTCATGCCTATTGACCCGAACGGGACATAGACGCAGAGTAGACACGCGTCGTTGTAGCAGCGCGGTCTCCATCGACCCATGGGATGCATTGATTAGGTAGATAGAGAATTTCCAGGATTGATAGAGCAATTCTCTATGTCCTTCACGACGCCCAGCGTCCTCATCACCAACTTCACTAAAAGTACACTGGCAACATTCGGAAACGTAAAGAAATTTGCTCCAAACACATAACACTGAGCGAATCGTACACAGTCTTCAATCACATTTGGCCAGAAACCGCCCTCAAAATACGGCAAGCTCATCGGTGTGGCAAAATTACCATCACGCGCCTGAAAAGATTCTCAGAGCGAAAACGATGACGTCGACACGTCTTCATCTAACTCTAATTTCGGGTCACTCGCTAGTAAATGTCCTTGAGCTCGGTGGTCGTTTCTTCAGCTACACCTTTTTCTATCATTTTTTTCTATCACACGTTAAAAAATACTAAATTGATCAAATGAGCAAGATGTTTTTTAGAGAAAAAAACAACAGCAATAAACTTTGTCAATTACCCGCAACCTCTTTCATTTCGGCATCTTTTGCTTAGGTGGGAGGCAGTGAGAGATATAATCAAAACAATCAGACGACGGTGGGCATGCCCAAATATGAGCCCTATTGTGTCCAAGTCGCTTAATATAGCTAAAGGTACAAAATATTTCGACACTTGTGACGTCGCTGCCCAAACAGAATACGCGAAGAAAAGTTCTCGATAGAACTCACTCGAGATATCTCAGCAAGATCTCCTGAAATACTTCCGTGCTCAGTTTGAAAGTTCCCTTGGAAGAAATTCGCGGATTCCATATAAGATATGTATACTTGCCTAAAACAACTGTTGTGTTGCGCAAACAGTTACTTTGTATTTAATCCTTAATGTTTGTCACGCTTTATTCCATTTCATTGCATGAGAATGTATTGTACCACGTCCATATAGAACGACCTACCTTGAGTTTGGTTCCTTATAGTTAGTTCCATGCTCTTGAACATAGAGTCCGAAGAAACACACCTTAATGCCATCTATAATCTCAAACGCAAAAAACAGCTTTCATTCTGCACGAGAAGTGGTCCGGAAGTCCCTGGAGGCCATACCTGAGTGCCCAAAGTTGAAAACTAATTGATAGTATTAATGAACATATTAAAGTTACAAAAGCATCGACAAATTCTAAGGACCGATGGAAGGCCATAAAAAGGAACACCTCAGGAAACTACTCCGCTTTCACCAACGGCTTAAGTTCGACTTCCTTCTCCTGAATGCATAAGGTTTGATTTATCGCCACGTATTGATCGGAATTATTTGGCAGTTTATTCTTAAGCAATGCGTTCACCTGAAACATTCAGTTCACAACTAAGGTTGTTTTGAACCGATTGCGAAAAATATTCTGGTTCACTAAACGACTCAAATCGCAACACCTTCAACAAGCACTTTTTCGGAGGGATTTCATTACTATTACTAGTGAGAAATAACAAATCTGGTGCAGATGCTTCGAAAACATTACGTCTCTAAACGACATTTCAAGCCTAATCGAAACGATTCCACTTGGCTCTCCTAAATCGCACTTTAGGCCTAAGCGAAACTGCTTATTTAACAACATTAAGCAGAGAAAAGAAAAACACGCATCACCCTCAGTTCGTGATAAATCAGTTCCTACTGACACTTTCGGTGATGTAAACGCAAATGACAACACAATATAGGCAACAAAAAAAATCTATATTTAGGTGTTAGGTCTTACTTTGGAAATGAAAATTGTTCGTAGGACCGCGAGAAAAGTGAAAGATCCACAAATCCGATCTTCCAAAAACCGTGACAACCTGTTATGCGGCAATTCCGTGACAGCCTGTTTTGCGGTAATCTCTTTGCCACGAAACGATTTCCCTGCTTGGGACAGCATCTCATCTTTCGACAGGTTCCGCAAACGAACCCCCTCCGGGAACACCTAGAAAAGTGCGGATCTGAACAATTCAAAAAAGTGAATTGTTCAAAGAACGAAAAGCAAACTGAAAACGACTTAAACAGCGGCCGCGTAAAAAAGTTGCTGAAAGTAGAATAAAGTTCCTTCAGCAAAATTCGTATAAACTATTAACTAGTTGTTTCGGCCTTGCATTTACTACTCAGACGGTTTACCGCCTGATCGTTGCTGATAGGCGTTCCTGGTTATCAAGCTTTGTATGGTGGAGGGTTCATCCACTCAGCAGGGCCTCCTAGGTGAGTCATTGTAAAAGCCAGATATGCATTCCTTCACCTCCAAACGATGTTCAATGAAGTCGAATACAGGGCGCTTCCCTCAGGGGATTGACTAGCTCCAAGAACTTTATCTTTTTTTTATCCCTTTAACACAAGTGCCCTACGTTTGCAACCCATACTGCTTATGCGACCGGTCTCCATTGGTGGTGTGGGCTACAGCGGAATTCCCATTCGTTTCTCTTTCGAGTAACCAATGACGATGGTCTGCCTCGAGCATGGTTACGTCCATGAGGAGCGTCTTGAATTCCTAAAAACGTTTCCATCTACGAATACAAGAAGCTACAGACAACAGAAAAAGCTCTAAGAAATAGTCATAGAAATTTTTCGGGAGCTCTTAGGTTACCTACATTACTTGTTCCTTCCATCCACTTTGTACCTCAGTTCTTGATACAGAAGTCCGTCTAAACATATAGGATAGAATCTTTTTAATAGATAGTCATTCTTACGGGCAGTGCTCCACTTAGATTTGTTTTGTGAAATGCGGTTTTCTTAAAAATTCGATTATTGTCTCGCTCTCATATGGTTTTTGGGTATTACGAAAGCCAACAAGAGGCAATAAATACTGCTAAAAAATAAGGAGGATCATGACACCGCTCTCTACTTTCAAGCCTCATTTGCTTAATTGATAGTGTTCTTAGCAAACTAAAAATTTAACAGTGCTTATGCCTTAGTTGTTTTCTTGTCCTTCAGGATGAAAATTTCCTCCGGTTTCATGAGAAAGGTGAGGCGTTTGAGATATAAAAAAGTTGTGAGCTTATGGTCAAAGACGTCATCACCATACTTTGCTCATAGACACATTGTTTTGTACTTGTAGCAATAAGGTTCCGCGCACTTGTTTCACTACTGACCTGTGGTTTCATATTCTAACATTCTATGCCGAAACCGCTGCTCTGGGTACCAAAATGATTTTTTCTAGAGTACTGAATTGTTCTTATGAATTCCGGGAAAACTCCTCTTCTCACCTTGCTCCTGACAATATATTCCCGTTTACTAGAATCGGCATTCACTATCTCTCAATGGGGTTCGTAATGGTAGGAGATGTAGTCATGTACGTTGTCACGGAGTGTATGCCATTGTTAAAGCAGGATCCATTGTCGTTTTCATGAATTCGAAATTCATCAACACTAATCAAACTCATTGCAAATGCAATTTCTCTGGACAAACCACTGCCGCTTCATTTTGTTTTGTTCACGACCCTCTACAAATCTGATACCAAGTCGTTGTCGTGGCTCACGTTTCGGTGCATTCAGTTTGTTCAGAACCGCAGTGATTAGAGTTGAGTGTCCACAGCCGTTCATTTTTGCGACTGCACAGTCAATTTATTTACTTTTGGAGCTATTTTTTCCACTTAATTACATGACAACTAAACAACAGAGCGGACTACGTTAATCTACAACTGAGGTGTGCGTTATGTAGTCGTCTTCATTCATGGTATCATAGAGATGGTTGCTTGCATTATGGTCTTATAGAGTGAATCATGGATGATTAGTAAAGGCTTTACAATCTGGAAGGATCTGGCACCAATTTGCTCACCTCGGTGAGATGGAAGGAATAACGATAGTGGAGCGTGGGGTCGAACCAAAGACTAGCTGTAAATTGCACTAGGCTTTAAACCACTGCACTACACATACCCATACTCAATTCCATATGGACCAAAAAAAGCACGAGTGGTAGCTGTTAACATTGCTAATGTTGATAGCATTGATGGCTCTCGCTGTCGTCTTTTTTTCATTTTCAGAGCTTCTTTCAGCATCTGCCTTCATCTTTCACAAAAAAACAAAAAAAATCTGTCGTTGTTTCCTTACTCATTCCATGAAAAGTGTCCGTATCACCAGAGTTCATTCCATTCATAAAATGTCACAATGTTTACTTTAAAGCTACTGTCAGTTATCTGTTTTACGGCAGTATACCATGTGAGATACAACCACAATGCTTCTGAGATATTTGCAAAATATGGACCTCTGACCAGACATTTGTTCCCGTTGACGGGTGGTTGCTGATAGCACAGTTAGGGTAGAAAAGGCAAGAGGAGGCAAAAAGTAAAGCAAGGGCCGCCTCAATGGTCCAGTGGTTGACCACGTGATCCTGCACAAAGGGCAATCACTGGATCGAATCTGAGGGTCCAAGTTTGCAATTATGTCAACATCATTGTGGCTTTTCAGAAAACACATAATTGATTTGTTGATTTCATTTAGTCAGCTGCCGGTTTCGATACCACGTCGTGGGCCTGCAAGGAGGTTTGTGTCGGTTCTTTGTTCATAAAAAACCTCGTTGCTATTTTTTCTTCCACTGTAAGAACTTTGACTTCTTAGATTGACTGGAATAAAACTTGCGAAGAAACCACTTTGAGAAAAATGTTAGATTCACTACTGCTTATAACCCAAATTTCATAAGATACATACATGAAATTTTTTGATGGCATTGCAATGTTCATAAAGGTTTTATTTATGGTGTTTCAGATGTTTTCTGTGATGGTGTTTCCTATAAAAAATTTACCATTGCGTTTTTTATTTATAAAAAGTTGCTTCGATAGAGAGTTTTAGCCTCAATTACATCAATTCTAACGGCTATAAGAAGCACATGGCGACGATTTCCAGCTTTTGTAAAATTTGTCGGATCGCTTGGACACTTGGATGACCCTCTTCACTGGTTGGGTGGGCCTCGGCATGATTTCCATTTTTCGGAGTCTCGCTGGTTTAGCCATTGTGATTCTGTGAAGTCCCGAACTAAGCGTAACCAAAGTCTGCGCCAGGTAAAAAACCACCACAGGCAGTTGTCGCTCTTGTAGATCAGTGGGAGATTTGCCACCAAGCGACTAGTTTGGTACGAAAACAGTGACCGATCTTAGTATTGCTTTACTCCTTGGTGGGTTTCCTAATGGAAACGCCGTACTCGTCCTCAGCTTGGGAGATCATGCCGGGGGGACGAATACCACCGCTGTATATCGCAGTCCGACACCCAGGAACACCTCTCAGCCTACATGAGGCGGTAAACCCTTGAGAGGACGTTGCCAGTGTACCATTAAAATCTTAAGAGGACACTCACTGGGATAATGGTGGCTTATCATTCGAAAATTTTTACGCATCGCATAAAACTCCAACAAATTAGAATATGTTATATGGGTTCATACTTTTATGGACTTAGTGAACACTACTGTCGAAGATACGGCCTTTGATTCCATTCCGACCTTCAGCTCGTCTAAGTGCTAATTTGTACTCCTATATTAATTACTGGTGGGCAAACTTGCATAAGAAGGAAATATCGATCTGTCAATTAACAATAACTGTCAAGTTCTTCAACGAAGCTGAGATATTTGCAAAACTCTGGACCGCAGGTGCTTATGGTGGGGAACGAACGCGCTATTGCCCTTTCTGCGGAGTAACGCGTTCACCACCACACCATGCGGCTACCTTTCGCCTGTCTCTCAGCTAGTTCTATTGATCTTTTGCCATCAGCAATCACCCATCAGCGGGATTGATCTGGGGGCCCAAATCGGCAACGAACCCAGTTAAGCTGAAGCGCGTTCGTTCCCCACCATAAGCACCTGCGGTCCAGAGTTTTGCAAATATCTCAGTTTCGTTGAAGTTATATTTCGCAATATAACCTGCCGCTAAAAAAAAAGAGTAGGCAGTAAGTAATAAGTCAAAATTGTCAAGTTCTTCTTAAACGACTGTTCATTTCCTCCATAGCACATCCATTCCCTTGACCAATTCACAGTTATAGCATGGTTGTCGAAGCATATCTACTATTGTGACCTATCTGCATGTGCAGCAACCGTGAGATTCTGAATACGCCAAAAAAACCAAACCTTGTGTAACGACTACGGACAAGTCGGCAAGTTACGTCACATGTGCTATCTGTCCTCCTACAAGTCGTGGGAGGACTCTGACTGAATCCAGTGAAGTGTCGAATTGTCTCTCTCGAGTTCACGCGTATGTGTTCTATTCACTCCAGGAGATTGCTCAACATAATATTTTTTCCTCCACTTTTTGTATTGAAGAGTTTTGACTACGAGATTAGAGATCTTACTGCTGTTCGCTTAGGATTTAAATGTTATGGGTAGGTGAAGGGTGTTAACGACAACCGTAGGCGATTGATTTTATACATCTCTGCTTGTATATCGGCGTTTCCATTAACTAGTCACTGACGGTGGTCGGAACTTCGAATCCCCTTTATCACCCCAATGATGTGGGATACTCTAACCATCCCCTTCCCAACTGCGTTCAGCCGCCTTCGTAAAAGCCTAATGCATTATACACCCCTACCTTATCTGTTATTTTTTTGCATGACTCGCAAGTACATCTTCTTTGAGGATCCCAGAACTTCTGCCATTCTATTCCTTTTCCTTGTATTTTTCGTCCATTAATGTTTACAAATATTAAGCATCTTGTTTAGCTGCTGCTTGAGTGTGTCGCCTTCTTTATGAGTGTCGTATATTGCTGGTCGACTTGATTCTATTCACACTCTTGTAGATAGCCGAGCAAAGGCGTCTCCAAGTGGATTGGAGGGGGGCGATGGGATTTGATCACACCAAAACCTCGCTTCCTGAAGGAGTACATCACTAACCGCTGAGCTACCTCTCCCACCCATATTTTATCATTCGCATAATATTGCAGCCAAAGAGTATTAACCAATTAATTAAATATGAGTGTATAATAGGTCTGGGCTCCGGACGAGACGAAATTGTAGAAGCTCGCATTGGCTTAACCAAGTGCACTTCGTAAGAAGCACACTAAGTGGTCAAAAACGACACTAAATGCGAATGCGGGACAAAAGTCAGACAAGTTAAATCATTGAGTGCAAACTGAACAACCAATGAAAAGCGAGCCAAAGAGTGGTTGTAAAAAATAGGATTTAGCAAGCAGTTACGCAGAGTTACACAGAGGCGGAGAAGCGATGAAATCGCTCGTTTTCATCCAGTCTCTCAATTTCTCGTATTTCGAAGAAGTTTTACCCAAACGAACGACAGATAGCCCTAAAATGTTTAGAGGTTTTAATTAATACAAAGTCAGGGGCGCGTGTGGCGCAGCGGTTGAAGGCGTCCTGCAATACACACGAGATCGAAACCGACGCCTCACCATTATCAAGCCTTCCATCTCTCCATCGTCGGCAAATTGGTACCAGACTAGTCTGGGAGGATGGTAACACCGACTCGATGCATCGGTCTAGCACTGTCATTCATTGCAAAGGCCAGATGTTAACTAAATGACCTCGAACGATGCCTAATGAGGTCGAATGCATGGCGCAACCGTAAGGGATTGGTCAACATAAAGCTTTATCTTTTATCCTTTCTATACTAAATCTGCACTGCTACTTTCTATGTCCCTAAACGTTAAGACTTTCGAGAAGTGTTGTCATTTGTGATTCGCCTTATCGATTATCGATATCGAGTATGACGATTCATATCTTTTGGTTATCGAGAAGAGAAGAGCGTTTCTTGCCGAATTCAAATCCCAAGGTCGCATGGAAACCACACCATCGGACCAGAGTATCCTAAGGTAAGCCCTAGCTCATTCAACATTCACCGTGCCTTGTTCTCATTATGACCTATAGCGCATTACATCCAGGCATCATCCATCAATTGGTCATCCGATTCAAAACACAACGATTTCAGTGACTAAAGAAGGTCAAATACTAATCAAAGGTAAAGGAATCGTGCGCCGATACTTAAATAAACAGTCACACTACTTGCCTGGTAAGAATGGGTAGTACCTGACCGGTAGTCGTGTACAACTTCTTCCCAGTGGAAACGTGCTTTTCGTCGGTCGAACAAATAGCCAAGTGGAAATTCACGGTCATTGCGCTGAACTCTCTGAGATCACCACCATCGCCAGCATAAACGGGGCGTTGATCAGTGTGGAGTGGTTTGGAGAGGCACTGATGAAATATGCTGGCATTCTGTGCCAGGCAGCACGAAGACGATTTTGTTGAAGAGATATGGGTCCTACTCATGTTATTTTCCTGGACAGTTTCCCGTTAACGAAAAACTCGAAAATCGCTTTGGCATTTTTTCCTGAAAACTGGAAAAAATTTTCTCAGAGTGACTTTTCAGTCTTTTGTTCAACCTCCAGATCACGTCCACGGAAGGAAACCGTGCCCGAGATCAACTATTTTGGAAGTTGGTGGCTCAATGAAAGATGCTATCGCTTTGAAAACGCTTTATTTCTCCAAGTTCGGACGGACGATGCCTGAATGTTTCGCAGTTAATGACGGTTCCTTTAGAAGGTATCAAAAAACCTTACCATGAAAATAGCGACAAGCAGAATTATGTAGACGGAAATGAACTACTCACTAATCGTCTTCGTAAGGTTCGGTCGAAGGCACTTAAACACGAGAATTTCAGCAATAACGATCATTTCTACTTTTATGGCAGCAATTCGATATCGCTTATGAAGCTACGCTTTGAATTAAACCGAAGATTTCTAAGGAATTTTTGAATGAGAGGTTTGTTAAAGGTTCAAGTGTTCAACGATGTGATGATATTGCTTCTATCAACGAATTTCCTGACACAAATCGCGACAGTTGTTCATTAGTCTACTGCTAAGCGTCAGTATTCGTTGAATTTCCTACATACTCTCTGTAGAGGATGTACTGCGCATGGCAAGTTAACACATCAATTCAGACAAGTGGGAAGTGTCGATATTCTCACCGGGGAACATCCGCACACATTTATCTTCCAAAGTGATGGATGATTCGCGGTTTTCTGAAAACATACAACTGCTCGCCGACAGTTACAATGCCGAGGTGATTACTGTGTACCTTCGGACTACTCCATTAGTTACTTTTTTGTACAAAGAACGTTGCTATGTTGTGAAGAAGCATTCAGTGCTACCAAGCAGAAAATCAGTGATAAAACAGTTAAAAGACGTTGTTGGCTGATGAGTTTGAAGTTCAGTCTGCTGGGTTGCGAAATGGTGTTTCTGGCAATGAATAAAGGCTTGTGGAATTTGTAATAAAGCATGAATACCACAAAAAGCTAAGAAATCTATAAAGTCGATAGTAATGCGATCGCAAACTTTGGCAAAAAAAGTTCCACAAATTACACGGAGTTTTCGTACTTACCGGCTCAATCCATCGCAGTAAGTTCACTGCAGCAATTACCTTATCACAAGCTATTGTTTCATGTTGTTGTCTGCCTAGGAGAAAAGAGATGAGGGAAATCCAAAAAGGAAGAGAAAGAGAAGAAAACCACGATGAAAACGGCTCCACATCAACACCAGTTCAGACACACATACATTGGATAATCTTCATTGAACTAGTTGTCTCTCTAGGTCCGATTTTTTTTTGTTTTACCAGACTTCACCTTTTCATTAGTTGCTTTTCTCCCATTCAATATTGATTTCACGTTGGAATACTACCGAATTCGAGATCTTGTGGACGGTCGGGTAGGGAAAGAAAGGCTCCCCTCTTGTATTTTTTTGGATGGCTGTGCAGACCACATGAAGAAGAACACCGCTCATGGACGAGGAAAATAAATAAACTCGTTGTAGATTCAAAAATGTCCGAACAGCAGAAACGGCGGTGGCGGATGTGGCGATGACGACGGCGAAGACTTCGGTTCGGCCCACGTCGTTTTGACGGGAGCCTCGATTGGCGCTGCAATAGTGTTCGAGATGTCAAAGCATACACGTGGCAAATGCGATGCTATCGTTATCGATACTGGAACCGACTACGAAAAAACAACACGACCGGGAGTTTGGTGAGCATTTCAAGATATCTTCTGTTACATTTTTTCATAGCTCTAAACCTTTTTAACCCTCCACTCTACGAAGTGAGCCGTCAGCTATTTCATTTTGTTCATCTGCGATAGGTAATCTACAGCACAAAAACATATCAAGTATGGTCTAGATACCTACATACTTGCTCGAATGGCCCGTATTCATGAAGGTCATGTGGGGTCCGACCGGTTTTCTATTTAACTCCTGCTGCTAATTTTGTAGAATTTTTTTTCCACCAGTTCTCCAGAAAGTCGTGCCACAACATCTCGAGGTTACTGTTACCGGTAGCTATCAACATTTATGGATTTGAAGCACCGCGTTTGCCACTTACTAGAAGGATTTCCTCCCAGAAGACAACAGTTCCTCCTTTCTGGTTTGTGGCGTAGAAGCGTTCTTAGAGCAGTATTCTTTACTTCGCATTATCCTATAAGGTTTTGTCAAATCAATATTTGCTTTTTGACCTTGGTGCCAGATTGACATATGAAGAGGTATAGAGAAGAAGAGATGTCGTAGACATTAAAAAAAAATGATTTGACAATCAGAAAGTGAGAAAACATCTGTACTGACCAAGGCTGACGCTGTCTTGTGTGAAAGCGGCTGGCAAGATCATACGAACATTTAACTATCTATGAAATAAGTTTGTTTAGAAAACTGGGAAAACGTAAGTATTAGTAAACAAATGAGCATGTGACCTTCAGATTTAACAGGCACTTCTTTTCGCTCTATTTTTTTTGAAGGACTTTATACATGAAATCTTTGGCGATTTCCAGATGACCTTATATTACCGGCTAAACAACCTTCAGGGCGTTTTCGAATCACGAGCTTGACCATGAAACAAGAATCTGGATGGTAGTGAATTTACGGATTCTTCTACAGATGTTTAAAGATTACAAACTGACACCGTCACCAAATCTGTCGGCACCAATAGTGTTCTCAGTCGATGGTACTGATCTGGGATGGATCAAATCTCTTTTTATAAATGACCTTTTTTGTTAACAAATTACCGGAATTCATGGTCTATACAATAAAAAATGCGGTGGCTTTAGATGAATAATGTGCCGTAGTTGTCGTAAA
Source organism: Angiostrongylus vasorum (assembly GCA_018806985.1). Lineage (NCBI taxonomy): Eukaryota > Metazoa > Nematoda > Chromadorea > Rhabditida > Metastrongylidae > Angiostrongylus > Angiostrongylus vasorum. The sequence goes on along the minus strand of JADANN010000159.1, from coordinate 250,648 downwards.
ATGTTAATAATGTGTAGTTAAAACAAGCAAAATGTAGAAACACATCGTGGATCGCAGAGCTAATGAAAACGTTCAAGAATGGGTTGCGTGAACAAAGTATAAGAATAAGTGATCTTAGGAGAGAAACAAAAAAACAATGTGATTCGAAATGAACAGCTATGTCTGAAGCGTTATACCCTGGAAATCAAAACGTTTCCCTGAATCTTGTCGAAGTCTTGCTTGCTGAACTGGTTGTACCTTTCGTTGATATGCGCAACAGCACAGTCATCATGGAGAGCTTGTAGGGTAGGCTTGAAGGACAAAGATTCGCTAAGACCAAAACTTCTAAACCTCACGAATCTTTTTTTTTCAATTATTATCACAATACTTGTTAGTGATTGAATAAACGCGACTTTGTCAAGATTAGTTAGAAATTGGTGTAGTCGCTTATATCGGTGGTCCGTCTTCATCTAGGTCAGGTCTGAACTACTGCCACCGCCGGCACATTATCTTGACTACTCTTCACTAACCAACACAGCGTCCTATAAGTAGAATGCAAATTTTCTTGCTATCAAATTTTACAATGCCCTGAATAGCTTTTTTTACCTCTACGGACTGTCGTATCATTGCTAATATTGTGATTATTGTTAATACTAACTATTTGGTGACTAGAATTCAAGAACGGTAAGCCACTTTTGGCGTACATCCCCTTCGACATCCTTTCGTCGATGAACAGCGATGTGCTGCGGGGCTGAAATCGTTCGCGCTTTGTCTCTGTAAAGTTCTTCGAGATGGAGACAATCTTATTAGAAAAAGTGGTTGCAGAAATTTGAGTTTTTATAGGTAGAGAAGAAGTTTATTATGTTGCAATGTTAACAACGAGATACAAACGACTGCATGTTAAAAAGTCGAAGTGTAAAAGTTCTCGTGACAACTGATTGCAAATTCGGCACTACACAATGGTTTTGTGTGACGAATCAATATACCACTTCAGTATTTTTGTTCTCCTAGACCAAAAAGATGTGAATTTATCGACCCGAATTACTGGAAGGCTTAATTTATCGGGGTCCGAGAACGGACCACAGACCGCGTGTGTATTGCAGAGCATCTCTAACCACTGCTCTGCACATCCCTATAAGCGAGTTCAGGGTAGATTCAGTATAATCATACCATTTTCATTAGTTCTTTATTTCGGTGACAGCCTTACGCTATCCAGCAACAACCACTTGATAGATTTTCGCTTTTCACCACAGGTACAACTGATTCATCGAATCATCGATAAGCCGATTAAAGTCTCTCACGTAGCAAGCAACTCATCGAATGCAGGGTGCTTCTAACCACTGCGCTAATTCGCTACACATCTCCAATTTTAAAGCAGAGATAAGGAGATATACATATTTATATCTACAATTACATGAGTATATCTTTTATCCTGCAGCCGATTTTTTATTAACGCTTACCTCATCCTAGTTATGGCAGACTTCTGAGTTTAATGATGGATTTCAGAATCTGAAAAATCTGGATCTGGGATCGTGGACTCTATTTCCACTAAAAATTAGAGGATATTATTATATTTGGATATATCTGCGCACTTATTCTTCCTTGTTTTTTTTTGTTTCAAACTATTTTTTGGACAGAAATCGTGAACGAAAACGCTAGCACATCTTTTGCTTGGCAAGCGCTTCTGCTTATTAACCCTGTTTAGAGCCTATTTCATCACTTAGGCAGATTTCAGCCTTTGTTAATTCAAAATTTTGTCTAATTGGCGCTGTTCCTTAGAAAAGTGGAAATTTACGGCAGTAGATCTGCAAAGCATCCTTCGATTTGCTGCAGACCAAATAACTGGGATTGAACAATATGCTGAACACCTTATGGATAATGACGCATATTTCTGCTCAAAAATTCACGAAAACAGCTAGGTGAAAAGGCGTAAGGAGTGCAAAAAACAGTAGATATTTCTTTGAAGTGGTTGATGGCCTAGCCAAACACGGGTCACGGCATAATCACAAATGAACTTCATAGTAAACATGTCAAAGAAAATGATCAGGTTTTCTCACTAGATATACACGAAGATGTCCGTCGTAAGGAAGCTTACAGAGTGTTCTAACATGTTCATTTTGGAGAATGGTTGATGAGATGGCATAAAAGTACAAATTTTTCACAAACTATATTTTTTGTCTCGTAAGAATCCACAATATCCACTCACACTTCAATCCAAATCACCAACGCACATGTCAAGTAGACTGAAAGACAATGAAGTATGTGGTTAGTCGTCTTCTCTCTCAGCAGTCGCGATGTTGTTAAACAGCACATGTTGGTTGTTATTCAGCACACCTTTACTTCCATACACACATACAACACAACCGTAGCCGACGTTTCGACGGAATCGCCTTCTTTCAGAGCCTGGAAGTGTACACTAATACGCAACTTACTAGGCCAAACGCTTCAACAACACAAAACAGAAAGGTGAAAATCTGAACGATAATTACATGATCTACGGCTTCTCGAAAAAATCCACCGCTTTTCTTCTTCTGTCTTCCACCGAGGAAGAACAGTCGTTCAGAGTCGCATGTAGTTGACGACTGCCTCTGTGCAACTCTCAAGCGGACGATTCTGTCGAGACGTCAGCTACGGTTATGTTGTATGTGTGTTATTGTATGGAAATAAACCGTATGCTGTTTAGCAACCTCGCGATTGCTGTGAGAGAAGACGACTAATCGCATACTTCATTCTGTTTTAGTCTACTTGACATGTGCGTTGGTGATTTGGATTGGAGTGTGATTGGATATTGTGGATTTTTATGCGACAAGAATAGAGTTTGTGAAAATTTGCACTTTTATGCCGTCTCATCAACCATTCTCAAAAACGAACATAGTAGAACACTCGGTAAGCTTCCAGACGAAGGACATCTTCGTGTATATCGAGTGAGGAGACCTGATCTATTTCTTTGACATATTTGCTATGAAACTCACTATGGATCAGTTAACAACTCACCTCTGTAGCACACTGATTGCTCGAACATGGCTATGTTCTTTGGTTCGTTGTAACGGCGGTCAACATTACTTCATCCATTAATCACAGAAATTGCACTCTTATCATCAGTGCATCTCGTTCTTCTCTGTCATTACTTCGTAATCGGTTCCCACTACATACATGAACCCCATGTTGGTATTTTTTGTTCATACCCATTCCATACGATATCCGTGGCCAGTTTGACCGACTAAACTTCTTTTCATATATTATGAAATGCCGTATTAGTAGTAGATCAATTCCGCACAGTTTAGCACACCAGTGATGAAGCTGTCCCTTAATCCACAGAAATCACTGAGAAGATTCGACTCGCATTCCAATGACTCGGGGCATAGGGACATGCTGGAGGACCGCAGCATTTTGAGAGCCTTTGCGATAGAACAGATAGAAATACTTCGAATTATTGTTCATTCCAGTTCATGGGAAGCCGAAGAATTTTTTCAAGCCTTACGTCAGCGCAAATGGCTCGTAATGATAAAAGGCTCGTAATGATATGCACAAAGGAATCTTCACAATCCACTGATATTTTGCATTTTGTAATGAAAATTATGGTGGTAAATCGTCACTGTATTACCAAATTTCTACAGAGACTGTTCTTTACCCCCGCAGAAAATATTCTCTATCCTGTTAAGGCAAGTCTGTGTTCTCTATGATTTTTTTGTACATAGTCTCTATTAGTAATAGTACATAGACACATGTATATTCCTTTTCCTATGTGAACAATTTGGAGTTGGTCTTCTTCGCCAAGTATAAAACAAACAGAAAAAAATACCGAGTGTTCCGAAGAAATTGTTTGTCACGGGATTGAAATTTGGCTTTCAATTTTTTCTTTTCGTTAGCGCCATAAGAATATTTTGACTAGGCAGTAGGAGGCATTAGTACTGATGTCTGTTTATCGAGAACGTTTAAACTTATCCAGCAAACCTGAGCTTAATAGGAAGTCACTCTTCCAAGTTATCATATGGTTTGCTTTTCATTCCGGGGAGTGACGTTGCATTCACTGTCATCGTTCTCTAAACGTGGTACTGGGTAACGTCTCCTTAGTATCCCACGCCTTTTAGCATTCGATTTCTGACTGTCGTAATCGACAGAGCAGACTTTTTGATCGCTTTTTTCTTCTCTACAGACTTTTTGGTCTTTTCTCTTCTCCTTTTTTCTTGAATTTTTCATTTTTTCAACTTTGTTCACCCAGGATGCATGCAGTTGATCTTTTTCTCATCATGTGTTCTCTGCTGGTTTATGGTGACCTTTTCTCATTTTCTTAGGATCATTGATCCGAGGGTGTTTCGCAACTGAGAGAGCACATTTCATTTCAAAATCTATTTCCACGACTTTTCGTTTCTAGGAAGACATTGGCAAATGTGGTACCATGCATTCCACTTCACCAAGTATTGTTAGAGCTGATTTGATTTATGTGCGGCCTATACAGTGGTACGAAGTGGCTTACCGTTCTATTAAGTCACTGCTGTTATTCCATCAGATAGGTTCGCATCTGTCATCTCTGCATGTGGATATAGCTAAGTGGCTGCTGCAGTCGCAAACTCGTCCGCTTATCCTGCCGACAGCCTTTATCGTTATTTGAAATAATAAATCACCAGGAAGGATCGTTGAGTTGAAAAGGTGAGCGCGAGATTAAGTCCGAGTTGGATTTTGCTTTTTCAAAGACATACAGATTTTGCTCAGTTGTGGGTCACTGGTAGGCAAATAGTTTTAAATTGGGTCCTTTTGAATTTAATATTTGCGGAGAAGGATTTTTGTGGATAATGTTCTCGTTACACATTACTTATTTCCTTCTTCAACGAAGATACGAATACAATTACAGAACAAAGCAGACAGAAATCGGACCTGATATTAAAACACTGCGCGATCTTCTGCTTGTGAGGATTTGTGCGATCTCTGAATGAGCCGTTCCATCACGCTCTTCAATGCCCATTTTATTGTTTGTCAACACAAAGAAAACCCGTGGGAAAAGACCCGTCGCGGGAAGGTAAAATAACAGGGCGAATTCCATCCTTATTTCGGCTTCAAAACTCCTTATCCTGTATTCACGTCAGAAGAATCAGCGCGTTATGTCATTTTCGATCGACAGGCTGACAAGTATCACACCTTTTTAGGAACTACTGTCGTTCTGGAGGAATCTTAGTAATATGACAACAAACTACACTTTAATCCATGAGGCTTGAAGTCCAGTTGAAGCCACCTTTGCACACTGGTGGCTTGTCGAACTTCATCGTATCCAAATAAATGACGCCGATGATTGGACGTACTACCCTGAAAGCGAAACACCATCATTTATAGTTAGGCATGGCAAGGGAAAACACAATAACATACGAATCATGCTTTGAATACAAATGGAGTTAGCAACAATTGTGTGGCGCATTGGTCAGGAATGTTCTGCAATACAATCGGGGTCGTTGGTTAGACCCTGCGCCTGAGCAACCTCACCAGGCTTTCCATCACCCATGAATTGGCGAAATGGTGCCAGAATTGTCTGCGAGGATGGCAGCGCTGACTTGAAACATCAGTAGTTACACTGCAAGTATATCGCAGGTAGGCATTCAGTCCCCTCTAACGATGTTTAGTGAAGTCGAATGCATGGTGCACCTCTAAGGGATTCGTCAACGCCTTACAAATCTTTTTTTTCTATAGAAATTTTTTTTACGTGATTCATCATCATATCTACTGTGCGGATCCCAAGCACTTCTTGCATTTGCTTCACATCAATCGTAGTTATACCGATCATCTATCACTTTGGAAATCTTACGTGAGTCAGTATTTTCCAGTAACATTTCTCCACCAATTCTCGTCCTACAGTTCTCCCGCGATTCTCTTCTATCTGTCCTGCTCAGTTACATAGCTGATCTTGTAGGTCTTCCCGCTGGAATTTCGGGCTCTTCCGCATTTGTATAATAATTTCGTTAATGGAAAACACGTAAAAAAAAACAGCGGATTTTTTCGAGAAGCTGCTGGTCATGAGATTCCCATATAGATTATCGTCTTCCTGTATGTGTTACTGAAGTGTTTGACGTAGTAATTTTCTTATCAGTGTGCCCTTTCAGGTTCTGAGGAAGGCGATACTGCTGAAACTTCTGCTTCTTTTGTATTCTATGTGTTTCTCTACGGATGTAAATGTATGCTGTATAACAACCCCCGCGATTTCTGAAAAAGAAAGCGACGTATTTATAATTTCTTTCCTTGTGCCAGATAAATTCATCCTCTTCGTTGTAAGGTTCTATTTGAAGCACGTGGTCAATAGTTCTATCCTGCACCTAGAGAAAAACAAACGCCATTCATCCGAGGTCGTCAACTTATTACTAGACTTGTCTAAGAAGATAAAAAACCCTGAGTTGATACATCCATAGTACTCGATCTTGCCGGAAAGCGAAGCACCGACCATTTGATGACCATCTCGTTTTCGAGATCCAGGAGAACACATGTCGGGAGCGAAGCATAGATGTGCCGATTATATGACAGGGGAGCAGACGACAGATGAACGAAAGGAATTGTAGAGTGAGCTCCGCGAAGACGTAGTGGTCCTTTAGGATGACCTCCTGCACGTTGGGTGGACGTGTTCGGCCGCAGCTGCAGTTGTTTTACAGATGACGGTATGAGACTCGCACCTGCCACAATGCTCTAATCAAAGCACCACTATGGATGACGATTGTGAGGGAAAAAAACGATTGGCAAATGTGCTGGGTTCTGCACAATTCGCTAAGATTGGGTCCTCCATCCAAGTGCAGTCCCGCGCAAGTCTTGTATAGGCCAAAATATGTATCCAGTCACCTGAACTTTGCTACGAATGGAGTCCGTGGTATGGCTCATCCCAAACGGAATAATTAATGTCGAGAGCTTCGTCTTTTATTTCTCATCATTCCAGTCAATTGTATCAAATCTAACTCACAGTGACTCAAGTTGGCACCAGGCTTCTAGTGATACCTGTCTAACATCTCTGCTGTCCATTGATCCCAATCTGTTCGACGAAACACAAGTGTACCACGCTTCTTGTACCCGTGCCTTTATTTCTATTGCTTTTCGTGAAATACATCTAATTGGGAGATCGCTAGATCTGCTGTAGAAGACTGAATGTGCTCACGTATAGGTGGGTTTTGCAATGGGAATACTGAAAAAGCCAACAGAAACCCAGGAAAATAGTTCCTTTTATCCAACGTTGAATGTTCTGTAATCATCTCTATGATCAATGGATTTTTTCATCACCTTTTCACTTTTTTTCCCATTTTTTTTTCTGCTTTTTACGTTTCAAAGACGGCATGCGGTCCGTTGCGTTGTATTCCACAATAAATATTACAAGTAGCTCTATCCCATGTTAAATTCCATGTATATCGTTCCTTTGCTTCTTCTCATTTATTCTTCTGTGTTTCTATGTCATATGAAAACTCCTTACATTGACGAAAAACACTTATCAGGTGGTATTTTTTATAGCTTCCGTTACATTAATTACATCATTAGATTTACATTTTCCGCTAATGAGATCCAATTCGAATCATTGCAGAATTGCAGAAGACGATCTCACCGAAGCGCCCCACTCCCGCCCCCCTATCCACCAGCTGTGGACACGCTACGTAGCATCGCGATTGAACGGCAGGAGATCTCTGTGCGAGGGAAATCAGCAGGAGGCAAAAATTGTGAAAAAATTGCATAACTAGTTGTTCGTAAACCCCTAGCAAGACCGATTATTCCCACGCTTCTTTCGGTTTTTGTACGATCCTTCAAGCCGTTCACTATGTGTACATAAAGCAGTGTGGGTTCTGTAATAAGAAGACCACCGATCTTGACTAGTTTTGCATCATACTATACACATTTAGTGGCTAGGTTTTCTTTTGATCCTCCTATAAACACTATGCTGTATGTTCGTAGGAGTCCTGAAAAATCCCCTCTTCTTTACTCATACTTTTTGAAAAGCAAGACTTATTCAGAAAAACGTTTGACAAAGGAGACTGCCTTTGGCTGCTGCAACGGCAACAGAAGTACTTTTTCGTTGTAGTGGAGTTGTGGTTCATTTGAATTTTTGTGGAAAACAAATCCATTCTTACTTCGAAGAGCGTTGGCATCTTCTTGTAATCGATAAAAGCCAGGACAAGAAGCAAGTTTTACTCTATGTAGACGTATGAGATTTATGTTATCATTTTTTGCTCCTAAAAAATACACAACGTTTGTGGGAAAAAACGAAAAGCATTTCAAATTGAAGAAAACGAATTTTGACACCAAGTGGCACATAAAGTAGGCTTCAGTATAACAAGTGTGACAGCCTACTTAAAAGAGTGGGCCACTTTTTAAATTATCGTATTCTCGAAGCATCACATTCGTTTCAAACGACGGCAGATCTTGCTGCTCCTAAGAGGAACAATCAGATTTTCTCACTTCATCGAATGAATTTAATGAAAGTTGGAACCTAAATGTCCAACTAAGCTGTTAGAAACTGCTTATGACCTATTAGACATCATAGGTTAGATATTTATTTTTCACTAGTCATTTAATATAAAACACACTTAATACGTATAAACCAGAATAAACCGGCTCACCTCTGCTTCACCTGGGAGTAGTTCTCATCTCCGATGTATCGCACGGCGCTAACGAGGCACTGGTGGCGGAACATCCAGCCTCTCGTTGTTTCCGCAGTTGATTCAAGCGAACTCCGATTTCTTTCATCTTATTCCCCATCTCAGATATCGTCGCCTCTGCTACCCGGTATGCTGAAAATCCTTCCTATGCACTAAAAAAAGTCAAAGACAATAACATCGGAAAAAGGTTGAGCGGCTCAGAAGAAAAAATATCACTGAAGAGAATATACAGCTTCATGCAGCTTTCTTGAAGTGTTGATTATCTGTTTCTTACCGCCATCATTGTTTGATGAAGGAAGTGAATAATTCGTATGGAACTTACTAATACCTTCAATGTTGTTCTTAGGTAGCCAAAAGGAAACAAAAATACTGCATCTGGAGCACAATCCCGAAAAGGACAACCAGATTGGCAAAAGTGGCACTCGCCCACTTGTGGTGATGGAGTCACAGAGTGGGTGCCCAGGGAGACGAGTATATAAATGACAGTTTGCCGGTGTTCCGTGTGTAAGGCGACCCAGGCAACACTATCTCCATAACGCTTCAAACCCTCTTTATGGCCACAATCAACTCCGAACAAGTAGTGATAAACGACGTACGGATAAGAAATGGAACGATGAGAATGGATGTTGTCACTTATACTAAGTTGTTAAACGGGTTGGTTTATCATAACATCCTGAAAACCGACGTTCACTAATGGTTTCAGTGGAGTGACTGGTTTTGGCAACCAACTACGTTCCGAGCAAATGATTTCAAGATGTTTTGCAATGAATAAAGTTACTTAGCCAAATTTTCTACACATAAAACATTACACAACTGCTGTCATCTTGGCACGTGCGAAGTGACCTTAGTTCTTAAACTACTACGTGATGTGATAACCTATTTGTTTTCTGATACTACTACAGTCGTCAATCTCACTGTCACACCCCTTAGCAAGCAATTCCGCATGCGATCACTTGAGCAAAAAAAGTGAATGAAAGTGGTTTAAGAATTTGGTATACTTAGTTTATTATTGAAATTTCTGAAGGGTTAACAAGGTTTTATTAGTGCCTCCTTAATCACGGAAACGGATTTATATAGTCGCTGACCCGACCACAGAAGTCAAATTTATAGGACATGTTAATGTGAAAATTTCTAAGCTCTTAAGATAGAGGTATCCTTAAAACGTTAGTCTTCGTGGAGTAAACATTATGTGCTAACCAATTTATCTTAACTCATCAAGTACACGAATGACTTATTGACCAACTCTGATTTAAACAGAGGACTAGCCCCTGTTGTTTGACCTATTTCTCGCTCTCTGGGTGACTACAGCACACGTGACCCACTTACATGGCCCATAAGTCACTCTCGTTCCCAAATTGAGCGCGAAATCATTGCGTCGACTGACGTTAGACGATGGTCAAGTGACGTGGCCGTCAACAGAAAACAGAACTTCGGTTCACTACGTTTCCCGATAGGACACACGGAATGAAAATGGACGTAATGGGTTAGTAGGAATATTCACACTTATAGTCAACAGAATCAACACAGAGAGAAATACAGAGATCAGATAAATTGATATCATAGGTACAGGTGGTATATAATTGAGGATATTTTACTAGATTACAGTCATGTTTACCGTCCAGCTAATAGGTCAACTAAAATTAAGCCTTTTCGTGAAGATCCTCTAGTAAGCTGCTCCATGAATCATTTTATTAGAGTTTCTTAAAACATACACGTTAAAATCGTGCATTAATTTCCCTGGATATCATGGCCAGTGTTGGTTCAATCAGGCTCATGAAAGCTGTCATCACTTCGTAGCCCGGGGCACTGCTACCACCCTCGTCTGGTTACACATCGCTCCTTGCAACCCAAATTGGAACGCTCTAGCTCGTCTTTCTCAATGCCTCCAGGAGGAATCGCCTCGACCAGCATTCAACGAAATTCATGATGAAAACAAAATTCCCAAGCAACAGCCTAATCAACATGCAGAAAGTTGGAAGTCCTTTGTGGATGATGGATGTGAGGGACCGCATCGAACGCAGGGAGAGCTGGATCCACAAACTAACTATGAAAGAAAGTCGTGTAAAAGAAAAAATCTCCCGAGCATCCTAATAGACGCTGCTGTTAGCCGCGTGTGGTTGCAAAACTTCTTGCTGTTTACACTTATTGGTTGAATTTTATGTGCATGTGTTATTTATTCCTCATGCTACTTAATTAGCCCACTAGAGGGTAATCTTTTCGTGTCACTAGCCTCATCTTTATTCTTAAAGTTGTCCTCGTGCAACATATCTACAAGCTCCGCATGGCAACGCACACTTCATCTGGCGATTTCGCTGTAATTTTCTGGTTCTAGAGACAACTGATATAATTCAAACATACCTTACAATAAAATACAAGTTCATATAATTCCAAAACGCAAAGTTCTCCATTTCTGGAAGCCATTAATCTCGTCAAAGGTCACTTTGCACCGGGTTAGTTGTTGAAAGATTTCTCTCAAAACAATCGTCGAGTAAGCGGCGAGCAACTAATTCAACTCTCGCGGTGATATTTTCTGAAACATGCAGTCGGACGTTGTCATACAAATGCCTTGGCTTTTCTTTTGTTCATATCTGAGTAGTAACCTTGCAGCTTTTATAGGACTTTATCGATTAGGCTGAGCTTTCCCTGTTTCTTCCTTCTTCTTTTCTTCTATGCTGTGATCATTTTGCCCAGATTCATGCCGCTCTGCGACATGTTTCATTTGTGAAGAGCTGAGTTCTGCAGAATGCAACGATTTGGAAATGCTGGAAAATTCCGTTTATGTATGCACATACTGCGTTGCTAGCCCTTGTTGGCGAACTAGAAAAATTCTCATGTTACGGACACACAGACACAAATTCTCATTTGCCAGCGATTCCGCTGTGTGTGTGTGCATGTGTATATGTGTGTGTATAAATATACCACGTGTATGTGCCAATATATAAATATATATATTCACCTATCACCTGCACCTCTTGACGTTCCGTTTATCGTCAGGTGACACAGTCGGACGGCAGTAAATATTACTACATTATCGATGCTCTTGAAAGCCAGCGAAGCCACTCGGTCCTCCAGCTCAACTCTGGAACTTAGTCGTTTATCAAGTTGATTTCTCGAATAGACGTAATTGGAGCATTTGAGATATTCGTTCCGATAATAATGAATGGGGCACACGAAACCAGTCCGCTCCCTATGAACATCGTTTTTAGGCGAGATTTAGTCGATTGAAAAAGAGTTATCAAAGTCGAGTGGGACTCGTTCCGTATAGCTAATGCTTGGTGTTATGAGAACGATGTCATCAGCAAAGCGAAGATGGTGAAGTTTACAGGCATCGATCTTCACTCCCATGTTGTCCAGTTTCAATGTTATGACGCTCTCGAAGGTGGTGGAAAATAATTTTGGCGAGATGATATCGCCTTGCCTAACCTCTAGTTTGACATCAATATTAATATCATCGAAGATTGGTGATGTTTTCATTGTCAAATTTTCATATAGCTCACGAAGAATCTACACATGCTGAGTAGGGGGAAAGCTCTCTAAGCCTCCGTAAATGCTTCTATGTCAGTTTAGTCAAAAGCTTTTCTCAAATCGAGAAAGTGAGACAGAGCGTTCTATTGTACTTTAACAATACTGTATTGAGCCTTTTTATCATGTGGATGCAATATACCCCACTGAATTCTTTTGCTCACGCGATTGTTCGCACAATATTTTGTAAGTCCTGTTTTGGACGACTCCAGTGAAGAGTTTACAGACGGCACACTGCAACAAGATTGGGCAATAGCTGCCGATGTCGTGGAGGTCACCCTTTCTGAACAATAGCACGGTCTTGCTGGTCTTCCACAGTGAGGACCTTACATTCAGACAGATAAAGTGTGAAGAGCAGAGTCAGAGTGTGTGAGTGTGGGAGTGAAAATCGTTGGTGGGCAGTTTCGCCTTCTTCACGTTGCCGATGACGTCGGCCTTGCAACACAAAACATTAGCAGGGAGGAAGGAATGCTTGCCGACTTTGACTACGCCTAAGGAAAGACTGGTCTTCGACTAAATCTCCGCAAAATAGCACTCACAAGGAACCGATTAATTACGAATGCTCCATTCACGCTCAACGGAATGAGTACCTCCGAACGCTCCAGTTACGTGTATCTAGGTCGGTAAATCAACGTAACGAGCGACTTAGCACCAGAGTTGAGCGGCAGTAAGCAATCTATTTGTTTGTTTTTGGAGTTGTTTATCAAACTGTCAGAGTGCACAAGATTCAAACGAGAGAAGCCAAAAAGCAAACTGCCTTTCATTCTTTAATGTTCAAGTCGACATATACGAAAGCGCACGCAATACAAGCGGGTACCGAAAGCCATTCAACGAAAACATGATCCGCTTATTGTTCAAACACAAAAGGCGCTCTTGTGAGAAACATGCATCGAACATCCACAAGTGTCTTCACAGGAAGAGAGCAGGAGTAATCCCTCTATGTGGCGCGAAAAATGACATTTTTAATGGCTAAGAAACAGTGGTAGCTTCTTTGGATAGGTTTAGAGCAAAACCAGCGCCTCTCTACGATAAGTACATCAAGAATAATTATTCATCCTACCCTTTAAAGTGAAATATGCATACCCGCAAAGCGTTGCTTATAAATAGCCCGTTTAGGGAGATCGGCCGCAATTATTGAAATACCATGGGGGCGCTGTAAGAGGCCAGATAGAACGGGAGTGATTGCATGACCGTCCATTTACATCGCTAAATTGCACAACAAGCCCTAACTGTAGGGCGTATTTGGCGCAGTGGTCGGAGGCGCCCAGCAATACACATTTGGGATCGATCGCCGCTCCGTGGCTCACGAAGCCTTGCGTCCTTCCGGGATCGTCAGTACCAAACTTGTCTGGGAGCGTAGCAGAACTGGCTCGATGCATCGGCAGGCTACTGCGAGTCATTGTAAAGGCCAGGAGATGCGTTCAATCATCTCCAGCGATGCAATTGACCAACGCCGAGAGCTTTATCGTTTTATTTATTAACTGCAGAGAAGAAGAGTCACTGGATCGGGTTTACGTACAATTTTGTAAAACACGCGGTGACGAATACACTGACGAAAACGGGTAGGCACTCTGTGCCCGTGTAAAAGAGTGCTTAGTTGCACAAGCAAAAGTTAAAAAACGCGCTCCGCAAGGCACGCATAAAGCACGAGGACGTGACGTTGAAGATCATTATCGATAAATTGCAAAAAGCGAAAGATGAACCGCAGAAAGGACAACTCTGTGATCGTGAGCGAAGTAACGGCATTTTTATACGCTAACCTGAGCGTCGCATAATCCTGGCCCATGTAGGACAGCATTTTTTCTGCCGTTATGACGGTGTTTGAATGAGCAGATTCGTGTCTATTCGTCCTTGCCGTTCCCAGGAGGAGGCCAAATCGTCGAAGTCTGCCGATGTCGTGGTCAAAGAATTTTTTTTGTCAAGAACCTCGTGTATGCTCTTGAAGAAAACGGTGAAGCATTTGATCAACGCCGAGGTTAGTAGAAAGTCGGTCTTAGGAACAGAAAATTGTTAGCCGTTTGTCAACAGAACTGAAATGTTTCCTCAACAAACCCTTGATTTTCTGGAGGTGCCAAGGTTATGGGAAGTTTCTTGGTTGTCATTCTGATCACCTACGATTGACGAAACAACAAGTGACGAAAGGTAATGCTCGTGATTAACGTTAAAACGTCCTAGACAATTGGAAGACCCAATTTATGCTTCAAAACTTCGTTCTTCGTTCGGTTTTGTTAACACGCCATGTTATGCAAAACTTTATTACAGGTATCCTGTATCACCTGGTCTTCTATTTTCCTTGAATATACTGATTGAGTTGTCGCGACGGGAAATAAATAAATAGGGATGACGATGAATGAACAGCTTTTTTCTCTTAAAAACAATGCAAATGAGCCTTTAGTCTTGCTCTCGTTCGACCCTTTCTTAAAAAGTAACTAAATATCCGCTACACTATTAAACTCACAAATGGTCGCTAAGAAACTTGTGTTCGTTTAACATTTCGGCGCTTTTGCCATCTTCGGTGCTTCAACGGTACGAGTCGAGTGTGCAGGGCAGCTATCGCTTGAGATCTGCGAGGTTTTCTTAGAGGAATCGAGTCTCGTCTGCTGGAGCGAAAAAACCGTATGAATGAAGTAACCTCACTTGATGATCTCCTTTTCTAGTGGACGGTTCTTCACTGATTATCCGACGATGGATATCTGTTTCTCTGAAAACAACCCATCCTTCGTCATTTGACATTGTAATAGTTTTTAGATATTCATGTGCGTGGATAAAATACCGATGATAATGCGATCAATATTCAAAGATACCGGAATTCCAGACATGGACGAACACGGAAGTCTTAGAGACACTGTTATCAGAGTGACTTCGGTGCTGATCGATAACGAAACGAAATTTTGCCTTGAAACTGACTACATGTCTAATAATAGATCAAGAAAATTTCCATTGTTTCAGTTTCTTCCCCAAATGACGTGGTTCAGGAACGATTGGTAGGAAGTATATTTTTATGATGGGGCAGCAATCATAGATGAGTAAAATCCCGCATCGATAGGAGTTTGTGTGGCTTCTAAAAAATTCGTTTCGGGATAAGCTTCATGACAATCGCCTATGAGTTGTGAATAACTTGAACTTTGAAAAGTTGAGAAGCTGGCAAATTCATAGAACCGAGGCCGGTTCATCGTTTGATAGAAAACAAAACATTCTCCTAATTCCAAACTTGGTAATCGTCGAACGCTTCGAGACGATGAAAAGCGTGTTTAGAAGGCAAAGTTATTAACAAAGCGTTGTTGGTCACAAGTACTAAACGTACCGTGGAAAACATGAGTGAGTAATTCGACGCGAAACACTTTATGTTCAGATTATGCAAAAGCGGATTTGGTGGGTTTTGATAGTCGGAGTTTCACCTCGGCAAAGCACGAAAATATTCCTTTGTGTTTTGTGGGCGTAGATCTCTACATTCTACTAGATTCTCAACTATTAAAATTCTTGATGAACTGAGATTTGCCGGCATCAAACAATTGGGGAGAACGCGAGACTAAATTGTTCGCAAATATGCATTGAAGTGAATGCGCGTTTCTGCGAATATGTCAACATCCGCATTTAGTTCAGTCCTAAGCTGTATCTAAATACAAACGCGAAATGAGACTTTATGTTTAAATCTCAAGGGGCTGAGCAACAACTGGAACGTTGAGTAACGGCATTCGAGTGCCAAGAGGTGAAATGGCCTTCAGCAGCGTAAAGAACCAATGAAATTTCTTCGTATTTCACAACGATACCTTAAAACGAAAAAAGCGGAGTTCAGTGATTGTAAAGTATCGTTTAATATAACGCAGAACACTGAAGTAATAAGAAAATTACTTCCACGTGCCTGACCAGTTGGAGTTTTACGAATAGGTTTAATACATGAAGCCACCTGATTGTGGCAGTGACGGGGATCTTTTTTTCAAGCAATATTTTCAGCGAGTTTCTTATTTTCCTCCGTTAAGTTTCTCCTTACTAAAACCAATGCTAATATTTCTTCTATGTGTATGTCCTTCCACAAGCACTGATAGTTTATCGCTTTGCTTTGGCGGTGTGATTGTTCAAAGGTGTTGGACCGTGGTCTGCAGCAAGGTTTTCCCTCTGAAAGGATTACCCAGATTGAGCAACTCGACATCATTTCTCTTCGTCGAAATTACAGTTAAGAGCGGGATTGTAAATCACCATAGATGGTATTGGTCGTCATGACAAGCTCAGACAACAGCTGACCATGTTCGTTTCATTCCAAACCAAGCGCCCTAATGTTGCTCTTTTTAAACCTTTTCTGGTGGGTCAAATCTTTAGCGTTGAAATCTCCAAGAATAATCTTGAAGAATGTCTACTCTTTTCCTGCTAAAAGTCTCCAAATAAATGTGAGACGTTCTAACTTCGTCGTCGTCATAGCACGATGTCGGTGTTTAGCCGACGAAGATTGCCAAAGCCGGTGTTGATCCACATCTCTCCTGTCGTAAAAAGTTTGATTCGGGTTGTTAGTTGTTCGAATGAATAGATGTCCATGGCCAAACTTGTGTAGATGAGAACGCTGACGCCACCCACTCCTCTCTGTTGCTGTTGCACGTTCCAAGGAACAGTTATTCTCCACTGTCACAGAATTCATTGAATGGGCAGTGTCTTTTTAACTCGCTCAGGCTGATGACGCCGCACCTTATCCTTGTTGCCTGCATGGCCACACCCTATACAGAGGACTCAGATGCAAATGGGTGTGCATTGTAGGTACGGATTGTCACCTTAGAATTTAGCGATTTAGGCAGGCTTGAATAGCCGCGAGAATGGGTAGTGATATTTTCCTTTGTTTCGAAATTTTCTCATCTACGTCCTTGTGTACTATACTTCCTTGTTCAGCGTCCTTGGACTCTAAGATCTAGGCGCTCTTTCACAAGGACATAGAGTGTTCTATCCGTTTCAACAATCTATTCATTCCCGCACCTTTTAGGAAATTCATATAAGGGGCTACGGGCTAACGGATGACGTAAAGTATTAGTCATATTTCAGTCACAGCTAGCTACGATTTCCTTAAATTTTATAGGTTTGTTTTTAAAATTTATAGGTTTGCTTGTCTCGTTAGAAATGTTGGTTACGTTGCATGAATTGTATTCGCCATGCGTATTTGCCAAACTGTCAACAATAACTGGGAATCCCAAGATTGCTCGTTTGGGGGTGGCGTTGCATCCAACAAATATTTAAGTCTTAGATCAGCTCCCGTAGAATGAGATATTCCATCCAGCTCCATCGACGGCGTAGACAGGCTGCACGCTCTTACTTCCTCAGTAGAAATAACGAATATGAAGACGAGTAATTTCGCGTTCTGAGCGAAAGAGATCCCGTATCTTTCTGGAGTCAGAAATTTTGTATGAGACTTATCTGAGAGAGTTTTACCCTTGACTTATATATCGTCAAACCACCTGAATTCACTGTATGAAGCAAATGTGCATCCAATGGTGTCCGCGATGCTGGGAGTGGAAACGAGTGCGTGGCACATTTCTTAGAGGTAGAAATATGAACGTCGAATGCACTAGCCGTTTAATCAGAAAAGTGAATTACTATTTTAACAAGCGCAAAGCTACAAGAATGATTGAGATTGACGTCGAATGGGCTAGCCGTTTAACCAGAAAACGAATTACTCTTTTTAACAAGCGAGGTTTTCGAAGCTACAAGAATAATAGGCGCGTGCTGCGCAGTGGTCGAGGGCGCCCTGGAATACATATGGGTTCCATTCCGCGCCCACTGAGTCGCTAAGTCCTCCATCGTTCCGGGGTCGATAAATCGGCACCAGACTTGTTTGAGAGGGTAGCAGTCTGACTCGACACAACAGTAGACCACTGCGAATCATTGTAAAGGCCAGAGATGCATTGAGTCATCTCTAACGATTCTTGATGAAGGCCCGAATGCGTGGCACAACCCTCAGGAATTGATCAACGCGAAGAACTTTTACCCTTTATTCCTTATTAAGCTTTTTAGTAAAACATTCCTTGACAATCAATTGTTTTTACGTGCATTTCCCTGTGTCTCTAACCACTGAGCTACACACGTTCTAAAAGTAGTACTTTGTTCAAGTAAGTGCTATTGAATTGGTAAGACAGTTGTTTCAGAATCCGTCTTCTATGAGGGTACCAAAAAAATTATTTAGTTTTTGATGTGAAGGAGAAAAATTAACTCATTCTTTCGGGCTCGCTGTGAGAGTAGTTTCCAGCAGATTCGGGTTGCAGGCGCTGATGAGGGTCTGTGCAATTTTTCGTGGCTTACACTTTTTGTATAGCAATAACAATACTGATCGACCTAATGTTACGTTTGTCGGTTTGTGGTTTAACGCAGTAGCTAATTGTCGTAGTCTTTTTCCTTGAAAAAAGTGACGTTAACCCATTCCCGGTAGTGTGGACACTATAATGTCCGTATATGATGATGGACTATGGACAGTATAGACGTTATGATGTCCACTTTTAGCTTGATATATTCTAGAATATTTTTGGCACACTGTTTGAATTCATTCCATAGACAGTAGAAGGCAGATTAACTTAGAAGGAGTGAGACCAGGAAAGCCATTCTCTACACATTATGATAAAGAAAAAAACCACTCCTTCGAGAAAGCTCTTTAACTAGTAATTTGTCTATTAACAAATTGATATCTAGTTTTAGTTGCATCGTCGTTGTACGGGTGTGCAGATATAAAAATACCGAAATAGAGGTACCATCAGGATGCTTCCAAATCCTGAGAGCGACATATTTGTGTGATGAATCATAATATTTAGTAATATTAGCATGCCTATCATCCGTACTCCTGAAACGATAGACTAAAGTCCTGCACTTAAGTCACTTACTAAAACTAGAGAGTTTACAGCTGTCAGAAAATGGCTTGTGTTCCACTGGGAAAGCCACAAATGTTGGGTGCCGTCGCGAAGAGATGAGACTAACACTCAAATGGTGCTCACTTCTTCAACGCTGCCTCATTCGTCGCTTGGTGAAATGTCGTCGCTTGCTTTGTAATCTGAGCTGTCTACGTCTTAATTATGATCGAATAACTCGAATGGACGTTAGTGAAGTATTCGTCCGGTCCCGTCGCACTCCAAGGTTCCTTGGTAAACTCTGTTCACCCGATCGGCTTGGAAACCGTCACGTTTTTGGTACGACAATGACACCATTTATCTTTGCTAGCTTCGGCGAACGTTTGCCGTAGATGACTTGCTGGACTCTGGAGTGGCATAGGCTCGCTCTTAGCTAGCACCCGAATGAAAATGTTGAAAATTTCAGCTTGGTAGCCCAACTGCACCTCACAAAATTTACGCAAGGGCATCCGCTAGCCAGTACTGGGCGATATATCATTGGTCACATTAAATTCTACAATTGATGTTAACTTTATGTTATTCAACATGAAGATTCACTAATGAAGCTTTCACGGTTTTCCTATTCGTTCAGGTATTTGATCGAAGATCACTTCCGTTACACGCGAGCAACCTTGTGCGGAGTTTCGAGGAACTTCGTAGTTCCCATTCGTCGAAGAGGAAAAAACAGCATAAAGCTTAGTCGATGAAGATCGCTGTTGAATTTGCATAGAAAAAGGAGGTGCCTAGCCAGCCAGTCTTTTGTAAAATCATGCAGTAAAGATTTTCTGTTGCGGAAATTTCCAGTGCAATGAGCGTTTATTATCGTTTGAAGCATGGTTTCCTTTGATGTTCTCTGTGAATTGTTGGTGTTGTGGTGGTGCTTTATTTCTTATGGCGTTGTTTCTGATGTGATGCTCCACATACATGTTTTGTTATAGAAACGTTTTCATCCTTTATTCCTTGTAAGAATCCTACATATTTGGAAATTCGTCAAGCCAAAGATCAGCATAGAGTGTAGCCTTGAGAAGGTTATTTTCCTTTACACCTCCTTTTTCAAACTATAAATTAACATCTGCTCTTAGCTTTTTTATTTGGCTTTTTTACAAGTGTGTTGAACAGGTAAGATATCAACTACATTATCTTCCACTGATGACTCTAACCAAGAATTCACAAGTGGTAACACCTAAATAGACTAGATTTCTTTCCGAAAAATTCAAAGGCTCCATGGCAACAGTGCGTTTACCTGGAAATCTACTGCCGCAGATAAGCTATTGCTATAACTCTGTAGGTGTGGACGGGTCACTTGATAGACGACACTGGCTATTTCCAACAACGACGACGACGTATTACCCACATTTCACTCGCGTGCTCTACTGATAGGGAACAATACTTAGGATACTTATGGATCAGTGCATCACTTTTTCCCTCCACATCATCATCGCTTTGTCCTGTGACGATTTTTTCTTTCTTGCGGTATGGTTCCTGTCGCTCTGATCATAAAATATTTCTATCGGTTCATGTAATAGTGTGTGGAGAACTGTCGCAGCATTCAAATCTAGTTGGGTGTTTCCTGATGCCTTTTGTGTTCATTGCTTCCATATCCTTTGTTGAGCGTACTCCACGAAAATTAGAAAGGCAAAGACGGTTGTAATGTAGTCGTTATAGGCACTCTATATAAATGTAAAGAATTTTTGGTTCGACCTCGCTCTATATGCCCACCAAGTGTTCTATCCATCTTGGGTCGGAAAATTAGAACCACGCGTAGCTGTGCCTGGCTGATCCACGGATAGGCATTCTTCATGCGCTGTGTTTGCGGAAAACATGCTAAGCTATAATTTCGGGCGAGTTCGCCCAACTGCGATGTTCTGTACAGACCCTGTTGATTTCTATCAATTGTTTAGAGCTGATGCAGCAAAAAAAGGAAAGGATGCTTATGTGTAACGAAAGAATTGTGAATGAGAAGCCGCAATCGACTACTTATCTAGTTTGACCCATAGTTCAGTCTACAATCTACTAGTCTGTTAGTCCACTACTCTAGTGTAAATATTTATTTTTACTTGATAACCAAAGAATTACACTCAGAGATTGTGTTTCGCTGGCTGTTCTGTGATGTTGACAATATGTAGTGATTCCAGATTCAACATAATATACGCTGTGAAGAATCGTACTTAACTGCTTACTTGGATACTTGGACGGCCGTCTTCAGTGCTTGTGTGGACCCCGCATAATTTCATTGTTTCGGAATTTTGCTGGCCTATCCACTGTGGTCCGCCGGATCAGCCCTGCCAAAGTCTGCCCAGGTCGTCACTAAAAGAGACAGTCGCCGCCCTCGTGGATCAGAGGAATTAAACTCCACTTCTTAATTGTTCATTGCATACGATTTTAACTATGAAGCGAATGTTGATAATGGATGCATAAACTATAACAGAAATGTGTTTTGTATAGGACTGTGGGTAATAGTTATGAATTCTGAGCAAGAAAGGTTTATTGTACGAGAATATTGCACGTTTATGCAAGAAAGGCCAGTTCTACATGGAACATTGGAGTGCTGCTAATTGTAGATGCTTTAAGGAGAATGGCTTAGTGAACATTATAAATAAAACCTTTGAAAGGCAACAAAATTTTATAAGGGATATGCATAGGAAGTTCGCCTCTTTTCTAAACAAGTACTCTATTCATTGATGACTGCGTATTTTGCGCACCCTTACCCTTCTTCCATTTCACAAATACATCCGTATGAGGTTTCTCTAGAAGTCGTGTACTGCGAAATAAATGTTTCTGGGGTGAACATTTAGAACACCAGTGATGAAAATTTATAACAAGAATTGGAATATGCACTTTTCCCAGCGGTGTAGTTTGCCCACTGATAAATGTGCACTTCGTGGTTGCATGGGCCTGCCAGCACCACAGATCCGTTTATAGAATTCCCCTCGATTATTCGTCATCTTCCCATTGGGATGAAATGATCCTACTCTCTAAACTTTACTGCGCAAGCACCAATAGTTTCGATATGGAATTAAAGCAGGCGGGGTCACGCGTTTCGAAACATGGCGTAGCTTGATTTTTTGCTAGCACTGAGCATTAAGGATACCCCTCCATGGACCAGTCCCAGTATAAAATCTGCGCTCAACAAGCTATCGATTCAAAATGAGAAGTCTAGCAAGAGTTCTGTAGGACAAAATCAACAGCGTCATGTATCGAAATCAACGCGCATGGTCGCAAAACGTTATCGACGGATTTTCGACACATATGAATTCGAATTTAATAACAGTGTCTTTGATAAAGTGATCTTTTTCCTTGCACCCAGACTTAACTTTATTGAAGGATGTTGAAATGTTTTTCCGAACATTCGTCAAGGATTTTGTTTGAGGAGTGAAAAATATGGAAGTGCAAACAAGTCAAACCAATTTTGGAGAAAAGATCCTACTTATCCTCATTGGAATTTTTGTTTTGCTGGGTGGTTAATCCAGTTGCATTTGCCATTTGAGTCAGCCAATGAGCCATCAAATCAAATTATTCAGAGGGCAGAAACCTCAGAAAGATTTCTAGAATTGTTGTTATATGATGCAAGTCAATCTAACGAAACCAATTCTTCAACAAGTTTTGTAACAAGTGGAACACAAAAAATTGACAATTTTACTCCTCTTTGCCATATTGAGATAAAGCTGCAGAACCTTTTTGAGAATTCTCATTTGATCATGCCACTGTGTATGTCAAAAAAAGCTACACAAAATAATCCTAACCCCCTATAAAATTGGTGAACATAGCGAAGGATCCTTTAATGCATCGAAAACAGATTTCAGCTGAAAAGCAAATATGCCAGCAGACAAAGTTGGAGGAATGACACTCAATACTTGAACGGCCTGTGCTCACTAGTTGTGCGGCCCAGCATAATCACCATTTTTCGGAAATGCTGGTTAAGCCATTGTGTTTCCCTGGAATCCCGAAGACAGCCTGACCGAAATTTGACCCAGGTCGTCACTACTACAGGCTATCGCAGCCCTGGTGGATCACAGAGAGAAGTACCACGAATCCTCCCGCTGTAGATCGCAGTCCGACACCCAGGAACATCACACAGCCACGATGACGCGGTAAACCGTTGGGAGGAGTTGCAGGCTACATTATTGAAAAAATCTCAACCTTTACGAAGTGACCTAAAAAGCGATGATAAATCTAATGCTGTTGCACACATAGAAGATCTTATGGAAACTCACTATCCAACTCATAGATGATACAAGCACAATGTCTGCGCTGTAACTCTAAATTTGGGTAGAAAAAGATTTGAAATTGTTCAAACGGATCAAGGTGATGGTTCGGATTCAAATAAACCTGTTTATTGGTTTGGCGGCAATGATCGGCTTTTTAATCATCTATTGCAAGATTTTCTTGCTTTGCATTCATTAACCATTAACATTTCAATTGTGGCGGCTTTTTTTGTCGGACTTGTTTTTGCCATTTGTGCTCTTCAAAGCTTTTATCTTCTATACTTACAAGATTGGTCTTCGACCTTTCCAATCTCGTGTAATCCTTACATTCATGAACTGAGAAATCGTCACTTATAAACAGAGGACCGCGAGAAACCACTGCACAAAAAACGTACAATAGTTCCAATTCCAAGTGTCCACAGAAATTAAAAGGAACGAATCCTTTTATAGAAGCTGCCGAGCTAAACAAGCTGTTTTATTCCCTCTAATATTGGCAAGATTTTTTCGTTTCCGATAATATTCTCGATGTATGGATAGCGATTGCTATGAGCTGTCTCTCACGCGACTTTAAAATTGTGTGCAAATGAGACTGCTAGTCTTTTTTGGTCACCATGTCGATCGTTGATGTGCTTTCTATTTTTAAGTTGACAACACATTTACAGCTCAGGTCTTGCGATGTTTAGTTCCAGGCTTTTTTACGCTTAGACTGGGTGTAAACAGCGGATTCCTCCACCCTTCTTTTTTGTGAAAGTTGTTCAAAAATTTCATCATTTTACAAAATATCGAACGACGCTGAATATGTGTTTGTTCCACTCGTTAATGATAACTTATCTGGATGTGAAGCTTAAAGAAGTATGAGGGTCACAGAAATAGGGGAACCGCTCAACATGGAGTCTTCGTGTTGTTCACAGAATTTTCGGCATATGCTTCTATGTAATTCTCGCCAGTTTTTTTTTATTAAATACGTGATCCTATCCGGTTGCTAATATTAGCATCATTGTACAGAAAAAAAAATGAGTGTACAGTTTCGGTTATGCTTGGCATTGTACGGGGGCTGTGCAATCAGCGACGGACTCGACCTTCGTTGACGTCGTCTTCATGAGGTCCACTTCTCAAAACGTTAGTTGAATTTAACAAATATCTGTTGTCTGTCAAATCTCTATCGGATTAGTTGGCCGTGTGGACAGAACAGTGTAGACATTTACTTCTCTAGCGTCTTCATTCCCGTTTCAGCGCTCTTGGTACAACGTAGTGTTGACGATCTTGTCCAAATGGAACGCTTTCAAAAACATACTTCTCGCGAACTACAATTTCTGAGTACTTGATGAATAGCCTAAGGAATTACAAAGAAACAACAAAAACAAAGAACAAAAATGTCTTAAAGCACGACCAGTTCACTTCCATAAAGGTCATCTTGGTCATTCTTCATCTCCAATTTCTGCGTCGAAAGAAAAGTCAATACCACCAAGTCAGCCAAGTTTGGGAATTCATTTTTCAAGAAGAAAATTTCCGGTGATCATGAGAGTCTCCTAGAGGCACGAGTCTTGCTGAGTGCGCCCATGTTTTCACAAAGCAGAAGATGATACCTCTTTGACATTTCAGTGGCAGTTGGACTCCGTACTAGACTTGATCACTGAACTTTCCATGAGAAGATCCACTTCACACCTAAGCTATAAAAGAACACTTGTCATCGTTGAAGAAAAATGAAACAACACATTCGTGATGAGAGTATCCTCAAAAAAAAATCCTCTCTCATGTGGCAGGCAGCTAGGTTAAAACCCGACTGAAAGCAACACATTGCCTGTCGAGAAACTCGACGGTTGTGCCGAATTTGCCTCATTTCCTCAATCAAGGAAATGAGAACGCATCTCAATCACTGCTACGGAGTGTATCGAAAAAAAAAGGGGTATTGACGAATGATCCCACGGCAGCACAACTAGTGCGGTTAGTAATAGATGGCAGTTATACAAAGTCTGTGCAAAAAGAAAGATCTTTGGAGGATTTACATTGGTACACGCAGAAAGATTACTGGAGGCGGCTCAAAAGCGGTCTATTCTAAAGAACAGCCTTCGGGATCCTTTGCGACTATAATGTTACGTTATCCGCTCCCGATAAACAATGTTGGGACTGTCATTACATCTTGCCATAATATGGAACAGATAACGAAAAAGTTCTTCACCAACATTTTCCTCCCCGCTACCCCCCGTCTAGAACTCGGAAGTCTTGCGGGATATCGAAGACACTGGACAACTGACAACCAGTTAAGCAAGCAGTGTTCCTACAGGGATCCCGCTGCACGGACTACACGGGGAACCGTGCCACAGGTCATAAAAGTTTGTTAGGAGCACCGACTCTAGCCCTTGTCCTAACCTTTACAGTCTACGAGAAAGCGTTTAATAACGTTTAAACAAATCCAATCCTATTAGCGGTCGTCACTAAAGAGGGGAGCCATCCTATGCACGAGCACCTGCTGTCGGAGCTGCTGCAGAAGTATATAGCTTTTCCATCGCTCCTTCACCATTACCAGTGGAAGAAGGGGTTCAACAAGGCGACGTAACATCACCAAAGCTGTTTACTTCTGCACTGCTGTGGACAATGAACACACTCGATTGGCGCGAAAAGGGAACATGTATTTATGGAAAAGACCTAACAATTCTCCGTTTCGCAGAATACATTGTCATCTTTTCGAAGAGTGTAGCAAGAGCAGAGATGATGGTTAATGAGCAGTTCATATCTTCGGAACTTATTCCAGCTTAGGGATTCATCATACAATAAAAAGAACGGACGACAGATAGACGAAAAGAACAGCAAAGTGAACTTCAATAGAATGCAATCGCCCTCCTGGAAAAACACCCAAACGATGGGCAGACGTGCTCGTTGGTAACGTCAACCATCTGCACTGGTGCACATCAACATGCTCGAAGCAAGCCGCCACCAGACTGAGCGAGATAGAGACGAATGGGGATTTTGCTGGGAACCCGTACCACTTGTGAAGGTAAGCCCCATGTTAATCACTTTGTGTATGTGATCCAAGAGTAAATGCAGGGTTTCCCGCGTGCTTTGCCTCCTATGTTTGAAAACATAAAATTCGACTAACAATGATGCTTTAAAAGTGTATATAAAAAAGAATTTCAAAAAATGGTGCGGGGCCCGGATAACGCGGTGGTTAATTATAGAGTCGATCAGGAAGCAAAGGCTCTAGTTCGATTCCCGCCCCAACGCTGCCCATTAAACCCACGTGGGAACCTTAGCTTGGCTCTACCCAAGATTGCAAAAAGAATTGATTCCACCGGAAATTCTCGACATTAATGAAGAAAATAAAATCCTTAAGCAGAAGCCGAAAAATACGCAAAATTACTTATTTGATACTTGAACGGCCCGTCTTCACTGGTTGTGCGAGCCCCAGCATAACCTCCATTTTTCGGAGATTTGCTGGCTAAGCCATTGTGGTTCCGTGGAATCCCGAGGTCGGCCTGGCCAAAGTCTGACCCAGGTCTTCACCAGTACAGGCAGTCGCAGCCCTTGTGGATCAGAAGGAGATTTGCTATGCGACTTTGATACAAGGGCGGTGATGGATCCTCGTATTGGTTTACTCTCAAGTGTTCTTCCTGATGGAAACGCCGGACTTCTTTTCAGTTTGAGAGACCCTGCCAGGGAGATGAATCCCCTCTGCTGTACATCGTAACCCGACACCAGGAAGATCTCTCTGCCACGATGAGGTAAACCTTTGGGAGGACATACCTGTGCACTAGTTAATAAATCGGAAACTTGAAAAATCAACTCAGCACTTGCAACAAACCTCATCCATTACTAATACGCTATTATCCTACCCAAAAGAACTATTAGGAAAACCGCTACAGCCGTTCTTGTTACTATTTAGTTTACTTCAATAACTGAACAAACAACACTTCGTCAACACTTTAATTGCTTCGACTGACTTGGTTAAATAAACTTTCAGATTCATGTACTCCACCGTTGAATCAGCAGCGGCTGGTGCTGGACGAGCGTTCGCTGGCACTGCTCTTGAAATTTTTCACGCTAGCATCTCTCAGGCATGGCTCTACTAGCTGTACACCCCGTTTTCATCACGCCATAACGAAATCCACACAAACTACAACAATTCACAAAAGCCTCACATGTGTGACCGGAAAGGAAAGAGAAAAACGTAAACAGTACGACCGACAGGACGTTCTGCAAAAAACTGCTATTTGTCGATCGATGAGGGCATGGTTTCTCGCCAGAATGACGTCATGCACCGCCAACTTCGTAGACGTGCATTTCATGCTTGACGCGTACAACGTTGGTGCACAGAGCAGCTCCATTATCTCATACGAAACTACAAGTGAACGATCGATGCCAAACCTGAGAAAATGATGAGAAACGTGTTCTGACATGGTATGACAACGTTGCTCTCGTCAGTTGCGATTGTTGCCTAGTCGGAACAACTTTTGTTATAATAATTATTATGTTCACGTTTCCAACAAATAGAATAGTTTGTAGCAATATTAACAACAGTAATAAAAAACAAACCAGGACTCTAAACAGTAAAGGAGGTATCGGCTCGTTTATGTGAGACTCTTCTTCTCGCAAAAAAGAAAAAATAGTGGACAGTTTAAGAACCAGGATTGTAAAAACTATTCTCCAAAACAGGGATATTTTTATACAGTTTGGAAGACGGCGAAGGTCAGTTCAGAGGAGCAGCACCCGTAAGACAAGTTGAAGATATTGTGACAAACAGGCGTCACGCAATATTAGACTTCAGCATTAAACAAGATCCTGCTTCGTTTTGCATTCCAACTCTCGCAAAGACGTCGCTGTAGTCTGAATGTAGTGGAGCACACCATTCACACCTTGCTAGAATTTTTTCGGCAAAATGACCACATACTTTCGCCGCATCCTATTGGTAAGTAGACCGTCCCAAGGTTGCTTTCTCAGAACGCATCTGGTACCTCATTAGCAAGCAGACGTACGGCACAGATTAGCTTAACTTAAGCAAGCAAAAAAAGCTGCCATATTTCCTGCTACAGTGAACACTTCCATTGCTGCTTACTAATTAGAGAATTGCAGTTCATAAAAGATAAACTGTATAGCAATTCAACAGCCACAGTTTCACTGCTATATAAAGAGATGTAAGACATGCGCATGAAGAAGCTTCTAAAAGATTCTGGACAAATTCCAAAAATCCAGAAGCTGATCACAAGAAGGAGTGTCTTCTGATCACGCGTGACCTTGGGCCATGTTTGAGGCCGATTTTTGTTAACTTAAGCCAAGCGCCAGACCAGTGTAGGACTTTGTGCGGCTGGTCTGCACTCAATAACTGAAAGACGAGATGCGCGAAAAAGCCGGAATCCCAGCTTAGCTTCTCGTTCAGAGAAAGACAAAGCAAGGATCATTGTGATGCAGAGGATAACAACACATTAGCCCCCGGAAAGGGTAATTACAAATTCGAATCTCACTTAGAGTCCCGAGTTTTGCTTGTATCTCACCATCATTGAAGCTATATTTCTTATACTGCTGTGCCATTTAAAAAAGGCCACTTGGTGCCGATCACTTGTCCTCTCCTTTGTCGGCGACTGACTCGAGTGGGAGGACACTAAATTCTCCATTTCTCCGTGTTGCGTGTCGGAGTAGCCCAGTCAACTGCTCATTCAAGAGAATCGTTAAGATGTAATCTTTCTTTGATGAGCTAACACGAGGTTGACAAAGGTATTTAATTTCGGCTAACGTTTTAACGTCTTCGTCTTCATCAGGGCTGATGATCTGAGTCGATGGCTCACGCTTGTTCTTCGTATCTATGCGGCGGATTCGCCTTCGTGTCGACTCAGGTCTTCTCCTCGAATGAGGATCGTTAAGTATCATATCTTTCTTCTAGGTTTCTCATGAAGAATTATGACCATCGTGATGGTGGTCTTCCTTCAGCACGTTTGACATATCGAAAAAAAAATTCAAATTCTTTGTGTAAAAGTATAAGGCTTCTAAATGTTGTTCGATGTAATGAACATAAAACAATTTCGGTTTTCCCTCTTTTGTCCTCCACACCATTCCTACACATCATATGTTACCTAGTTCGAAGCACATATCCTTGTCCTTTCCCTTTAGGTAAGTATGCCCAATTTGCGCGAGAAAAAATGAGTGACAGCGGATTCCACTCTAATCTAGGAAAGGTATGTTATGTCGTACAACCATATTCATTAAAGAACCAGCCTTTAGACCCCGTGAGTCTGATGCTTAGGGGACGGATAGCACAGTGTTAGTGATGTCTATCATCACGAGAACGTACTAGTTCGATTCCGCCGCGTACCAAGCAAGATTCTTATTCCTCCAGGGTCGGAAAATTGGTGCCGAGCTTGCCCGGGAAAAAAAACCACTCTCTGCATTCCAACTAGGAACGCTCCAGCCCAGCTTTCTCAGGACTCCAGGAAGAATTGCTCGGCCAGCGTTCTACGACATTCAAGATGAAATAAAAGTCCTATAGCAGAAACGGAAGCCACACCTAAAAGTGAGAAAATCTTCGTGGACAATGGATGCGAGGAAACGAATCGAATGTGAGGAGTGCTGGTAGTATCCGCACAGTGGATGTGGAGACGGGCCATATAAGAAAATAGAAAAAATGTCTGATGTTTTAGATAGAAAACTTCGGCAAATATGTCAGCTTGCCTCCATGCAAGCGATAACACGTCTTGATTCGGGCATTGTAATAAATTAAAGGAATACTATCATATAAAGTCACTACTCACAGCTCAACGACGCGCAAATCTCCTACATAATTAGCAAACGTCGTATGTCGCGCTCTGTTTACGCTGCACACAGGACCCAATTTAGCAGCTTTGAAGGGTAGAAGAAATTGGGCGCGATTCCAATTCCATTTACAGCGAATGACGTGACCCTTAGCGCACCATCATACATTGATGGCTTAAGTTTTTAAAAAAAGCGAAAAAAATTGAAGTATTCTGTTAACACAAACTGTGGACCATCATTTTGCTTGATGCTTTATAAATAATAGTTGGAGTGGGAACGCTGTTAATTACCTGTGAAAATATGTGTACCAAATCTATACTCAGATGTAATACTGAAGCTGAAGAACGGGGCCCTTATCATCTACAGACGAAAGGTCTCGATACGAAATATCAGTGGCATAGGTTTGTCGTCCACCCATCAACTCTCTATTTCGTCGACTCGTACGTGATTCTTTCCACCAGCCTGTCTCTTTCTCTATCTTCAACCAAAGCGTCGTAAGAAGATTATTATCACCAATTGCCACTCACCGACTGAAGCAGCTAACGAGTACGATTTAGATACCTTATGCTATCAGTTGAGTGAAAATAACCTTAATGACTACAAGTATTATAAATTAGTTGTTGGAGAGTGCAACGCCAGAATAGGAAAAGGTAGCGGAAGCGAATAACAAAATCGGAAAATTTGGATCCGGCAAACCATATGGCATCCAATCTTCGAAGGGAAAAAATCCCAAGCCAGTGAATGACGTCACAGACAATCAGCCTGTCCAAAAAAGGTAACCGAAGAAACCTTCATAACTATTGTCCGACATCCTTGTTGAGTGTACTCTACAAATTCTTCACGATTATTGTGTTCCGTATATCAAGGACATCGGATGAGGTGCAATTATTTTAGCAAGAAAGATTCCGAAGCGAATTTCGCTGCATGGGCTTCATCAAAAAACGTGTCCAAGGGCTACGAAAGCTTGTAGGAATGCTCACTGTTCCTAGTTAAGAGTTTTTTCCCACGGTGGAAAGCATTTTACAGATTGAAGCAAAAGCCATCCTATCGGCACTCGTCGACCAAGTAGTGGACTCGTCCTAAGTAAAAACTCTATTTCGCTGCTATCGGAACTGCACGACTAAAATACAGATTTTCACTGTCCTCTCAGCATATCCATAAGAAAAGGTGTTTGAGAAGGTGACACGATTTAGTAAACGCTGTTCAGCAGTCGGACACATTTGCGAAACGCGCAGACCATTCTGCGTCCGTGTAGAAGAGCACCCAGACGTTGAACGTAAAGTTGAGCAAAATGCTCCGCTAGGTGGGCAATGAACCGACAGACACAACGGGAAGATTTTTAAGTGGAAGTCGTAATCGATGCACAGAAATCCAAAACTTCAGAGCATAAAAGCCTTGCAATGCCCGTTGTATTGAAACCTCTTGAAACTGTTATACTCCGAAAATCCAAGAATAAATAGCAAGGAGCAGTGTTGTGTGATGATCACGCCCCCGTGCCTCAGATCGATTTTTAATCCAAGCCAGGCACAATTTTTTATGCACGTAAGACCCCATTTTTTCTTGTTCCCTATAATAACTGGAGGACTTGAAAACAACAAACAATGAGTGTTTAAAAGTTTAGAGTCATTCACTATCCAAATAAACATTAATGCACTAAGCCTTGTCTACCGAAATTAGGCAAATGTTTGGCTTAGTGAACTACTTTTCAATTTAACAGAAGGCGAATCCGTCGAAACGACACCTAGTGTTGTATTAAACAAATCTTTCTTTAAATCTATGAAATTGACATGGAGAGGTGTCTTGCACTTTTGCAACAGCTCAACGAATCATTTGTTCCACAGTGCCGCATCCTTTTCGTAAATCTGCGTGCTCACTTCTCCCACCTTTGTCCAGTTTGGTGTCAGACTTGTTTAGGACGAAACGAATAAAGAGTTTATAGACAACAAACGACGCGAGGATCGGAGGATCGTTGAAGATATTGTGGAGCTGCCAGCATATCTATGGTTGTTGGATGCGGACGATTTCGAACAGTTACACCAGTAACACTACTCTTACCGATGCCCCCCTGTAATGACTGGAGGACTTAAAAGCAACAAATGACTCGTTGAACGTAATGACTCGGGCAGGTGCGAGTAAATCTTCCATTTTCCCATCTCGAGTGTGAGGACAGCCTAGTGGGTTCTTCTCGCTCTAGGACCTTGTATAGCATGGTGTCTTTCTTCTAGGATTTTCGGGAAGAGATGACCACTCGATCAATGGTTCTTTACTATAAGTTTAATATCGCGAAGAATCCAGTAGCTAACAGCTGTTGTTCATCGACTGTCGTTCCCACACATTACCTGTTCGGCACCCCTTATCTTCGACGTCTTGGCGTGTTGAACGACGTCTTGGGATTTTGCAGGTTGACGTGGATCAGGACTCCGGATCCCATTCCATGCTTGCATGATTCACCGTGTATTACTAGCCGTGTTATAAGCGTTGCAGCTGGATCAAGCTTTAGTTTCTTTTTCTTCTCGAGCAATTCCTTTAGTGGTAATAGAGATGTGATTTGATGGTCTAGAGCACCCCCTCACCTCTCATCGGTATTGCCTGTAGTCCCGTTGTTCGTCGAGTGACTCGAGCGGGCGCCAGTAAATCTTAGATTTTTTCCTGTCACGTGTAAGAGCAGCCCAGTGGGTTCTGCTCGTTCTAGAAACTCGTCGAGCGTCATATCTTTCCTCTAGGCTCTTCGTGAAGAAATCTGACCATTACGTCGGTGGTCTTCCCTACAGTACGTTTTACATCCCGTGAAACCCAGTCACTAACGGCTCCTTTCCATCGGTTGTCATTTATATCATTTATACGCAGTACGTGCCCGGCCCACCTTATCTCCGACTGTTTGGCGTACAGAACGATATCTTTGAATTTTGATCGCTGACGAAGGTCGGAGCTTCGGATCCCATCCTTTAGTTGTGTGAAACGGGATACTCCTAGCATCGTCCTTTCGATTGCGCGATAAAGCTGAGTGATCTTATATCCTGTTTACGCATCGACCAGGTTTCCGACGCATACGTTACGACAGGAAGTACCGTTGATTCGAAAAGGTGGGCACGGAGTCAGGTGTTCTTTCTTCTCTTCACTACCTCCTCGATGCACTTAAAAGCTCCCGAAGTGGGTTCTTTCCTTCTGCACAGCTTTGGAGCTAAGTCTTCAGCATGTTGATTTTCCGACCTAGATAGACACAACTGGAGAATTCGGAGATATTGGTTCCGTTGAGCGTGAATGGGGCATACGAAACCAATCCGTTCCTCATAAACATCGTTTTTGTGAAATTTAGTCGAAGACCAATCTTTGCACATGTTTTATCAAAGTCGGCAAGCATTCGTTTTGCCTGGCTAATCCTTGGTGTTATAAAGACGATGTCATCATCAAAGCGAAGATGAAGTAATTGCCGACTATCGATTTTCACTTACATGTTATTCCATTCCAGTGTTCGCATGGCGTTCTCAAGGGTGGCGGTAAATAATTTTGGCGAGATGGTATCGTCTTGCCTAACTCCTGTTTTGACATCAATGATAATATCGTTCTAGAATGGTGATATCTAAATCGATGAAAGTGAGAGAGAGCGGACTTTTGTACTCTCGCGGTACTTCAATGAGGTTTGTTATCGTGTGGATGTGGTCCATCGTACTAAATCTTTTTCGAAACCTTGCTTGCTCACATGGCAGTCCTTCGTCTGGTGTTCCGTCAATCCTGTTTAGGATGACTCGAGTGAAAAGTTTGTAGAGGACAGACAGCAAGCAGATTGGGCGATATTTGCCGATATCGTGTAGGTCATCCTTCTTGAACAATAACACGGTCATGCTGGTCTTCCACTGAGTAGGGAACCATGCATTCAGACAAGTAACGTTTGAACCTGCCCACCTTCTCGACTCAACGGTACTTCCTGCCCTAATGTATGCGTCGGAAACCTGGTCGATGCGTAAGCAGGATGAAAGATCACTCAGCTTTATCGAACGCACAGTCGAAAGGACCATGCTAGGAGTATCCCGTTTCACACAACTAAAGGATGGGATCCGAAGCTCCGACCTTCGTCAGCGATCAAAAATCAAAGATGTCGTTCTGTACGCCAAACAGTCGGAGATAAGATGGGCCGTACACGTACTGCGTATAAATGATATAAATGACAGCCGATGGACAAGAGCCGTTAGTGACTGGATTCTTCGGGATGTAAAACGTACTGTAGGAAGACCACCGACCCGATGGTCAAAGTTCTTCACGAAGAACCTAGAGGAAAGATATGACGCTCGACGAGTTCCTAGAGCGAGCAGAACCCACTGGGCTACTCTTGCACGCGACGGGGAAAAATGGAAGATTTACTGGCGCCCGCTTGAATCACTCGACGAACAACGGGACTACAGGTGATACAGGTGACAGGGAACAGGTGCTCTAGACAATGAAATCTTATCACTGTTACCACTAAAGTATTGCTCGAGAAGAAAAGGAAACTAAAGCTTGATCCAACTGCAACGCGGATAACACGGCTAGTATTAAACGATTGCAGAAGTGCTTTGCTGGAAGATCTACCAACCTTTCCGGTTTCACGATCCTCGTCTCACACCATGAAATCTTCGCTGGAGAAAAAACAACCGGAATTCTTCCATCGTGAGCTCGAGGTGCGATGGAAACATGATAAATGGCGAAGTTCCAGATCCGATAACGTTACTGCTTATTTCCTTATACCTGGAAACCACAACACACATGTGCTTCGGTAAACTATATGAACGCCTTCCACCAAAAGCAAAAAATCATAGGGTACTGAAGGAAAATCGCGTACTATCATCCTGCTTATCAAAGATAACCGAAGGGATCTTCGTAAGTACCTCCGAAAAGGCTTACTGAATGCACTTTGGAAGCTCTTCACGAAGATTAGGCGTATCGAGAACATTAGATGAGGCGCCACCTGTTGAGCAAGCAGGATTTCGACAGCATTTTGGTGCATGGACCACATCCATACCGTGTCCAGGATCACTGGAGTTTGTCAGGAATACCACCTGCCTTTAGTCCTAACCTTTGTCGCCTACGAAAAAAGCGTTTCGCAGTGTCGAAACGAATGCAACCCTACCAGCGCTCGTTTTCCAAAGAGTAAATCCAACCTACATAACTCTGACTAACTGTTATCGGAATTGCAGCACGAAAATAGAGTTCCTCCATCGACTTTTTACCATATTCACAGAAAAAAGGGGTTCAACGAGGCAACAAGGCAACACAATATCGCCAAGGCTGTTTAGTGCCGCATGCACTGGATAACAAATTCACTCAACTGAAGCAAGAAGGCATAGACATTGATAGAAAAATTCCTATCAAATCTTCGTTTCGCTGACGAAATCGTCATCTTTTCAACAAGTACCAGTGAAGCAGAGACAATCATTAATCGGCTCAGCGAAGCGGGAAAAAGATCCGGCTACGCACAAATCTGGAGAAGATTACGAAGGCGATAAATCAAAACTCGACGGTTATCTGACTGCAAAGACCTTCTTCTTATGCGTATCTTGGGTAATCAGCAAACATGGAGAGCAACATTAAGTACGAGTCAAACAAAATGAAGGAGAACAGCTTAAGAAACATTCGGACCTACTATAGAAAGCAACAGAGCAACTGAAAGACCCGAGAATCCACGCTCACGTTTTCGATTCCGTGGTCCTCCCTACGATCAATAATTCTGCAGAGACGTGATACGGTGACAATACTGTGCACAACTCATAAAGCACTTGCGCGATGCGTTCTCTAATATAACCGTCACACATTATATCCATAACCCTAATTATCGCTAAAAACTTCGACAACATAGTTTGGTGTAGAATAACTTCTACCAGTAACTGCCTCATTGTGGCTGAAAGGTGCTCTTGGATGTTGAAATGTGACATATAGCGGAAGGATTTGCCCACCAAAGCTGAAAAAGTTCGCTATTTTCATCTGTAAGCCAGGTTAAGAGAAGAAGGAAAAACTTAAGATAGGCTAACCTCGTCGCTTAAGAGAATCACGAACAGCTCAGATAACAGCGAACCGGTCTTGGAAAGACGCATATTAGACCCTCCCTGCCAACAGACTAAAAACAAAAAAGAACGACATAAGCGAATTAAGTGACCGTTTGTGAGTCGTGGAGAAACGTAATTACGAACGTATTCCATAACAACTAAGAATGTCTTCGAAATCATGGAGGAAATACATGGGCAGTGAAAGCACAGATGGATTTCTCATAGAATAAGGAGGACGGACGACGTAGAGACGAAAACAACAGTGGAGCGGACATTAGGAAGATTCGAGAGTCTTCTTGGATAGCCATTTAAACTACATGGCGAACATGGAACACGTGCTCGGAATAGCACATCTCATTAAGACATAACATCCAACAACGCGAGTATCCAAGTAAAATGAAACTTTGGTGAGCTATTCTAAAGGAAATACAAAGATTTGAATAGTGCATCCTGAGTTTACAAACAAAAGCACAGTAAGTTACAGCTCTGACATTCCTTTTCTGCAGAGCCAGAGATTTCGTAGGATAAATCATTTCTAGTTTTGGAATAAAGAGAATGACCATAGATGATAAGCAACAAAAGGAATTAATTAGAATAGTATGAACGGAAATGAATGCATGATGTAAACGAAAGGAACAAAATGAATCACCTCTTCCTAACTTTGAATAGTTTTCCCTGGAGCTCCTCCAAAAATTGTTCGCGAATAAAGATGCTTTGCGGCTGAACATTTACTGCACTCAATCTACGTAAGGGCAGTCTAGTACCAGAGAAAAGATTGTGAAAATGTGTCCACGAACCTACACGGACTCTACACTGCTGAACATATTTCTATTTGATAAACAAGTTCTTTTATCAAGTAGCGACTAGAGAGATGAAACGTTGCTTTTCTTGACGAAGTTGCTGATCGAAACCTATTTGCTGGTTGGTAAAATACATACACTTTCTCATAAGAAAACATTGCTACATATTCTTCCAAAAGCTACCTCATGATTGAAGAATCAAGTGAAAACGAAGCGTGATAAAAGATTGTCCTCTCTTGTGATGTTAACCTCATTATGTGATTCAGTGACGGAATAACTCGCTAAACATATATATATATATATATATATATATATATATATATATATGCAGAGTATACAGCGTTCTGGATGAGCCAAAGATTCGACGTCATTAAGGAGCGTTGGAGGCTATTCAATGCATATCTGGACTATATAATGACTTCTGGTGGTCTATCGATGTATCAAGTTTGTCGCGCTATGCTACCAGACGCGTCTAATAACAATTTTAAGAACCGGAGAGGATGGAAGACTTGGTTAGCCCGAAGCCCAGGATCGAGACAACGACCACGTGTGTATCGCAGGGCACGTCTAACCACTGCGCTGGACGCTACTGGCAGCACATACACATTTGTTTTATGGCCTGTCCCGTGCTATTATACCTACACCCGTATACATTCTATATTTACATGTGTATACGGTATCACTGTTATGGCCGTAAAATGTACGCATATACATAAATACTTTTGCGGTCCGACATCACGAGTTGTGGGGACCCCAGCACATTTGCCACTCGTTTCTTTCTCACGCAGTCGTAGTCCATGGTGTTGGTTTTACTCGATCATAGTCACCGTTGCTGGTCTCATACCTTCTGTAATCTGTAAAATAAATGCAGCTGCGAGTACAATGTCGTCCGTTCTTCTCCTTATGTCACCCACCTATTTGTGTATCGCTATCGATGTATATTATCCTGGGTCACGATGATGTGAAAGATTTCGAGGAGCAGAGTCTGCAACTTCAGCTAGATATAGAGTTAGCCGGTTGTATTTCAAAAGACATCGTTGAAGCGCTCTATCAGTAGTACGGAGTATTCTTGACGTGGTTGAAGTAACAGTATGCACCTCTACACCATAACAGAGTTCTCGGAGGGCCGTTGAATCGAAAAGATGAGCGTGGATTTTTGAGTTCTTCAAATGGTCAGTGGTTTCTTTGAGCGGCCCGAATGCGACCCAAGCTGCTCTCCTTCTTCTGTCTAGTTGCTACTCCATGTTGTTTTCCATGCTGACTGATAGCACAAGGTGTAGTACGAGGTGGTCTCTGCAATCAGAGAACCATCAACTTTGATCCGCTCGTCATCAGACTATGGGTTTTTCAAAACTGCGTCTTCTGCCGATTTGTGCGTAGTCTGACCATTTCTTCTGGAGCTCATTGTTCATCGTCTCTGCTTCGCTGGTACTTCTTGAAAAGATGACGATGTATCTGCGAATCGAAAGTTTGATAGGAATTTTCCATTAATACGAATGCCTTTCTCCACTCGAGTGACCTCATTATCACTATAATGCGGCACTAAACAGTTTCAGCGAAGTAACATCGCCCTGTCGAACCTCGTTATCTATGTGTGTGGTGAGATGCTGATGAAAAAAGCTGTATTTTCATAGTGTGGTTTCGCTAAGAGTCACACAAGGTTCCTATGAAAGGCGGGTCCACTCTTGGGTTGACGAGCGCTGATAGGATCGCGATCGTTTCGACACTGTCAAACGCTTTTTCATAGTCTACAAGTGTTAGGACTAGGGGCAGAGGTATTTCAGACAAACTTCAATGATTCTCGTCATAGCCTGGATGTGGTCCATCCAGCAAAATGGCCGCCGAAACCTTGCCTGCTCCACTGGTTATGCCTCAACCAATGTCCTCGATGTGGGTGAGACGATAATCTTCACGAAGAGCTTGTAGATTACACCCAGCAAGCATGTCGGACCATGGTTGCGAAGATCTCTACGGTCACCGTTCCCGGCCAGTATGACCGTGCACTACGTTCTCATCTGGTCTCGGTTTTCTTTCCTTTTGAAGGTAGGCGGCCAAATGGGTTTGTGAGAAGAAATATAGATTGCGGCTTTCAGTTCTAGGAAACTCGGCATTGATATCATCCGGTCCTAGGGCTGTGCCACTCATTTCATTCTTTCTATCGTCGCTTGAATCTCCGCCGGAAAACTTCCAGGTTGTTTCTTTCCTGCTGGGAATTTGAGGTCAGGGACGGGGAATGTGGAGCGGAAAAGGTTGGTGTAGAACATTCCCGTTGCTAATTCCATATCATGGCGAGAAGCTTCGGTGACCCGATGTTCGTTCAACAGGGCTGACAGCGGGGACATTAATAACACACAAACCTCGACGATATTTCTTCGGACTGCTTCTTTTCTCTGCTCCTTCGATTTGTTTGTTCTGCCTGTACCGATGTATACCCTCGCACAAAGCTCTTCTAGAGCTGAAATTCAATACTGCCCGTACTAAAGATGTCGCAGTAGGATCAGCTCCAAATCATCTCCAATTTCTTTCTTTTTTTCGTGCAACTTCTTAGTGGTGATGGAGGTATGGTCCGATCGTCTCGCTTGAGAAACTGAAGCGAATTCGGCACAGCTTTCCTAACCTTCGACGAGCAGTTCGTAGTCATTGGTCAGATCTTCTCAAATTTACCAGTCAGATTTAGATAGTGTTCTGTTCAGAATGTTCTCGTCATCTACAGCTAAACTTTTCCACGTGGTCGATGAGACGAATTCTTTACCAGCTTACTGCTCAATCGAATTTTCAGCCGAAGAAGGCGGTGATCGGAACCAGTACAGCGTCAAGTGAGCACCATATTTTGTTTGCCACAATATGGCCGATCTCCGCATTAGTCGTGGCGTTAGGATACTACCACGCTCATCTGCGACTTCCTTTCTTATGGAAAAGCGAATCTCCATGAAAGAGACTTGCTGCAGACAGGAGTCCTGCTAGACTGTTTTCATTCTCTTTTCCTTCTCCTAATCCAAAATATCCGATCCTGTATTTGCTCTCGTTGGCCTTTTGGTATTCTGGCGTTGAGGTCTCCAACAAAAAAATTTATAATACACTTTATCACTGCGGACAACTACTTTTGACTAACAATAGAATCCATCCAATTCGTACCCAACAGCTGCATCGGCGCTGAGTAGCAAATGATGATTGTGATCTTCTCATGACGCGTAAACTGAAGACGAACGACAGCCATGCGTGGGGAGAGGATCTCGCACGAGTTGACGAAGTGGACAGAGACTGGTGGACGACAAACTCCATATGTCGGTCTTCCTGATTTTTTCTTTCTAGCAGTGCGATCACATGAAATTTTATGCGAGTAGCGGCTTCAAGAATGCCGTGATGTTCGG
Organism: Angiostrongylus vasorum; assembly: GCA_018806985.1. NCBI lineage: Eukaryota > Metazoa > Nematoda > Chromadorea > Rhabditida > Metastrongylidae > Angiostrongylus > Angiostrongylus vasorum. The sequence goes on along the minus strand of JADANN010000159.1, from coordinate 210,556 downwards.
CATCTATGAAGAATGTTCTGATCCTATACGTATACGTAGACACAATTATCGACCTACTGCAGAGATGAGTGTAGTATTAGTCTTTTCTTTAAATGTCTTCATTTTTTCATTTGTGATCATTGAGAGAAGTATTTAGGAGCCACGGAATAGCGAATGTAAGTGTGAAGTCATAAATAGATCGGCTTCTTTCTATGTTGTTGATGAAGCTCGAATTTAACGGCACTTCGACGGGCAACAATTTGGAAGAGCGTTTAAGTGCGCTTTGTTGTCTTAGTTGTGTGCTTTGATATGCAACATGGTCACATTTTCTACGCTGTTTATGTTTAATCTGAACGAATTGGATTCTAATGAAGAAAACTAACTGCCCAGCTTCCTCATGCCAAAGCTCCTAGCGCTGATGAGAGCTCGCATAATAGGTACCTTAATTCATCGTTGCTAAGCATCGTTTGAATTCTGAAATTTTATCGGCGATGGAAGACGCAGCGTTTAATTTCAACACGGTACTTTGATTGCATATTTAGAAGAAGAAAAATCTCAGAAGTGGGGATTAAAATAAGCTTGGAATGATCATGAAATTCATAGGGCTGGAATTTTAGAACGTTAATATCTAAGCTAGTCTGTATTGAGAAAAGTTTTCAGAAAAACAAAACCGCCGTGAGGGCATGGTTCAACTCTTTCCAAATGTTTTTCCACCACATCCTAGCGAAGCCGCGTATGGCGCATTGTATTGAGGTGCGCCTCAATACACAGTTGGTCCTTGGTTCGATCCCTAGCCCAAGCTCACCAAGCCACCTAGCTCGTATCCTCAAACTATTGCGAAGTGGCAATATTAACTCGTGTTTTTATAATGTTCCATTTATGTCCAACTGGAAACAACAATATGGACCCAATACTGCTTAGTATCGCATTTAGGGAAATCTATGAGTTTGTGTTGGCAGTTCCGTATAATGAACGATTTCGCTGCAAAATTGAGCAAGAAGAAAAAGGAATCCCTTGAGAACAAAGCCCTTCGCCATTTTCGCCGTTGTGTTAGATCATAGCTCAAAAAGAGCTGTGAGCCTAACCAACGGCGAGGGGCAAGCGTTGCGTTTCTATTTGAGCCTGTGCTGAAACAGGAAATTCTCTGCAAGTTAGAAAAAACCCGGTTGCTCGTTTTTCTTTAACTATTGCATTGCTTCTTTCTTTTTTCTTATTTAGAATAATTCTCTATTTGATAGATAAACACCGTGCATGTATGGAAAGGACTTCGACAAACTTAATTTGCTTCAAATGGAGCTAAACCACGGTGAGTCCTTGTTAAAGCATTCGTCGAATTGACATCTTAGTCCTTGCTTATTGGTTTTAAGGTTTTGATTGTCTTAATTATTAGAACGACGGTTTTTTTATTGGATGATGGGATGGCACTAAAAAAAAGTTCTATGTCGAAAATTAATGTCATGAACTGTTTGTGAAGATATAATTACAAACCTTAAAATCAATAAGGAAAGACTAAGATATCAATTCGACTATTGCTTTAACAAGGATTTCTGTGGTTTAGCTTCAACTAGCGCAAATTATTCTTGTCGATAACTTTTCTATGAATACATGCATCTCGTTTATCTAAGAATTACTCTGGGTAAGAAAAAACGAAAAAGCTATGAAATAATTAAATAAACAACGAACAACCAGGTCTTTTTAAACTGCAGAAAATTTCCTTTTTCAGCACACGCTAAAACAGAAGCGCAACATTTGCCACATCCCGTTGGTTCGGCTCGCAGCTCTTTTTGAGCTTTGAGCTAACACAACGGCAAAAATCGCGAAAGCCTTTGTTCTCAAGGGTTTCTTTTTTCTTCTTGCTCAATTTTGCAGCGAAGTCGTTCATTATTCGGGCATGCCGACCCAAACTCCAGGGTACCCATAAGAGGGATGTTAAGCAATGTACGGTTGCTGGTCATAAATGGAGTATTATAAAACACAAACTAATATTGCGAGTTCCCGAGATCGGCTTTCTATTAACCTCGGCACTGGATTGTAAATATCTAATTATTTTTTTAGCAATTGAACGCATACAACACAACGGTTTCTGACGTTTCGGCAGTATCGCCTTCTTCAGAGCTTGAACGGTACACTGATAAGTAATTTACTAGCTCAATCCCTTGAACAGCAAAAAATAGAAAGATGAAAACCCTGGACAATAACTAAACGGTCAGCAGCACCGTTTTCAGCTGCGTTCCACCGAGAAAGAACAGCCGCTCAGAGTCGCGTGTGGTTGATAACTGCACCACCCCCTCAGGAAAAAACCATTCTGAGATACGGGGCTAAATCAGTCTTATCTCAGGGCATTCTTCTTTGCCGATCATTCCCGGATTTCTGGTATTTATCCAAAAAGCCTCGAGAAGTTTGCGCGGAGGTGTTTTGGGATACTGCGCCAGGATAACGACTTTTATAATCAAATTGTCTCCTCTATGCTTCCTTATCTTATGCGTTCCTAGTGACCTAACTTGTCATGCTTTTCGTTTGCCATCTAGCGTTCTTTCATGCGGATGCATAAAGGTCTGTCCGTTTCTCCAGTATATTCATCTTCGCAAGTACTAGAGATCAGGTATATCACACCTGAACTTATGCAGTCACCATCCCTGCCGTACGGGCAAATTACGCAATTTGTTGTTTCACAGAGACGGTCATATAGGCGGTTACGATCTAACCAACTGACGACGAAAAAGTATTTGGTGGTATTTCAATTATCGCGATCGATGCCTCTAGATCTGCCTTTCTTAAGCATCGCTTCATCGCTATACTTATTTCATCACTGATGAAGGACTAGGGCCAAACAGTTCGTTTTGGGACGTCGCTCTCCTTCTAAACTTATCTCGTGGTGTTATTATATCGTAGCCATAAGAGATGGCTACTTGCCGAGCCAAGTCGCGCGATTCTTCTTTTAATTCACTACTTATGCTCACAAAGGTGGCTGTTCGAAAGATGTTCCTCACAAGCGTCCTCTTTTGTATGAAGGGTGGCAAGAAAGCAAATGAAGCAGTATGTTTTTGTTACTTCGTCTCCGGTACTACTTTCTCATATAACCGCCACTTGAGAAGTTGATTTGAACGTTAAGAAATGGAACCCAGTTTTTCCTCTAGGGTGAATTTAACGCACTCAGACTACTTGTTCAATAATTCAACGCATTTGTCCACATCCTCTTGTGTAGAGATGGTAACAAAACAATCATCCATATATCTGCAGTAGAGTAGCAGCCGGAGACCGAGAACAGGGCTTCTACTTTAGAGATGAACACAATGGCAATTCTTGGTACTAGTTGCGGCCCCACTGCCAGTCACCTTATTTGAGCGAGATATTTCCCAGACCATCTGGAAATCAAGTTTGGACAATCCTTTACGAAAGGCATAAGCTGCTGGATGCACAGGCCATCTATCTTTAATCTTCCTTCACGTTCAACAAGAAGTTCGAAGACATTTTGATATGAAACTTGCTATCTTCGCACAGGATCACAAAACACTAACGCGCAAGCTTCTCGAGGCTTTTTTAGAGAAATGCCAGGAACCCAGAATGAACAGCAGGGAAGAATGCCCTGTGATCATTTAAGGTCAGACCCATCATCAGCTGTTTAGACCGGTTAACAAATAGAATAACCTGGTTTCTAAGCCTTACAGCTGCTCAATTGCTTAAGCATATTCCAGCTCACCTCACCAACACCAAAATGTTCCTAGAACATCTACGTAACGCGTCTTCTAATAACGTGTTCGTGATGGAGTGCTTCGACGTTTCTGCGCTTTATACCAACACGTCGAATAACTCCGTAATGCAAGCCATCTTCGAACTTCTTGTTGAACGTGAAGGAAGAATAAAGATACATTGCTTGTCCATCCCAGCAGCTTATGACTGTCTTAAAGGAGTGCGTAAATTGCTCGATTTTCAGATGGTCTGGGAAATATTACGCGCAAATGAGAGGGCTGGCAATGAGACAGCGGCTGGAACGAAGCCTTGCCATTGCATTTATGTCCAGTAGAAGCCCACGTTCTCGGTCTCCAGCAGCTCCTATACTGCAGACATACAGCTGATTGCTTTGTCATCTTCTCTAGGCAGGAGGAGATGGATAATTGCTTGGAATTATTGAACGAGGAGTCTGAGTACATTAAATTCATCCGGAAGAAGCCGAAAGAAAAGTGGCTTCCATTTCTCAACGTTCAAACCAAGTTATCAAGTAGTGGTTGCATGACAAAGTGGTACCGAAAAACACGTAACAAAAAACGTCCTGGTTCATTTCTTCCCTTCGCACACAAAGAGGGTGTTTGTGAGAAACACGTTTCGATAAGCCGCCTCTGTGTGCACAAGTTGGGAAATAAAGAAAGAATCGTGTGACTTGGCTCGGCAAACTGCCATCTCCAATGGCTGCGAAACAGTCAACCCACGCGATAAGTTTAGAAAGAGAGCGACGCTCCAAAACGAAAGGTTTGGTTCGAACTACATCTCCCATTTGTCTTGTCTTTTATTAGCGATGAAATAAGTGTAGCGATAAAGCGATGCTTAACAAGGGCAGATCTAGAGTAAACCATCGAATATTCTTCTGTTCGCCGTCAGTTAGTTCGCAAACGCCTTCGTGACCGTCTATGTGAAACTCAGAATTCGGTAATTTGCCGTTATGTAGGGACGGTGAATACATGAGTTCAGGTACGAAATATCTGATCCCATGTAGTATTTGCTGACGTAAATATATTGGCGAAACGGGCAGACGATTACGTGTCCGTGTAAAAGAACATGTAGACGGCAAACGAAAAGCTAGGCAAGGTGCGCCACAAGGGACGCATAAGATACAAAAGCATAGAGGGGACGATTTTGATATAAAAGTCCCTATGCTCTCACAGGATGACAAAACACCAACGAGCAAACTTTCCGAGGCTTTTTGGATAAACGCTAAGAATCCGGGAGTAAGCAGCAGGGAGGAATGCCCAGAGATAACACGTGATCTAGTACCGTATCTCAGAATTTTTTCTTTGATGTGGGGTGGTGTAGTCACTAATCATATGCCACTCTGAGCAGCTGTTCTTCCTCGCTGGAAGGCAGGTGGAAAAAACGGTGGATTTTTTTCGACAAGCCATTGATCATGCAATTAATGTTCAGTTTTTCTCTTTTGTTTGTGTTGTTGAAGTGTTTGAGTAGTAAATCACGTATCAGCGTACCCTTCCAGGCTCTGAAGAAGGCGATACTGCCGAAACGTCAGCTACGGTTGTGTTGTATGTATGTTATTGTATGGAAGTAAATGTGTGCTGAATAAAAACCTCGCGATTGCTGAGAAAGAAAACGAGATGTTTGTAATCCAATGCAGAGGTTAGTAGAAATTCGACCTTGGGAACTCACAGAATTAATTTTTGTGTATGATAATATTCCATTTACGACCAAAAACCGAAAGTCCATTGCACCGATAGAGTCACAAATGAACTGAAGGACATTGTTACCCCTTCACTGGGGCTAAGAGCACGTATTTAACGCAGTCAAAAATAAACCAGCCATACAGGAAATGTGGTAACGCTTAGCTGATTCTTCATGAAGACGGTTAATTCGAAGTCGGTTCAACATTTCACACATGTTGCTGAATTATGTACAATTTCAGTTGGAGTGCACCTTGCGCTGTGCATTTGTATATTTTTCTTCTTACATTTCAGTCGTGATTCCTCAGATTCAGAGTAACAAAGTGTCAATCAATTTGACCGGAACTCTTTGTGCTTGTCAGCACGGTTTTTACCTCAACAAAAAATAACTCAAGTGAAAGGAATAAACTATCGTTTCCGGCCGATACGTAACTTTTTCAATACGAATGCGGTCCGATTCAATCAAAATAATGGAATTTAGGTGTTTTAATTCTGTAAGCAGGGCGCCTGTGGCGCAGTTGTTGGAGGCGCCACTGCGGCTCACACCACACGTGGAATCGACCCCCCGCGCCCATGGCCCACCAAGCCTTCCATCCCTCCGGGGGTCGGCAAATTGGTACCAGACTTGTCTGTGAGGATAGCATCACTGGCTCCATACATCGGTGGGCCACTGCGAGTCATTGTAAAGGTCAGATATGCATTCAATCACCTCCAACGATACTTAATAAAGTCGAGTGCATGGCGTATCCCTCAGGGACTGATCAACGCCGAGAGCTACCTTTTATCCTTTTAAGGCAGTAAGCGAGTGAAATATAGTGTTCGGCGTGGATCAATCCCTTAGGGATGCAATGTGTATTCGACGCTATTGGGTAACATAGACTATGGTTGAATGAATATTTGGCCTTTCAATGACTTAAGGCGGTTTTATGGTGTGCGAAATCAGTGTTATTCCTCACAGCTGGTGTAAGAATTTGTTGATCATCAAAGAGTGAAGTCCGAGCATTGTTAGCCTAAGGCGCGGAATGCAGCCATCTACCAGCAGGGCACCTCTATCAACTGCTCTACACAAGTAGAAAAAAAGTTGTTTTTTATTCACAGAAAGCCCTGTTTAGTATGACTGCTGTAGGTACACATTCGTCAACAATTTGATGTCCGTTAATGCAAACTGTGAACATCTGGCAACTGAACGATCAGCAACAATCAGCGATCAACGAGTCAGTCAATGTATCGAGATCAAAAACAATGATCAGTGCTATCTTCTGCAAGTTTCCAGAGATTCCCAAAGCGCTTAAGCCAAAATGTTTATTAAATGTCTCCGAAGATGAAAAAAAAACTTTAATAACGCATTAAAACGAAACCATTCCGCATGTATAACTGTGGAGCGAAGATGAGCGTGCTGTGTGAACCTCTCGTGGTGTTTCTGTTCGCTGAACACAGCTGAGCACAGATGAGTAAACTGAAGAGAAGCGATATGAATATAACCTTGCTAATGTTTAGTTATCAGAAAAAACCCGGAAGCTTTAAGTGGGATTTCGAACCAATTATTACCCTTTCAAAGAGGCTCATATGCTCTCTATGCACTAACCCAGCTCTTTGCTTTGCCTTTCTCTTAGCTATCTTTTAACTATGTTAGGGCTATCAGCAATCACCCTTCAACGGGAATGATCTGGCGAGCACAAACAGACACTCAACCCAGTTAAGCCGAAACTGCAATCGAAATCACAATGTTATATTTCTTACGTGGTTATAAGAACTAAAACGCTCTTTCGTTGTGTTAATGGGCGTTTTATGAGCTGGACAGAAATCTCATTTTCTTTTTTGGGCTTACCAAAATGGGCACTTTTTTCGTTTCGGAAGTCTCTGTCTTCCAGTTTTCTTTCGTTTTCATTTGCACTTGTCGGCCTATTATTTTGCTGTTTCATCTGTTCGTGTTTCTTTCTATCGGGTTGCGTGAGCTCTCACGTCCATATGTACTTGTATATAATAGATTGGACAAGGAAAAGATAGAAAGGAGGAAAGAGAACTGTAAAACTGGAAAACGACTTGTTGATTTCCAGCTTTACTAGAAATGTAAGGGCGGTTTCCTATTTGATACGGATAAATAGGACGAATTTGGCGAAATTCTTATGACTCTGTCTTGTCGAGATTGCAAGAGAAATGGCACTCCACTGGCACTCATAATGTGGATGAGAGCAGGGCAACACAAATCCTGAAGGTGGAACCAATACGAAAATCCAACCAGCTCCGCTAATGTCGGTTTCAAAAGCACGAAATGAATGGAAAAGTTGCCGGAGCGTGCATCTTTGCGAAATTGATCAACTAAGAACGTAAGTACTCAAGTATCGGATGAACCCTTCTAACAACACGCATTCTCGCAAATTCTTGGCGTAGAGCGTGTGCGAAACATGGTTCTTGTATTGAGCAGAAAAAAAGGTGTTTATTTCACAGTGTTTACTTTTTTTATTTACTGCCTACCACAATATTGAGGCAGGCAGTAAATAAAAAAAAGTAAACATTGTGATTTGGACTGCAGCCTCTGCATCACTGGGTTCAATGCCAATGTGGGCTCCCCAGATCAATCCCATTGACGGGTGATTGCTGATAGCGCTGGTAGATAGGGAACTAGCTGAGAGAAACGCAGAGCAGGGACATCTGTGGAACAATGTGCAATGCGCGTGCCCCTGGCAAGGGAAATCGTAGTTCGATCTGGCCTCGGGTCTAAATTTTGCAAATGTCTCAGGATCACTGTGGTGCTCATTTCGTTTTCCGGAGTCACTTTCACTGCTACCGAAAGAAGATCTAAAAAATGCTCCGACATTGTGGAGCAGGTTCGAAAAGTCAAAATGATGAACAACTTTGCTCCAGAGATGGGCAGAACAATATGAGTCGCATGCAGTGCTGGAAACGTTGAAGATGTGGTGGTTACGAATATGAGCGCCTTCTCACAATCTTCTACTCAACTGTTCTTTCCAATTAAAGGTTTTCTTTAAAAGTCTGGTTGTTGCTTAAGTAAAACTAGAATGCGATCCTAGTTTTCCAGCACATTTTTAGGCAACCATACTGAAATCATCCAGTTTCATAGAAAGACGATGAGAAACAGCTACTGTTTTACCCATCCCTTTTTTTCTTTCTTCTTCGAAATCGAATTAAACATGAAACACTTCTATCTCTCCAAACAAATCCCATTTTTGCTCTGTTTTACATCTTTTATTCACCCAGTAAAACTCTTCTGTCTTACTATGCCACTGTCTTACTCAATTATCCATCAATTAAAATAAAGAAAAAGAAAATGTGCTGCACTCTGTCGTTGCAAATCAAGAACTATTTTATGTACGTGAAGTCCTCTAATCCAGCAATGGTCAGCTGCTCGCAAATACTCTTCTAGGTCTTCTCATTTTGTTTCCGCATGCAGCAAAAAGCATGTTATGAATTTGATGTGTGACACATGAAAGATTTCAACGTATTCAGTGAATACGTTGTGATTAACCATAGATCCTATAACCACTCTGCAACGCGTGGGCCAGTCCCACTCGTAACATCACGGTAAGTAGCCTTTCTGTTCAACATGGCGTCTATTTAAAAGTTTGATCTTCTTTAATAGTTCAGCCTTTTTTTACCGATCAATTAAAGCATTCTTGTACAAAATACGTCCAGGCTCTGAGGAAGGCGAAATCGCCGAAACGTCAACCATCGACCAACAACACCAACAACAACGACAACGACAACGAAGACCTGTACCAACCTCGCATCAGCTAAAGAAGATCAGTTTATAAGATCATACCGCGAATAAAACTACCAACATTATGGCCAATGAACTACGAACAAATGGGACAGTAGTTGCGGATGATTCCAATATAGTACGACACAGAAAAATTCCATGTTTCTTTTTACCGAAGCGATGGATTGTAAAACTTGGAAAGGAAGAATTGTGCAAACAGCGAGGCGGTTTGACAGGTCAGGGTTGGTATCCAATAATTTCGATGTAGAAAATATTGATAAAGGATAAATAAAGGATAAAGCTCTCAGTGTTGATCAATGCCTGAGGGAGGAGCCATCAGAACTGAGGAATTTTAAGCAACGGAAACAATTAGAGATGTTTCCCGTTGTAGAATGTGTAAATTCAAATGTTTATAATTTCACTAATAAATTTATTGCTTGAGGCAAGCTATGACATTTTAAATAATGTAGTTAGAAACGTTCATTTTTTTTTGAACAATTTTAAAGTACACAAAGGCTAGCGCAGGCAGATATTCATGTAAATTTTATACCTTCCCATCCAGGTACAAAATGCTTGAGTACTTAATGCATTTACCTTTATTTCATAAATATACGTATGCATTGTTTAGAAATATTCATGCTCACTACGAAAACCTTAGAGAGAAAGAAGCTGAAGCGAATCGCTTGCAAAATTCGTCGACGCCTCTTGAAACACCACTTGAACCTCAGCGCACATGCTTTTCTCCCTGTTATGAGTGTACTTCACAGGTTGCTAACCCTAGAAATTTTCGCTTCACCTCTAGTCTCGTTTAATAAAAAGGTTGACGCTTTAACGCGTGTATGTATAATATATAAAAGAAAATAAAGAACCTCCTCACTGATTTGCCATTTTACAACTCTCAAGCCACAGCACAACTATGCCACGTTCTTCTGAAAGAATGCTGTAATTGACTCCACAACATTATTTTTCAAAACGAGCGTTCATTTCGGGAATGTCTGATTCGAACTCCGTTTCAGGCTCGTCGGTGTTGTCGAGAACGGCATCTTCTTAACAGCCAGATAATGAATTGAGTCACAGTTCATGGTGTTTGGGAATTCGTTTGTTGGACTTACCTGCTTTTTTCTCCCTTTCCGCAACAAATGAAATCTTGCAAGAAGGAGGCGATGGTCCGGTTCTGTTTATAATTTGGGGACAACAGCTACATCCGTTAGGCAGGCGTAGTCTGTTTCGTTATGGTACTCTCTATTGGCAGACTTCCACGATCAGCGTTGAGGGTGCGGCTTCTGGAACTGCGACTTACCATGGACAGTCTTGATCGTCATGGTAAACTCGGACGTTCGCATACTCTGTTTGACGTTCTTCAGACGTTCTTCTTGGTCCAATCTTATCGTTAAAATTTCCAATGATTACCTTGAAGAATTAATAGTCACATCTTCATAACTCCCGCAAATCCATATAGAACGCTTCGACTTCTTCTTCGTCATAGTTTCAAGCCGACGCTTAAACGACGAAAGAGTGTCGAAGCCGGTATGTCCCAAATATCTTCAATCGTAAATGTCCGATACGGGTTATTAGCTGTTCGCATTAATCGATGTTGGTGGCCAAACTCGTGTTGACGACAACGCCGACGCCGCCGATTCTACTACTGCCGCATGTTCTGGTGAACAGTTATTCTCTAGTGTCATAGACGGCGCTGAATGGGTAGAGTCGTCTCCTCCCGGCCATTCCGACGACGTCGTACCTTATCCTTCTTGCTTGCATGATCAAGTCTTCTATCGAGGACTCGGATACAAGTGTACTTGCATTGTAGGTACAGATCGTCACCATAGTTCTTTGTAATCCAGGCAGCTTCCATTGGCCCTGAGATTTTAGCAGCCTCTCCGTACTCGTCCTACTCCTACCCAACGCAGTGAAATTGGGGGGCTTTTTTCGGGATCAGGAAAGGTAAGCTCGTTTCTTTTACCGTGTTTAGCATTTTGATACCCACGTATAGCTTGCTGGGCTCTGAACGTTGGGGTTTGCTATACTCACGGGTACCTTGCCAGTATCTCCCAGAGTAGACATGGAGCTTATTTGTTGGAGGCGACTCCTAACCGCGTCCCATATGCTTCAGTATCACTTGATTGCAGATTTTTGGCCGCATTGACTCGTGGGATACAATCCGCACAGATGAGAACACACCCACGCACATATGTATGAATACTCCTCGTGAAGACAGAAAGTATGTGGCAAATCGGCGCAGCAGAAATCGGGAGTCCATCCTCTTTATCCACCTGCGCCTCAAGGAAGCAAAGGTCGCTTTTGTTCCACGATTAACCCCCCTATCCGCCACCTGGGGCGCGCCACGTAGCCTCGCGACTAACTGGCTCGAGATGGCTCATGTGAGGGAGATCCGTGGATTCGAATTTGAATTTGACGAATGTTGTTCTATAAAGAATTCCACAGTAGTCAAAAAATGAGAAAAAACACTGCGCTCCAAACCTAAATCTAACCATGCGTTGAAAAAAATGTTTGAATGACTGCGTTGCAAATGGCAATTTTTTTTCGAATCAATTGAACAACCTTTGTCTACAACCTACTAAACATCTAACAATGTGATTCGAAGGTACGATGCAGTAAATACTTCTGTATATTGCAATTCTGTGTGTTGCAATATCCAAGTATGAACCTGGTAATTCGTGACAATTACTAATACACCAGGGTCACAAAGGCTACTTGTCGTTTTCTCGTATTATCTCCTTCAATGAAGAGAAAAATTCTCTTTCCTTTAGTAATTGTAGCAGGAATCTTCGCATTCACTTTTGATTTCGTGACCAGGATTCGGTCCATCTTCTTCCATTCGACTTGATTTGAAGACTGGAAAGTTGTGTCTAGAAGACACAATCCCTACAGGACTTTATTTCGTCCTAAGAAACACCCTTACTTTGGATGGTACAGGCTTTTGAGTCACAGATGGAGACATTGTGGTGCAGTTGGAAACACGGCGAGGCTTCGATGACTAGCGGAGAATGTCACAGGAGTGTTCATCGGCATAATGATGCCTGAAATGACAACTTCGAAGCCTTGAAAATATCAGAGTTAAAAAAATCGAAACTCATTTCAGGAATGTATTAAATATCTGGAAAATTAGCAAACACAACCAGTGCTTTATCTATTGAAAAAATGCAATTAGAATATTGTTTTATGGATATGTAAAATTTCGTAGTAACTCGATTTATTTGACTGTAGAAGAGTGCTCACTTGAGGCAATAATTCTTCTCGCAATGCGGACAAGCTTTTCTACTACTTTTCATTTCAAGGAGCCATTAAAGGAGCATATGAACACTCGTAATGGCTTCAGTGTAACGTGTGCTCCAAGGGAAGCTGTTTCGAATTGTCACAGCAGTTATTAGAACGGTGATCGGAACTGGAACAAGCTTAGTAAAAGACGATTAAGACATTGAACACATCTCCTTGTTCCATTCAAAACTAGCGTTTTACAACGAAACACAATAAATAAAACTAACGAATCAAAAAATAACATCCGCATAGTAGACAAAAGAAGGAAGGAAAATTCGATCTTCGATCGTCCGGTAAAAACTAGATAACGTAGAAGAGGTACTCATCCAATCTATTACAATTCTTCAAATCGCATATTCTTCCGACATCAGGTAGTTCGTCCATAGATGGTATTACAGCTGACGAACTATTCCCAAAAGAAATCCCTATGGCAGCTAAGCATTCGGATTTCCTCTAATCTCAATATGCACTTCACTATCAGAGAAACCATATGAAAAGAAAAAAAAACGTTTTTTTCCCACACACTATACCAGCCACACCACGTGGAGTTTCTACGGAATCCCTCTCTCATTCATAATCAAATGAAAATCCAGTACAAGAAAGAAAAAACACGGAAAGAACCGTTTCTTTGTTTTCCTTCTATTCAGATCATTGAAGATTGAAAATAAGGGTGTAACATCTGTTAGCATCGTTTGTTATGCGACAAATCGCATGGCTAAAGCATTCTGGAGTAGAAAAACAAGTTACAAAATATCGAGTGATTCGAGTTCATTTGATATGCGGATCCTGCCACTTCTAACACTGGCATCCTCTCATCGTCATCATCCTCTTTGATCTGAACGCAGTGTTGTCCACCCAATCCGCCAATGCATTCGGCACCGCACGCTTTACAAGAGGTCAAATAAATCATACCTGAACTGAAATAATCACCATCTCTACCTTTAGGGTATATTAGGCGTCTTTGCGCTGTGCATTGAAGTAAACATAAGCGGCTACGAACCAGTTGGCTTCTTAGACTGCTCGGTGGTCAAGTGAGCGTTCGCTGTAAGTAATTTATCGTCACCATAGTCACAAACAATTTAGGCGGCCCAAAGTTGCCCTGAGATTTCAGCAACCTCTCCGTATTCATTCTAGAGAACACTGTCGAGTCGTGAGCTCATTCAAGGTCAGAGAAATGATACCCACTTTATTTTACTGTGTTTAGCGTTTGATATAGACGTATAGTTTGCTGAGCTCCGAATGTGAAGGCTGGGTATACTCACAGGTATCTCGCAAGTCTCTCCAAGAGTAGATATGGATCCGCTTTGTTGGAGGAGAATATCAATTGTACTCCATATACTTCCCTATTACTTGATTGAGGGCTTTTAGATGAACTGATTCGTAGAATACAATCCGTATAAACAACACACTTAGCACGCATGCATGAATACGTTCTCGTAAACACGGAAGGTATGTGCCATATCAGCACAGCATGAATACGGAATCTACCATCTACATCCACATGCGTCTCAGCGAAGCATAAGACCGATTTTGGTACTCGATTACTTTCTATCCGACACCTGAGAGCGCATCACGTTGCGTTGTGATTAATTGCCATGAAATCCCTCTCTGAGGAAAATCCGTGAAAGTGGACCTTGCAACTTATTATTGTTGTGCCATATTTGTTGCAGTAATATCATACAATAGTTAAGTTCTGTGTTTTTTGTGACTGTTCTACACAGTTTGTTCTCCAAATTTCATTTAAGAAAATATATGTCGCTTTTCGCGAAGGCGAATAGCTTCTGGAATTTAACGGATTGAGTGAGTATGAAGCTGCTGTTATCGTTGAAAGATTAGATGGCTTAGCCGTGTGCTTTCACTATTCTTCTGGTATTTGCTTTGCATACATTGTCTTAGTAGGACTAATTTAGAACTTACCTAGGATACATTACTGGCTCACGCACTGGCAGTTTGCCTTAATTTGTAGTCAGCGTTCTGAGTATTCGACTTTTCCAGTGTTGCATATTCTTGAATACTATGAGGAAAAGAAGTTATAATTGCTGAATCGTGCTCAGATAATTGAAAAACGACATCAGGAAGCGGGAATGAACAAATTCAGGTGAATCATGTGAATCAGAGGATGACCTTCGAAATTTCATAGGGTGAAAGAAAGAGCCAAACGACCAAATGGCCGCCAGGTTGGGTTTTACGTTATATCGCGTTATCGAGTTTTTTATAAACACTGCATTTTCTCGAAAGGACTCTGAAATCGAAGAATCTAGTGAGATAAATTTCTTTGGTGTGATTTAAAGCATGAAATATGGCTAAATGTAACAACGTGTTAGTGGTTAGGTGGACGAATATTGGCACTTTGGTGTAGAGCCAAGGTCATTGATATTTCCAGTAATGGTAACTTTTCAACAACATCCATTGTCAGAGCCTCAAAGGAAATTTTTTCGGTAGAAATATATCTTACAAAGAAGTATACACATTTTAGTTGTCTACGACGCTACTACGCTTCAAGAACTATTCCCAGATTCTTTTATCGTCTAGCAAAGTTCGAATTTACTCCCCGTCTGTCCAACTCGAGCGGTTTTGAATGTATTCTTATAGTGAAGGTTTTCCATCGACCAGGACTTGTCTGTGTTGTCACTCACAATAACACGCAAATAACGTCTCCCAACTCTTAGAGACTTGAAAATGATGGGTAAGCATTCCGTGATGGTAAAATCTACAGTGTTCAAGGGACCTTTTTTTCTTCAGTGTACTTATGATATTATAGCGTTGTTCTTCTACACATGATAATTACGCCTAGTAGTGAATTTAATTTACAAGTAAAGCGAATTGCACCAGCTATCTAATCGCTGATATGGAAAACCATGAGCTTGAAGTCACCATAGATGTATTCATAAACAGCAGTGCTGCTTGATTCTCGAAAATGAAACGAACAAAATCCCGAAGATGATTGATATAAGATTCCAGTGCGATTCCTCCTCTGAATTAGAGAAAGAATGCAGCTATATATGTTGCACTTCAGAAATGTTCCCACTACTTTCCATTGAATCGCCGTATTGCTCTTAAACATTTCCCGATCTTCAATACGATATATACCCCCCTCATTTTTTTTCAAACGACTTTTCACATAGCAACACCACCGACAAGCTATCTTCGAACTCTGTTGTAGTAAAAGGTAACAGTACAGCACAACACTACTGCATATTGTGGTTGAAATGATCAGATGTTCGGAAACATCTGCATGCTGTGAAAATGTTGTCGAAAATGGATTATAAAGGTATAGCCACATATAATTAATCCCACATAATACATGGTCATGGATATGTATGGTGTACACAACTTTCACTAAGGCGAAATAAGATTATGACGATAAGCAAAAAACAATAAAGAAATAAAGAACTCAATCACTTGTAGAAAAGACACAAATGTCGAGTTCATCCTCAGGAGCAGGATCCTTTATGTTAGTTATGCAACCATTTGCCATGTAGAGCTGCGACAAGGTTTGGGTAACCTAAATTCACTACTTACTTGATACTTGATACTTGATACTTGAACGGCCCGTCCTCCCTGGTTGTGCGGACCCCAGCATTATCTCCATTTTTCGGAGATTTGCTCGTTAAGCCATTGTGGTGCCCTGGAATCCCGAGATCAGTCAGGGCTAATGTCTGCTCCAGGTCGTCACTGCCGCAGGCAGTCGCAGCCCTTGTGGATAAGAGGGAGATTTACCACCATGCGACTTTTGATACCAGGACGGTGGTGGATCCTGGTATTGGTTTACTCTTAGTTAGGCTTCCTGATTGAAACGCCGGACTCCTTCTCAGCTTAGGAAAACCTGCCAGTGGATGAATCGCACGATGTACATCGCAGTACAACACCCAGGAACGCCTCCCAGCCACGATGAAGCGGTATACCGTTGAGAGGCTTAACGCAAATTTATTATATAAACTAGACCAAAATATCACTGACTTTAGTAAATCAATTCTAGGCAGTTGTAGAAAAACCAGTGCGTGAACGAAATACAATATCACATTTCGCTTTGCTTCATGCCAGGTTTCCGATATTGAGAGTACGAAGTGTTCACTCAGGATTCAGAGCATTCAGAACGCTCCTTTTCTTGCGTACGATCACTATAAGAATTCCCCTTTACAGATCGAATACTGCATTATTTAAAAAATGACTCCAAGAAATCTTTTCCTCTCCTCCACTTTTCTTTTCCTTCTTTTCCATCTCTTACACTTTTCTCCACTTCGCGGCTTAGTTCGACTTCTCGCTCTGCAAAGATACGCAAAAACTAATATGGAGTTTACCAAAGGTTTCCTACTGATAAGAATAGGTTGGGTTGTTAGGCAATGGTGAGAATAACGAGCAGCATAAACTAAGAAATAATGACTTTTTACTACGCTTAGGTTCCTACTCGATACTCACCGTTTCCTCCATGTCGGGCCATGGCCCACCTTCGTAAGATTATCTACTATACACACAAAGTAGTGTGTCAATTTTCATAAACAAGTTTACGACAAGTCCGCATTAAAAATGTGTTGAAAGACGCAGAAAAGGAAGAACCAGAGCTTAACGTCAAAATTAACAACGTTACTGTCTTGCCTGGAGTACTACAGACTCGTGGCGATAGTTCCTTTCAACTCACATGATCACATCTATTTTGACGAAATCCAGCAGCTTTGCGCATGCGACAATTCCATTCGAAAGCAAAGAACACTGGAAGCTTACCAGTAGACATTTATGCTAAGAATACAGCCTTAATAGGACAGAAAATAGATACAAGAGAACAACCTCTCCCGAGAACATTATTTCGATCTCGCATCACCACAATATTTCAATCGTTAAAACTCTCTTCGAGTAAATCCTCAGCAAACTGTATTAAAATTGGTATATATAACAACAGCACTACATCTCTTTATTAGAACACTGGATAGGGAATATGTCGAGAAGACATTTAGTGAGTTCGTTTCTCAAATTTTACTTCATAACTCTTCTTCTAAAGTAAATCTCAACATCCCGAAACCGTTTTCCAAGACAGTCAGAGGATGACGGTGTAAGGAAATGTTCGACTTCGTCTTCCTCCTGCAGAAAATAATCCGAGTTCATTAAAGCATAAGACCATTAGCTTAACTAGAGATTTCGACAAATGAAAAGAGCATTCCACAGTACTGGCCGATTTGAAACCATATTTTTAAATTATAACACTTTACTTCTGAGGAAATTACTTACGTCTTTTTTCGGAAATAGAGAGAAACTACCGAACGAATCAATCACAGAGTCTATCAACTCCTCTGAATAATGTTCCTCTCTATACATAAAAGCGAAGTTGACTGAAGAGCAGAAGAAAGTCCCAATAATGACCGCTTAGAAATTTCATCTTGTTCATTGCTACTTCCTTCATCACCTATGTCATGAGGACACAAAGACACATCACTCGTTTCACTCTCACAAATCGGAGGAGATGGAACATCGCTGCCACTAATGCTGAAACAAAAACTTTGAAGACATAACTATGAAAAGATTTAAAAAGCCAATCGAAGAAAGCTGCTCACTTTCGTCAGAATCAAATACTCGTTGATGCCGCCTCTACTTGCGTTCCTAACGAACGCTTACATTTATCTGCAATAAATTTCTGCTCAGATCCAACATCTAATACTAGTTACTATTGTAGCACTTGTTAAAAAGACGTTGGTGTATATCGCACTCATAAATGTTAGTGAATTTGCTGTTTATAGGCTTTTGGCCGAATTAATGCGCAACCCACATATATAGAGAAAAGACCACCTACGTACTTATGCATTAGTATGGTTGTAACCATACAGAAGTATAAATTAACTCGCATTATATTTCCGCAGTTTGTATTGATGACGAAGTGTGCACTCATGAATTCTCCTGAGCAAGCAAGCGCAAACGTGCTCACGTCGAATCGAACCCCTACATGCGCCATATGGAGTTGGGAAGACGTGACCACGCAAAGCATTTACATCAAGAGATCCATGCAGTGATAACATCATGAATGCAGAAGACGAAAAGATGGAAATTCTGAGTCTTTCTCTTTTCTACGTTTAAGAATGACAAACCCTTCTAGAAGGAAAATAAGTTGTGCGTGAATTGCTTGGAAAGAAGAGACACAAAATGATGAAAAAACAGTCCGAGGGCAAAGAGCTCATTAGGTAAGTTACAGTAAAAAGTAGTTAAACTAAAAAACTCGATTGTCAACTCGCCGTAAAGGATGAACGTAGAGGATGATATAGTTGTTTCCTAAAGTGCAACGACTTCTGAAGGAACATGATTTCCAAGAATTTCGGCAACTAGATTTATGGACGCAGATTTCTTTTGAAGATGCCGTAAAGTTTTCGAATTAATTGGAACTTTCGAGCAAAAATATTGAACAGAAACAACATCTGATTCGTAGTGATGCAATCTGCGCGTCAGCGCGCAGTAATTGTGGCCCTAATTATAAACGTCCTCCGCTTATAGTAACTTGCCCGAGTAGTACGTGAGCGTTTGGTTGCTTACAAACAATGAACAGAACACTTAATTTGTAAAGTGAAATTGACTTCTGCAATAGTCTGAAGAAAAAGAATTGGAGAGTATAAACAGGTGCATCAACACGAAAAGCACCGAAAACCAAACTCTCACCTCTTGATCTGAACTAAGGATTAACTGTGATGGCAGAGTAGCTCGGTCACTAAATACCAACGTTAGCATTCCTACCACAATGGAGCATTCTATTGTGTTTAGCACTCACAGAAAACTAAGCCCACAGTCACACGATTGGGTTCGGACTTAATAAGCTTTCTCACCGTGATTTCTTTCTGGTGCAGAAACATCCACTCCACACACTTGATCCCACACAGAAATCTGAGACGAATTTCTCTGTTCTGAACGAGTAAATTCGCAATTCACAAAGCATTAAGAGTAAATGACGACTGCGTTGCATGTTTTGATAAGCTTAATGCACGTTTGTAAAAACCTGGTGAAAAAGGTGGAGCATCGCAGGGCAATGAAATATTTTTGAGTAGTACAGTACTTCAATCGTTCATGTATTGAGGCAAATCCTCGCACCTACATTTAGGGATGCTTATCACGATGTTTACTACTACTTTTCTATACAACCTGTAATACTATTCATAAAATACATGTTCCCGAATGAAAACGAACTCTATAAGCATCATCCTGCACTTCCCACAGGTTGCTTTTTGCGATCTCTCGAAATCCTGTGGAAGAAACCAATGAGACAAAAAGAGAAGGCAGTTTGAGATAGAATGGAGATATATTCTTTGTAGTCAGACTCCAGCATGAGTCTCGACATCTTAACTAAATCAGCCATGACGGGATGGAATGAAAGTCACGTCAGAGTTCCTATGGTTAAAAAAATATCCATTACAGACAGAAATTTGAGCTATGAACGACCCCTTTGGAGCATAGAACCGTCTACTGCTAGCGCATGAAATGCAACAAAAATCGACGCAGTGAGCTTGTCCTAGTGAGCATTAACACTCTTTCAAAGAATTCTTTGCATAAATTCAGATAATTTGTTCCGTCCCGAGCATTCAAATAAAGTGAATGGAAATGTTCAAGGTTATCATGGATAATTATAGTACACTTCGTTGCATCTTTCAACTACAGGCATATAGCCTACTCAGCAACATAAATCGTTTGCTAAAACTTAGGATTTTAAGGCAGTCATGGCAGATGTTGGACTGTTATTTGATGTGGCCTACTGCATTGAATCGCTAGTGAAAAAATAAAATGCATTGCCACTAATACGTACGTACTATTAAGTGCTGGACTACAAAGAAGGTTCGTTTCAGGTCCTTCCTTCCCGCATCCACCCAACGCAGCGTAATGCTAGAGTTCGTTGCAGCGTCTTTTCTGATGCACGGCCAAATGACTAGAAATACACGCTTATATTGCAAAAGACTACTATAATGACTGCAAACTAGGGTATCTAACACTGCATATGAAACTCAATATAAAACAGAAGAATTATGTTCATAAGTCTCAACGGAGGAAATATTACCTTGCAAAAATCCGTTCCATGCATGCTGCTAAAGCTTGCCACGGCTTTTCACATTGCAACCACTATCCCTTTACCTGCAGAACGAATTAAATAACAAGGTTTCTGTTCTGAATAGAGTTGATCGGATAGGAAAGTAAAGAAGCTTGACAAGAGAAAATGTGGACAAACCATCAAGAGAATGATTCGATAAATCATTTTTCGTCAACTGTCTTGTCAGCAGCAGCTGGACGGTCAGTTATTGCGCTCTTTTTCATCTCTCTGGTCAAATATATGCGGTGCAATTTCAGTGCTTGTTACTACAGAAACAAACAAGAAAGTTCAATCGACAAAGTAAATAACAAACATACTGAGCATATTATCCTATAAATCTACTACAGTTACCTTATGCTGAACTAAAATAGTGAGCAGGTTTATTAAAGGAGCTGGCGGCCGCACTGAAGAAGATAGGACAGTAGAAATCAAGAACGTATTATGTAGACCGCTAGTGGTGAGCAGTACCCACATCGCAGACTGTGCAGTACCATCACCAGAGACTTCTGTCCATCACCGATGCCTTCTTGAGATTGCGCATTCCGGAAATGAACGTCGTGAGATCTAAAAAGACTGAGAGGGGTCTAAGAGGACTCTAAAAGAAGTTCCAACATGCGACAAAGGCGAACAGAAATACTACGAATGACCAAAACTAACTTATGTCGTACTTTGCTGTAAATTCAAGTGCAGAAATAAGCATAGGGAATTGCTAAAAAATCCAGACAGTCAGTCGTGCATGGCTTCAAAGGACTCTAGTAAGACTGCGCTATGTTTGTTGATCTGCAGCTATTACAGTTCCATTCACCTACAATGCCCTCTCACAAGCCAAAATCAGCTTCCTGGAAAGGACCGCTTTATTTACATACAAAATTATCATTAAATGCTGACGTTCTCTTTTTTTTTCAGCAATCGCGACGCTGTTATTCAGCACAACCTTAATAACAACGTCGCGATTGCTGGAAAAGAAGAGAACGACAGATTTATAATCCAACGCCGAAGTTAATAGAAATTCGATCTTCGGAACTGTTAAAAGATTCGCTCTTAATATATTCAGTAATACTATTTGGCAAAGCGACCGCAAAGGTAACAGGAATCCGACTAATTCCTTCAAGCATGTCACACATGCTGGAATTAGTGGCCAGAATTGCAGAATCGTAATTGAATGTGTATCCAACCAAATGCCTTGCTGGCTTGCAAACACACTCCCTTTCAAGTTTTCCAAAAACGACTCGTATACACATCTATCGTCACCAATCCAGCAATGCATCTTCAAAACTAGAGGATTCCTGACCATCGGAGGATTTGACGCAGGTCATCCTGCTTAAGAAAGGTGACTGGATATCAAATTGTCAGCTGTCATCGATCAAGACCGAGATTTCACAGTTACAGAAGACTTAGTTAATTGTTCTTGTTTTGGCCGATTATCGCTCCCATTCGGCAGGACAATTACGTCAAAACCGTTAACTACTCTGTTACAGTAGATAAACTACTCGCTCGATTCGTACTAAAGTGGTGTGCGCGAAAATGAAACTGAGAAGGAATTGTAAAGCAGGGCAGCATCAAGCACACTCGAGTTCCTTGAAAGAAACACTGAAGAGCTTACGGACGGAAACGACCGTATTCATAATTTTGACTGAGTGATTTTGGAGCTCTAACCTATGCAGTTGAGATGTGGGCTGACATTTTTTCGAAACAGAAACAGGATATAGTGGATCCAACTTATAACAGAGGAAAATGTCTACAAGAACCACTAATACGATTCGCCTATGTATTTGAGGCTCACATCAATGAGTAACATCGGAACGTGAAAACCAGTTATGTATGGTGAAACGGCGGCTCATGGCTGGGGAAGCTTGACATCGAGCATGATTGTTGCACATATAGAACGGCATCACTGCCACTGTGTTTCTCGCACCCGCAATACACTTGACACTTGAACTTCGTTGTGTCTCAATGAAATCGAATAATTCATGCTCTATATTACATGATACTTGATAATTGAATGGCATCTTCGGACCTTTGCTGGTTTGGTCATTGTAGCTCCTTTGAGTCCCGAATTCAACCAGGGCGAAGTCTGCCCTCAGGTCGTCACCACCTCAAGCAGTAGGCGTCCATGTGGATCAGAGGAAGATTTGCCACCGTGCGACCAGTTTGACACCAATATAGTGGCGAATCCTGGTATTGGTTTACTCTTAGCTGGGCTTCTTGATGAAAACGGACTCCTTCTCAGTTTCGAAGGCCTTGCCGGGAGGATGAATCCTCCCGCTGTACATCGCAGCCCGACACCCAGGAACACCTCCCAGCTACGATGAGGTGCTAAACCGTTAGCAGCCATGCTCTATATTATATTTGCATAGCTCGCGTACGCAAATGCAGCAGCTCAATTGGTGCAGCTGTCGAGAACGAATTATACGAACTTTACATTCAGCGGAAGTAGTCCGCCAGAAAAGCATTTTCATGAATTCTTTGCGGGAAACGGAACTAGAAAGACTATGCTATCGAACAACTTCGAGTAAAAGCTGAAAAGGACAAAGCTGTCGGCGTTGATCAAACCCTTACGGATGCGCGATGCATTGTTTTTCGTTAAGCATCGTTGGAGGTGATTGAAAGAATATCTGGATTTTACAATAAATTGCGATGGCCTACCGACGTATCGAACCAATGATGCTATCCTTCTCTACAAGTCTGGTACCAATTTGCCCAGACCGGAAGGATGGAAGGCTTGGTGGGCCTGGGGCGCGGAAATCGATCCAATGTGTAATGCAGAGCGCTTCTGACCACTGCGCTACACGTGCCCTCTGAATAAAAGTTGGAGTAGGAGAACAAAACAGAATGGGAAATCGTTTTGCTAAACACTTTGCTACAGCACGCTTCTTCAACAGATGTGCATTTTTCCAGAAAAAAAGCCACTTTTGGGCATAGGAGACGCCCTACGGCGCCACATATAAGATGCGGAGATCGAGACAGCATCTTCACAAATAGGAGTTCACTCACATGAATGTAGTTCGAACGTTATCAAATGCAACCTGACCATTCCCTTTTTCGTGCAAATATCTATACGCTCGAAAAGAATCCTCGTCATCAGCCAAGAAGAGAAAGCCTAGACGTGTATCATAGAAATAATCCGAAAAACCCTATCCATATGTCTCTAGCAGATTAAGGAAGACATGACCAAAGACAAAAAGGTGTTCGCAGAAGGGTATAAAACTTGTGGTGAACATGGTTTCCAGTAATGAAATCTAGTCAAACGTGCACTAACACTAATTAGTTTCTCCAAGCCACGCAATTAACGCCAGTCACAATAAATCACAGCTACAGATGATCCTGGGAGGAGCATTTACATTGGCACATTAATAGGAGGATAAAGCGTTTGGCACTGATCAATTCCGAAGGAATGACCCATGCATTCTACTTCGTCAAACATCGTTAGAGGCGACTGAATACATATCTGGGCCTATACAATAATCTGCAGTTGCCTACCAATGTATCAAGTCAATGACATCATCCCAAAACGATCTCGTGCCAATGTTCCGACCTCGAAGGGATGGAATGCCTGGTTAGCGTGGGGGCGGGATCGCACCAACAACCACGTGTTTTGATGCTAATCTCTAACAACTGCACTAGACTCGCCCCCTTGGGTGTAGATAAAATAGCAGGGACGTGCCTCACTGAGGTATCCACAACAAGTTACTCGCAAAGCTACGTTGGGTGCCGGACATAGGGTTAAATGTGAGAAAATGCTACAGAGAAGTGCATTCCTTCCGGAAGGCAATTACCCGCAATTTCAACGGTGTGGCTAAACAAATGAGAACGTCTGAAGAACTTCACAATGAAACGAACAGGATAAGCGAGTGCCTGAGTTTATCACGACGATTAAGAGAGTCCATGGTAACTAACGACTTCAGCAGAACTATTCTTAACGTTCAAAGTGGAAGCTTTCCCATGGAAAGCATCATAATAAGATGGCCCACCACATATTAAACTACGACTTTTGTAAACTTCACTGCTTTGCAAAAGCTTTAGCTCAAGATTCCTTTTGTCGCAGAAGGGAGAGAAAGTCGTCGCATAGTTCAAATGAAATCCCAAAACCACCATGAATTGGGATTTATTAAGATAAAAATGCGGATCTTAGGAGAACACCGCTGTCGATAACAGTGATTAAGGAATTGACCAGCTCATTCAACATCTTCACCCTATTGCAATAAAGGAAGAAATTTCGAAAGTCACTAAGAGGTGCCTGTCTCCAGGAAGATTCGAGCTAGTAAGAAAACGTGGAGGAACAACAGCAGCAAACAAGCGCTAACATACGTCTAAGCGTCTAATGCTCTGCTGAAAGGTGATAAAAGATCGTAAAGAAAGGAGAACAGCAGTAATGGGCTAAGCTACAGAAGATAAGGAAGAGCAAGAGAATGCCGAAAGTTCACTAATTGTCAAACCAAGATGATAGTCGCGATCCTACGCCCAAACGGAACAGTGACGGATTCCAGGAAGGTAAATGGAAAAATTAATTCATGATTACTACTCGAATCTTCTCAATAGCCGTGGCTTCCTTCCTTCATACAAAGTAAAGGGAGGATGGATATATCATCCCATTAGTTCTCCCTTCGAAAGTCCGATATGCTATTTCATCAGAGAAGAATCGAACATCCGGTCCGAAGAGGACAAGAGCTGAACCTGAAGAACCTTCTACCAATCCTCATCAACGTAATGGCACGGTTCTCTAAATGTTACCTATCAGAATGCAGTGTGTCTAATCAACAGATGACCAGCAAGATCGTGCAATTGCTCGGGTGAGCCTCCACGGTCTCGGCAACTATTGCCTAATCTACTCAGTCCGTCGTTTATAAACCCTTCAACCAAGTCATCATGAAAATCACTGACGGAAAACTTTGCGAAGAATAGCCATGTGAGCAAGCAGTGTTTCTCAAAAGATTCAGAATGGAAACCCATATTCTCACAACCACAAGACTTAGTGAAGTATCTTTCGAATACAAGAGACCGTTCAGTCTAAGCTTCTCTGATCTAATGAAGGCCTTCGACGTAGTTGAGGTAGAAGCGGTCGCAGAATCATTGAATAGCCAGAGCGCCACTACTCAATACATGTAGATCCCTCCTGAGCTATACACAAATCTAACAACAAGAATATCACCATTCTACAACAATATTGACATCAACATCGCGCTGATGTTATCTACAACTACCCTTGACAACATCATGCGAAAACTGGAATGGTAAAAAGAGGGACTGAAATTCAATGGTCGACAATAAAGCACCACTTTGGCCTTGCTGATAATATCGTTCCTACAACCGCAAGCACCAGTTTGGTGGAACGAATGCTTGCCGACTTAGACCACGCTTGTGGAAGGATCAGTCTACTCTCAAATCTCATGAAAATGATGTTTATGATGAATGCATATGATTCCCATGCCCTATTCAAGCACAACTGAATAACTTTCTCTAAAACCTCTAACTAGGTCAAGAAATAAACATGATAAACGATTCAGCTACAGCGTAGAGCGGGAGAAAGCGAGCGGCCTGAGAAATTGTCAAGAGGATGGAGGATGTGGTGAGGAGAACAAAGAACACGCGATTCCGTTCCACCTTTTCAACACATGATTCTCCCTGTCTTAATGTATACGTCAGAAATATGGTAGCTACGCAGGCAATTTGGAAGACCACTCCGCATTATCGAAACCGCAGTCGATACTCCGATTACTCCGTATCATGTAAGTAAGAAGAGGGATCCGAAATTCTTACACACAATCAAAAAATCAGAGACGCTGTTCTACATGCCTAAATGTCGAAAGTCAGGTCGGCTGGACACACAATCCATCTGAACGACTACTGATGCAGAAGAATCGTTTGCGAGTGGATTCTTCGAGATATCAAGTGTGCAGCAGGTAGACCAGCAGCCAACAGTCAGAGTTCTTCAGGAAGACATTAGAAGCAAGTTGTGGTTTTCAGAAAGTCCATTAAACGAGAAGAAACTAGCAGGGTATTCTTTCATGCGACAGGGACAAATGGGAAAATTACTAGCGCTTGCTCGAGTCACTCGACAATCAGCAGTTCGACAGATGACACAGAGGTGAGACTATGGAAGCAGAGGCAAAAAAAACCAGCATGAAGAAGTACCGCTGGGAACGTGACAATTATAACGCTGTCTCTGCTAACCGTGATGAATAGTTGATGAGCATGCGGCAAGTATCATGTTAATAGAGATACTCAACATCAATCTTTTTTCATTCCACAATGACATTTCCGGACTCTAAAATCCCCAACAGAGAAAAAAACATCCAGGTTTTCTCTCTACAAAGTTTCAATTGCAAATGCAATTAGCAAGCATAAAGAGAAGCAGCTTTAGATCCAGATAAATGCAAGGGAATTTCTTTAGAGCTGGAAACCACAAACAATATGTTTTTTTATGCAATCCATGCGATCATCAACCACGCGGTATTTGCCGCAGTCAACATCAAAGTCTGCAGGAATTGAAAACATTAAGAATGACGACGATGGTGTTCATAATGGATTAAGCACTACATGGATAAACAATACATTAAGACATATTCACTAAATCTTCGACGTCAGTCGATATCAGGTAGGAGTACAGCTGCCGAGTAGATGCTAACAGCAGATACATCTTCACAAATTATTTGTGGCTAGTGGTTTCGGACCTGACTTCGAAAGAAATCAACAGAATCGCTGAGCAAATCCGCATCTGTTTTAAGACAGGAAGCTTTACGCTGCCAAGGCTAAAGATTGAGTTCAGTGGTGTGCTTCTTATAAATGCCATTCTATGGGTGTTTAAGTCACGTCAATAGACAGCTTTGAAGGGGTGCTGAATTACCATCATTCAGGAGATAATGCAAGGTGTAATGAAGGATACATAAAATGTGTCAACTTGTCGAAATTGTCAACAGAAATTGCACGAGAGTTTAAGGACCTAGAGAAAACATAGGCATCAATGAGCTTCTTGTGCCATTCAGAGGGAAAGTGACATCCCGCCGATACATCTCATATAAGAGACAAAAGCATAGCATCGAGCTTCTCAAGTCCTGCAAGAAAGATGGATACACTGTAAAGTTAAGGTTTAAGTTAGTAAAGAGGCTTCTAGGTAATGCACTAGAGCTAAGTGAAAGGACATCAGACACACGAACGAATTGCTGGATGGAAGAAGGAATGTTTATAGCGGTTGTTTCTACACTGATGTCTCGGTGGCTGAAAACTTGGCTACGACGGAAACCCTTATCACTGTGCAACACAAGGGAAAAATGAACGATCTCTAAGGCAAGTTGTCCACCAGAAGCTGAACATTACAGGACCAACTAACAAAATCGTCGTCTTCATGGCCTTAAAACGGGAGGCCGAAAACGACATTACTGAGATCTCTAAAGTGAAAGAAACTATTAACACGTTATTACTTCATATGTGCCGGAATACATGCCAAGCAACTGAGAGCCAGAAGCAGTCGATGCAACAAGACTTTTCTCTAGATCACTTCGAAAATTAGCACAATGCTTACTGTAGAAGTTATTGTTACATTTTTACATAACCCGTAAACACAGCTATGGTGCGGATCCCAGCACTCCTTGCTTTCAGTTCGTTACCTCGCATTCATCATCCGCAGTGTTCTTCGGATATTTTTCGCATTGTTTCGGATTCTGGTTAAGGATTTTGTCTTCCTTGCGATTTTCATAGGATGCTGGTCGAGGAGTTCCCCTTGGAATCTTATAGATCAAAGGGCGTTCCTGCGTTTACTGGTGCAGAGCGCTAGAAGAGGTCAAACCAGCACCTCGCTTCCTGATGGACTGCATCACTAACCGTTCCACTTCCATCGTTGGAATGAAGTGTCCTTTCGTTTCGAACTTCCATATGCAAAATAAAACCGCTGTGCTTGTATCCGCAGCGAAATTGAAGTCGAACGAACGAATTCGTCGAAAAAAAAACGGTTTTTGTACATTAGGTAAAGCCTAGCCCGACTATTCCAGGTCAACAGAGAAAATCGAGTCGACCGGCATTTAATTTGAATCACCACAGGGCGTACTAATCAACGAGCGAGAAAATTGACAGATCGAGTGGAGAAGGGGAAAAAACTGTGAGAAAGTCCAAGCACCGTAAAACACTTAACACTGGAAAAGTCAGTACTATCATAACAATGCACAGCAGAGAGTGAATATGCTCCTTTTTAAAAGTGGGGATAAAGTAAGTCTTGCGCAAAAAGTACTTCTAATAAATAAAGTCGTCAATAGACGCTTACGGCTTCACAATTGTGGTTCGAAATTCGCCTCTACTGATAATGTCTGAACTCGAATACTCAAGGAGTTGAACTGCGGGTCTGCAGAAGTTAATTTGCTCAACTCACTTAAGAATAAACATGGTTTTCAAATGCTTAACGTTTTTCAACAGTTCAATTTCGTTTTCAAACTTGTTCAGAACCAAAATGTCCGACGGAAAAACAGAAAATATTAAAGCTTTCAGAACTCCAAACGGAACCCCGGTAGCAACAAGCGTCAACGGCGCATTTGGAGAAATCATCACGCTCTAGCAGTCGAAATACTCCTTGTACAACTGCTTTCATTTTAGAAATACGAGACTCAGCGAGGAAAAATGGTGGAACTACTATTTATGGACTCCGTAAATTCAGGATTTAACAAGATGTTTGCTCAACAAGAATATGGAGAACTATCATGATTTGATTTTGTTAAAATGGAACGTCTTTAGCATCCTAGGCGCTAAAGTAATCATCAATTATGTTTGGCACATCAGGCGTCATTACGGATTTATGAGCTTCCTTTTTAACACGTAGTGCCGTAGCGGTTTCTAGCGTCCCCACCGAGTGGACGCCTAATTTTTTTTCAGCCGTTACGGGCCTTCCTGTTTTCCGTAAACAGACGGCAATTTTTCGATACCTAGAGGATTTCAGGGGTTGACAACACGAAGACATGTGGACTTTTTACTCTATCTATATATCGGCATGAATATTATGCATTTTACTGTTTGCTATATACTGCTACGGTTCACCAGACAAACACACTAGTGTCAGCATTTGGAAGTGTTTCGCATCCAGGGTTGTGCTTATTTCCGTACTGTTTATATATACTCAAACATTCAGCACAGTAACTCTTCTTCGCCTCTTTCATATCACTAAGAGAAGAATGGAGCCTATCCCGTCCGACGCCAGCTATAGCATCACTGTTAAGTTATCGATCGAGTGCAAGACTTGAAGAAAATAGTTCCATGCACCAAAAACAAACAATTAGGAAGAACCTAGAAGTCACACACAGGAAACTCGGGACGCCTCGCACCATTATACAAGAGGCACTTCAAATATTATTTATTAACACAACTATCCGGCATTAACTGACTTATCCCTCCCAACAGTTCACCGCTTCGTCGTGGCTGGAAGATGTTCCCTGGGGGTCGGGCTGCGAGAGTAGGGAGAGAACGAAATCAGTGTGGATGAAACTGCATTTTGCGTCATTTATGATGTTTCTGTTGTGCCTGTAAAAACTGGGATAGAATGAGGTGGAATTACAAAGATTTGGAATTAAAGATTGGCAAACTCAGCGCGTTGGATCGAACCAAAGACCTCATGTGTACTACAGGGCACGTTCACTCATGCGCTACGTCGGCCCTCTAAATGAATCCTAAGTATATGGTACTCCTACTGATAAGAAAAAAAGCGGAGTGAAGAGATGCTGTGCTTAGTTTTTTAAACAGTGATTTGTTCACAATAATCGAAAGTCGACGTCTTTCTTTTTATTCTCCTAATCTGTCTCTTCTGGGGCAGACCTTGGCCAGGCTGTCCTCGGGGTTCCAGGGAACCACAATGGCTTAACCAGCAATTCTCCGATAAATGGTGATTACGCTGGGGCCCGCACAACTAGTGAAGACGGGCCGTTCAAGTATCAAGTAAGCATCAATCTGCCTCTGTGTTTCCTCCTACAGCACGACGAAGATTACCGATTTTCCTGCTTCAGCAATCCATTATCTTCGGGTTCGAAGAAGAATTCGGGACCTTATAAGATCGACACACTAATGTATTTATCAAATGTTAGGCCATCTTGACTCAGCAGCAAAATTTTGTGAGGGTAACGTCAATGAGGTGTAACTCGGTAAAATCATTCACTTTGCTAGTTGAGAATCGCTCTCTGACGCAGAGTTTGTTGCACAGATGTTTGAGCAAGACACGTGCAGTAGCACAAATTTTGCTTAATGAACTCGGAAGAAACTTTTTCAAGTGGTTTCGAACACTGATGGTGAAATAAACCTCGTTCGTTTAGAAACGCACAAAATCACTTCTCATTTTGGTTAGAACATGTCCCGTTATCAACACTGACTAAGGTTTTTGGTGCAAACCAAAATGCTCGTTGACCTAATTAGGAAATAAGTTTTCACACCCATTTTGTCGATGACAACTACGGCGATTCCGTGAAGATTAAACTGTACAACGATTCAGATCAAGGAGCTATGCGCTAGTATTCTCGGAAACCTTGCCATCCTACCGGCGCCATTGTCAATGGTTAATGGAAAATATTACTGCTGACTTCGTACATAGCCTCGATCTAGACTGTTGGTTTAGGTTCAAATTTTCGAAGATGCTCTAGTGAACGAGAATGTGGAAATTCACCCATGCGATATGCAAGGTTTATCTCATACAATAAGAAGCAATTTATTCGTCGAATATCTCATTTTTAACGAATTTTGATGTAGATTGAATTCCAACGATGGCAAAGGCGAACAATGAATGGGAGCCGCGGGCTGTAATAAGCTGGGAAGTTGAGTATGTAGTCATTGTGAATAACATACAGTACACAACACATTGTCGGGGCAACATACATCAACATAACCAACGACAGAAAGCCTGACAAAAGATGGATTTCCCAATGAAGGACGCACTATGGAATCATGCAGCACCAGTACTGCGACTAGGCCTAACATACCACGAACAGTGGATAGCAATAGAGATGGGAAAAACAGCACCAGTTTCAATATCTCGGCAGCAACAGCGTGCGGAAGAAACAGCGACCGCTACAATATTTTCGAGCCACTGTCTACTAATGATAAGACAAAGGCTTGCAACAGAACAAACACGAAACAAATATCACCAAATGCTTAGGTGGACCAGATTTCAACGAAGTAATCAAGCAATCTCAGTAGACCGCATGCAAAGCTTCGTGAAAGTCCTCATTTAATGTACGAAATAGATGAATACAGAAGGAAATTAAATGGAATCACAAAAAAGCAAAGCGAAAGAGAAAGCGTAAAAGAAATATCAAAGGACGAATAGAAAATCAATGGAGGATGAGACAGGAGATGAAAAGAAAAGGCAGAGAAACCTGACAAAGAATGGGAATCTAAGACGTAATCAAAGTGCTACGAAATGCAGGTTTGAAGGCCAACACAATCACAATTAGTAGGACACTTTATACCACTCAGGAGACGACCGACTGCCTAGCGGTGGAAGAACGCGTAATCCAAAACAAAGCATTGGGATTAATTTGTACCTACATTCCCATCTCTAGTGAAACAATGGCAGATTCCCGTCAAAAAGGCTAAGAAATGGTTATGTTTCACAACGATACGAATCCATTCCTCCTCAACGCTGCGAACATCGAAAATTGCAGGGCCAGGAAAAAAACGAATCTCTGGACCACGGCGGACATGCTGTTCGAAGAAAGTCTTTAACTAATTGCGACTTGTGCCATGAAGTGTTAAACAACATGCTGTATTTAAAAATATACAGAGTAACGAACAACCAACCTTCTCGTCAAAATCAGGCATGGAGGCTCCATTAATCTGTACCTCTTCACGATTATTCATATCGTAAGCAGCAACCAAGTTATCCAACTGCTCCCCCCACGTTATAAGTGATATTCACCTACAAATAAATAGGATATCAGAAGCTCAAAAAATCAAACACGCTGCAACTGTTGCCTAATAGATAAAAAACCGAGAAAAACCAATCAAGGATTGTCCTCAAAGCTCTAGTTACGATCGAATTACTCGAAACATCGAATACTTGCTTGTAAACGCTACTTTAATTGCAGGGTAGACAGTGAAAGGTATGGAAATAAGACTCAGCCACTAAATGAATGCATTCTGCGAGGCCGAGTGTAAAAATGAACATGGATCCGGAACAATTGTTCTCTCCCAAAAAAAATCTACGGAACGGTTTGAGAAATTATGACTAAGGAATCATCAAATGAGTCTTGTAAGCTATTCTACACAAATAAGTGGATGAAAGGCATGGTGCACATGTTTCCTTCACCGAAGCTTGACTTAATCACAAACATTGCTTAAGCACACACAATAGTAGATACTATAGCTACTCCACTATAGCCTAATAAGAGCCCTATATTATAACGTAGTTCTTTTCAGCGAAACGAATGTTATGAAGGAAAGACTAGAATTTTTCTAATGCTTTCAATGCCGTTTGCACTCACACTGGACACTTCCAAACCAATATGAGTTAAATCAGCGCTTATGGCCTCTCCATTCCGGACTATTAGACGGTGGTCCCAGATAAAATTGAACGGAAGTGAAAGAAAGGCAACACCAGGATAACGCAGTCTTGGATACATAAGCTAAAGTACCAATAAAGCCGTGTAATGCAAAATAGCAAGAAAAAAAATTAAGCATCGTTGGAGGTAACTGAATGCATATCTGGGCGACACAATGATTCGCGGTGGCCTACCGAAGTGTCGAGTCCGTGCTGCCAAGCTCGTAGACAATCCACATCCCTTCAACTGGAAACGCCCAATTTGGAGTGCTGGTTGTTCGGGTGGATTGGTGTTAATGGCCAAACTCGTGTTTACGAGAATGCCGACCACCGGCTCCGCTACTAGCGCCTTTTCCAACAAACAGTTCTCCGGTGTCATAGACGGTGTTGAATACGTAGCGTCTTGTCTCAGCCACTTCGATGACGACATACCTTATTATTCTTGCCTGCATGATCAAGTCTTCTACTGAGGATTCAGGTGCAAATGTGTGAGCAATGTAGGTACAGATTTTCGCTTTAGACCTTTGCGAATCATGCAGCCCTGAATGCCCCAGGATTCTTGGCGGCCGTCCCGTACTCGCCCTATGCAACGCAACTGTATCGAGGGCCCTTTCGGTGTCAGCGGAATGAGGGCCAGTTATCTTCTTGTGTTCAGTGCTTGATGCCTTCGTATATGTTCCTGCTTTCCAGAGTAGAAGGGGAGATTACTTGTTGGATGCGACTATTAACCGCTACCCATATACTTACTTGTCACTTGATTGTTGGCTTTTGCCCGAACTGACAATCCGCATAAAAGAAAACACGCCCACAAACGCATGTATGAAAAAATTCTCGTAAACAAAGAAGGCCCTTCCAACGGTTTACCACCTTACTGTGGCTGGGAGGTGTTCCTGCGTGTTGGGCTGAGATGTACAGCGGGCGGATTCATCCTCCCCAGCAGGGTTTCCCAAGCTGAGAAGAAGTCCAGCGTTTCTATGAGGAAGCTCAGCTAACAGTAAACCAATTTCAAGATCCATTACGAACCTGATATCAAACTAGTCGCATGATGGCAAATCTCCCTATGATCCACAAGGACGGCGACAATTTGG
The DNA here is from genome assembly GCA_018806985.1 of Angiostrongylus vasorum. Lineage (NCBI taxonomy): Eukaryota > Metazoa > Nematoda > Chromadorea > Rhabditida > Metastrongylidae > Angiostrongylus > Angiostrongylus vasorum. Next base: position 176,559 of record JADANN010000159.1, on the reverse strand, counting down.
TGGTAACGAGTGCTCATGTTGGGGCTCCAGGGAACCACAATGGCAAAACCTGCAAAATTCTGAAAGGGCGGAAAATATGCTGGGGCGCGCACAACCAGTGAAGGCGGGCCATCCAAGTATCCAAGTGAAAAAGAACGTATGTGCCTCGGAGTGGAAACCGATATCAGACAAATTAGCGTTTGTAGCATCTCGATTCCGAACCATTCGACAATAGTCGCAAATAGAATAGAATAATTGCTTCAACATCCGAGCACATTGGGGACTCAATCTGACAGTGCACAATGGTGGTGTACAACTGTGCGGTAGAGTCATTTTGCCAAAAAAAACCTATAAGACACCAGCACATATCTCAATATGAACAGCTTCTTAACGACTGGTCACGGCGACAGAGGTGGTAGCCAATAGAACATAATCTTCTTCGCGCACTTCAATGGATGCATGGATGCAGTGCGCAAGACATAAGAGTTGTATATAGCAATGCTCAAACAATAAGTATCATCTCATGGACCTAGGCTTCTCACTGACATTCTCAAAACCGTTCCCAGCACGGTAGTCTGGGCCGGAATAGCAATTTTTCCCGTAAGACACACATAGAAAACACCTTGAAAAAATGGAATATTTCAAAGTGGAGCACAACGTCTGTAAACTAAGAAAAACGCCAGAGTAAAGACGTCAATGAAGATATGGGCAACGGTCACTAAATGTAAATCAACATAGGGTGATTACAAAACTAATTGGTTTCTGTCGCCAGTCAATTGAGAAGAGAACTAGTGCGAGCTGTTTCTTGCAAAGTTTACGCTCAGTGAGGGCAGAGACTGCATACGTGGGACGACAGGGCCATCGGAAGCCATGTCTGGTGTTCTTCACCTGAGGTGTACAGCCAGAGGTCGAAGCTATCCCGCTCTCAAGACTTGGACGACGACGTATCAGTTCGAGGACTGAATGATGTACATATGAGTTGTAAAAACAGCAAAGAAGTGTTAGACGGTCCTCTTAAACATAAGCAGAACCACATACTCATTATAAGATCAGATTTCTCTTCAAATATTTTCCACTGTAAGAGATTCCAAACCACACTGAGCTGACTGGTCAGACAACCATCCCATATTACCCACATGACAAGCCAATTTTCTCACGCATAAGACTTCAAATCAACTTTTAGACAGCTTTTGTCCCAAAATATGACGAAACACAGTGAATTCTCACTAAGATAGAATCAGTGGGATTGCAGAATTTATCCGGTCCAATGAAAATGCCCTTATGGACCCAAATATTGCAGAAGGAACCACGAAATTCAAGTTCCTTAAAAGAAAGTTGGAGAATCCGAAGATACCACGTCGTCTATGATAAACTGCTAAATCTAGGAACAATCGCAAAACACTTTCAAATAAATAGAGGTTACCAGGGTACTGGGTACTTTCAAGCCAAAAAACGCTCTCCCTCATGTCTGGCCCCACTGTGTGTTGTTAAGCCGTCATATTTCCTCAGTTTTCTTATACAAAGAGTAAACTGGAAACTTCTAGAACTTCACCAGACAAAACGAAGGAACAAGATATGCAGCGATCACAATTGAAATTACCAACATTCTAAAGTGTGACTTCCGAGGTCGAACGAGGGACATCAGCTCCTTCCATAACGATCGTTTCAGAATCTGAAATCCTCAAAGTATTCATTAAAAAGCATGTGACACCAGCAACATATCCATGTCAAAAGGCGATAGGCGCATCAAGCTGGCAAACTATAACACCTAACATTCTCTAAGGTGAAAAACGGAGAAAAATTACAACCTTAATGTAGCAAACACTCATTAACAAAGCGGAGGATAAAATGAAAACAATGAAAACCAACGTTCTATATGTGTGTGTGTGGACAGCTGTTCCACTCCTGAATTTGAATACAGGAAAACTTAAGCGGCAATAACTTGCGGTCTCTTTCACCGCAATCTTGCAAGGTATCTTAGGGCTGGCTCAGAGTATTCATTGTCATTTTCTTGAAAATGGCCTCTCTCCCATTAATTCCTTACTGCTCTTGCTCTCTTTCTCTCTCTTTCTCTCTGAATAATTTGTCTAATTTTGAACATGAAGAAAATAGAGAGATGAATTCTATACATGGGAATAGAGGCGAAACTATGGACATTACGGGAAAGAACACGAGAAAGCATACCAACGTGGCAGTTATAGTTATAAGGAACTTCAACTCTATCGATCTTAAATTCATCAAAACGAGAGAAATGGAAATGCTCGTAAGCATATGCACTCTCTTCCCATTTAGTGGCTATCTTAACTACACAATCGTGATCCGGTCCCTCTCCATTATGCAGAGAAATAACACACAACGAAGCATGGCTACATACATAGAATTACGGTGATCATCTACGCCCAATCGATATTCGGTCATGAATCGGTCACGCTTGAATCTGTGTGGATCCAATGGAGCAGAATGGGTAGAATCCAAGTGAGATCCTGAAAGCCACCGTCAGTCAGAAATTTTAAGACAAAGACACTGTGTGAGAGTTACTGCATAAATATACACCCTTACAACATGAAAGGGTAGCTTAAAAGAAAAAAAACAGAAGTGCAGACCACAGACGAACAAGGTTTGCAAATATACTTGTTGTAAAACAGCGCTCTTGTTCAAAGTACTGGTTTCGAATCTACAAGTATATCGAAAATATCTGTAGGGACCGTTAGGAACGATGAAAGCGAACGCAGGACGATGAAGTACAGCATACACTGTGATGAATCCAAGTCCATCTTCAACTTCCCGGATCTAATAAGCCCTTGACTGCGAACTCTACTTGAACTTCAATGACAGTCATCTGGATGGCATATTTACGAAAAAGAATCGCAAGGTATCAAAAAGCCATTGATCGAAAAGTAGAGACATAAGACGCAATTTTACCAGCGCAACGATATCGCGATTGTTTATGAAGAAAAATTCTCTTCGAAGGAGTCAGACGAAGAGAGAGGAAGACTATAATCACCTTAGACATAGAGAGAGAAAGGGTATAATCACCTTATTCGAATGTTCAACGACTAGTGATAGGACTATTTTCGAAACAACATCATACAAACAACCGGTCCTTAGAACCGTTATCCTAATCGATCAAAAACTAATACGAAAATAACGAATACATATATAATTTAACTACTCCTTAGACATCGAAGCAGTGATTACTCCAGGGATTTCGAAGCACAGGAAGAAAAAAACCAACAGAAAAAAAGCAAAACAAGGAGGGAATAACATAACAAATTTCACTTCAGCCAATATAAAAAACCACATCGAACACGAGGAGCAGGAACACATACAAGCCAAAATAATGACATTGTGCCTTCTACACGAGGAGTGAACAGCCACATGCACTTACTCGTCGCATTCACGCTGAGCAGCGGACCGACGCTTCCATGGTTGCACCGCTTCCTTCAGTCAACAGTAGGAATTACAACAGTTTCACAGCTTTCGAAAACAGTATGAAGCATAAAAGAGTGACAAAATATGCCCAAAACATCTTAGGTGAATTCGTAACCACACTAACCAGCTCATTGATGTTATTCAAATGTCAAAACAACTTCTAGATTACCTGTGATGGGCCCAACCGCCCAGCATGCTGAGGTTGTCGTGGTCTGACCATAAACCACCGCGAACGATCGTTGATATGTCCAACCACATCGACGTCGTATTCATAACCTGAAGCAAAGTAAACTAGACTTGGCAACAGTGCTGATGATGACTAGCTTGCACAGACAAGAAACATGTAATCATCCACGGAACAACCAAATAGTGTATAACCGACAAGAAGTCAGCAGGAGAAAGGTGAAGCAGTCAACAACTGAATAAATATAATCTTCAAAATAGTGTTAAACAAACTCTAGGTGACGAGTGCTTTTCCCGACCTTCAGACTTGCAATACCGGCGCTTCGAGGCAACCACAGACAATCCGCGATAAACGAAGTGTTTTTTGAAAAGTAGGCACCTAAAATGCACTCAAATATTTTCAATTACACCCAATTCATGGCTAAAGTTACGCCTTGAGGAAAAAAAACTTGACTGAAATCACTGAAATAAAAGTGGTGTCAGACTCACAAATGGGAAGAAGCGCAGCGCGCAAAAGCCATATGCAGTCTGCAATAATTCATATTCACATATGGCGTGTAGAGCGATTGCACATTATCGCTGTGATTGCACGTCGAACAACCCGTAGATGAAGAAAACCCGTCTTACTAACTGGGACCAAAAGCTAATCAGCCTAACCATATAATGCACTCGTCATGACTAGTGTGATGACATGGGGGTCAGTTAAAATAAGGTTTTCATCAGAAGTCCTAGCCAAGAACCGAGCAACAAAGTACACAAAGAGAAGAATGCATAAATAGGAAAACTAGCGGAAAACAGCGAAAAAAAGCTGTGTAGCTTTGATATGGCAGCTACCCACCTATGATACATCTGTAAACTACGGTATTTACCACTGGATAGCAAAAGAGCAAGAGAGGAGACCCGGCGAAGAAAAGTACCCGAGCGAGGCGGTTATGCTGGTAACAAGCCATGGTCTTGGCTGAAGTTGTAGGTACTCGATGAGAAAGTCGCTGAAGAATTTGTCGTCGAAGTACGAGGAATCTGAAAAACGATTGGTAATTTTGGAAAAACTGTGCTCTTCAGTGGAAATCAGAGATCGGAGACCATGAGAAGACTAACACGTAGTGTTCTGAAAACTAATTGGAAAACTCTGTCGAAAGATTTCATAGATTTTAAAAAATCAGTGCGCAGCACCTACGTCGTTACTTTCTCAGTTTTGAAGAATTTGACCCTTCAAAAAAAAAAAAAAAGAAATGCAAGAAGGTTCGCTCCAGAATCTTAGAAACTTGCAGGAAATGAGCCCATCATATTGACTACTACTAACTGTGAAGTATAAACTAAAGCATAAAGCTCTCGGCGTTGATCAATCCGTGAGCTAGGATTTTAAATACTTGTTCCATTTATCACTATCACCATTATTGTTACCATTAATAACACTACTGTTTTTTATCTGTTCCTCCACCACTATGCTAAAGGTGCGGTTATCAACGCAAAGGACAACAAAGAAGCAAACGAAACATGCTTTAGAATGGCGGATTGCCGCGCTTTAACCGTCGCCACCATCTCCGCGTCATTCTCCGAGCAGAAGAATACGACACTGGCCCGAATTCAGAAACCCATATTTCATGAATCCGCGGCAAACGAATTGTTTTTTGAAGAAGATGCGCCTAAAACACACTCAAATATTTTCAATTAAACCCAGTTCACAGTTAAAGTCACACGCTAGGGCAGAAAACTTGACTGAAATCACCGGCTGGTGTTAGAAGAAAAACTCACAATTGGGAAACAGCGCAGAGTGCAAAAGCCATATTTAGTCTCTCCAAGACGTTTTTCGTTTCCGTAGCGCTCATTAGTTTGTACTTAACGTCGGTCGACACTAAAGGTCTTCCCACTTTCCTGGCTCTAAAGAAAAAATAATGTCCAATAAAACTTTTAAAGTGGGAAAAACAAGAACAACTTCAAACTTTAGCTATAACTACTTTACTGTTCAAAATAACCTTTTCGAGAACCTGACAAAACTGAGGCAAACACACCTTCTGGGTTCGACACTACTGCTGCCAGGGTACGATGTGGGACAAAACCTGACTGTGAAGTCGTTGGCTGCTTTGCGAACGAAGCTAAGCACAGGGTAGTCAGCTGAATTATGGGAAAAACAGGTCAAAGAGCTTATAACATTCACCATTTCCATTGTGGATCCTACCACTCTAGTTCACAATAACACGCTCTAATGTATCAAATAATTAAAATTTTTGTACCTTAGTGGTGTCATGATACAACATGTAGTGAAACATTATCATGCCTTTGTATATTCGCTATTTAAAGGAGCAAAGAGAGATAAAAGTCACCCATCTCCAAACTAGAGGCGTCTCCCAGGCTGGAGCAATCAGCTCGGCATCCACAGCGTTCTAATTCGCCATCGGCGGCTACAATGACGCGTTAGCGGGACCACAACGCGGAAGAAACATCCTTCGAGCTGAAGAAATCGTGAATTTCCAAATTACGTGCATGTAGAAGAACAAAGGGAACGGAAGATGAAAATAAAATAGAAAACAGAACAAATAAGGAGATGAAACAATGGATCGAAAGCGCGTCAATGTTTAGATGTCGTAAAACTCATAAAAACAACATTCAAAATAACTGGAATCTATTTAAGCCGAAATCGTAACTAAAGCAACGAACTCCTATCTCTTCTTCTTCCTACGGTCGAACTTGGTCGCACCACTAAGGAAGTAATCAGAAATTTTAAGAAAGCATAAAAACAGGGAAAGCTTCCCTAGTTCAAAGCTTTCGCATCAGAGTTATGGGTTTTGATGGTGAAAAAAGGTGGTGGGCACAGAGTACAGTTGAGAAAACCAAGAAAACCATCCAAAGACGATAACTAAAGCTAATGACCCTTCGAAATACTAATCAGAAAGTTGCAATAGAACAAGAAGGCCATCGATTACATCGATTAACAGTCGTTTCCTACTTTAGTTCACGTTGGAAAGGTAGAAACGATCGGCTCATAGCTTAAACATTAATTCAACGAAGAGCAAATTGTCACTGTGAGATCTGCTTCTTTTGCGCAACGAAAGAGGGACGACAATGTGCTGTTCGATGAAAAGTGGATTCTATAGAAAAACCGACAACACCAAGCGGCATATTTCCACTGAGAAATTTCCAAACATTTCCCAGAGCTGCTTGCACCAAAAGAAATTTATGGTGAATGGTCACAGGTTGTTGATGTACAGTCAGATTATTCCACTATATTTTCTCGAGAATTGTGGTAACCACCAAAAGAAAGAAGCGTTGTCACGATGAGGTGGAAAAAACCCGCGGCGTGTGCATTCACGACTTGTCAACGGAAAGGGTCCAGTCTTATTGCGCGACAACAGCCAACTGCAGATTTCGCAACCAACACTCCCGCTGTCGTCGGACCTCGCGCCACTCAACCACCACTTCTGCAGCATCTCGGTAATGATTATCTGAGCCTTGGTGAGCCACGGGCACGGGGATCGATCCCATGTGTCTGTCGCAGGGCGCCGCCCACCACTGCGTCATACGCGCCCCACTGAGATCACGAATACGAAGTTAAAATCCAAAACCAACCTCGAGCTGGAGTCAAGCTGTACGGAAGTTCGGTCGCAGTTATTGAATGCGTGATCGGCGATCCCTACGACATCTTCTAGGTATGCAAAAGATTAGTAATCAATGAATAATTCACGTAGGACGAGACGCACTACAAAAGAGATGAGATCTATCGGATAGCTTTAATCGTTTCATGTCTTCTGCTCACGAACTTTTCCGTCTTACAAAAACGGACACAGTTTAAACAACGGTACCTACTACGTGGCAATTTAGCGCTTAAATAAAAGTAATCAGCTCCAGTGTAGCAAGACAACAAAAAAAAATCTATAGTATCACTAAGAACGCGGTAACAGAAGATCATATGGCATTAGAGAGACGAATTTTGAAAATACGCGCGCTACGGAGGCCCTGGATTTATCGGCAAACGGGTTACACGCACAACTCGTCCAAATACATGAGGGATAAGGAACATTGGTTTCAGAGCGCAGAACGGAGACCTAAGTGAGTAACGTGCACTGTATTCAATGCGTATTCGCCCACGTGGTTTATACTGCCTTGCAAACTTTTCTACTACGCTTTAGCACCAATTAAATAACTTACATAACACAGATCCAGCTATCAGCGACCGTGCGGGTTTTTCGATAAGACCATTTAGCAGTGTATTCCTCTCTCTTTCCTCATACACTGTCTATGAATTAAATGTCATTCACAGTGTCCGAAATCATCATTGATGAAGGACGGCTGGTATGGTTGAGGTTCACCGTAATGACGCGTGACCAACTCAGGCGCTTACGCACAGTACGTCAAGAGTTCTACTTCTCCGATTTCCTCGCAGGCTCCTTTATCCTTAATACGGAGATTCGATTCAGCTGCATACTTAGAAGCGTCTTTCACCGCCCAAGAAGTGAACCACACGTCAATTGTGGCGGGAACATTCAGTGAGCGCCGTCGACCAACGGCTGTAAGCTACTTCATCCAAGGTTTCGAGTACACCTCGGTCCAATCAACGTGTGGGGGCCACATTTTCACTACTTTTGCCAAAGAGTTGGTCAAGCAGAAAGGAAAACTGAAGCGAAATCTTGTTGTAACCTGCACAACATGGGTGATAATAAACGCTAGATGGAGGCTCGTTGAGGGTCAACTACAAGCGATACAGGAAAAAAGAAAAGTAAGCAGGAGAAAAGATTGGTGTGAGTAGTTCGGAAGCAACTAGTCCAAAGCAACGTCGCCAGGACGTATGCGAACTGAATATCTCGTCATCAGCCTTAATGAATGAACATGCAATCCGCTACCGATTTCTTTCATGGTGTGAATTTGAGAAAAAAAACAACTATCCAGCGCTTTAAATTTCATTTTTTGCCCATTCTTTTCTTCATGGCATGATATCAGCTCTCCTGTATCGTCTACACTTCCGTTGATGGTTGAACGACTCCAGCGGACGCCAGGAATTCTTCCATTTCTCCTCGTCGGGCTCTGTTCGCTCTAGGGACTCGCTGAGCATCATGTATTCCTTCTAAGATTTTCATGAAGAACTCAGAAGATTATCGGTCCTGTAGTTTCCCTGCTGTGCTTTTTGATATCTCCTGTCCAGTTCGTTGTCGTTCGTATACATTACGTGTTTGGCTCATCTGATTGTTGACATTTAGACGTGGAGTATCTGGTTCTTGATTGCTGACGTTGTTCGAAGCTTCGGATCACTTCACTCCTTTCTACGACACGAGATACTCATTTATTTTGCTTGCGTAGCGACCATGTTAGTGACGTATACGTTAGGGTAGGAAGTACCGTTGAGTCGAAAAGTTGAGGACGGAGTCAGGTGTTCCTTGCTCTTTTCACTACGTCCTGGATGCTCTTCAAAGCTCTCAAAGCCGCTCGTTTCCTCCTGCTTAACTCTGGAGCTAAGTCGCTCATCATGTTAATTTCCCGACCTAGACACGTAGCCGGAGCATTTGGAGACGTTCATTCTGTCAGACGTGAGTGGAGCATATATTTATATGATCTTGTAAACTGATCTTGTTGAGCTGATGAGGGGTTACCATACGTTTTCGTTGTCGTTGTTGTGTTGTTGATAAATGGCTGACATTTCGGCGATTTCGCCTTCTTCAGAGGCGTGCTTTTACGACTGGTACCCACTCACGGACGGCTTCCATTGCAGAGTAATTCGAAATATTAAAAGATAAAGGATAAAGCTCTCAGCGTTGACCAATCCCCTGAGGGATGCACCATGCATTCGACTTCATTAAGTATCATTGGAGGTGATTGGATGCATATCTGCCCTTCACAATAACTCGCGGTGGCCTACCGATGTATCGAGCCGATGCTGCTATCCTCCCAAGCAAGTGCGGTACCAATTTGTCAACCCCGGAGGGATGGAAGGGTTGGTGAGCCATGGGCGCTTGGATCGGTTCCACGTGTGTGTCGCAGTGGCGCCTCCGACCATTGCGTTACACCTGAGTTTATAGACACTCCATATACAATGAAAAAAGAGCTAGAAACTAAAAAATACTGTAAAAAAATTCGTTCTCTACTCTACCACCTATAATGGAATCTCGGTCAATATTCACTAGATCGTTCCCGAAGTATTTTTCCATAAAAGCTGGAGAAAGCCAAACGTCATCGTCGAAATTTCCATTCAACAACGAGATCTGAATGATTTTTAGGATTACTTTATTGACATAGAACAATAGATAGCTTTGGAAACTTTCAACAACATCGCTCAAATAATTTTTTTTCGGACTGGTTTGGTAAAAAGGTCTCATCTTTTGATTAAACCCCCAATTTTTGTATAAAACCTATGAACCATTCAGTACCTCATTCTCAAGAACTTCACGACATCATACAAAATTCATAGATTTGTTTAGATAAACTATCATTCGAACACATGGGCGTATGTAGCGCAGGGGCTGAAGGCGCCACTGCGACACACACGTGGAATCCATCCCCTCGCCCATGGCCCACCAAGCCTTCCATCTCTCAGGGGTCGGCAAATTGCACATCGATAGGCCACCGCCAGTAGTCATTGTGAAGGCCAGATATGCATTCAATCACCTCCAATGATACTTAATGAAGTCCAATGCATGGCGCATCCCTCACGGATACCATAACGAAATAGACCACATCACAGTAAATAGAAAGTTTGCCTAACCAATGTTCGCTGCTGTCTCAAAATTCTACACGGCATCAGACCATCCCCTCCATCATGCAAGACTCTATTTCTCGCAAAAATGAAAAAAAGCCTCTAAATTAAAAAACCGAAGTCCCAGAACCACCGTAAATTGGGACTTATTCAATTCATTAGTCGGCTGTTGGGAAGATGCGGCTGTCGATAACATCGACGAGGAATACGATCGGCTCATTCAACATCTTCACTTTAGCGCTATGAAGCCGAAAGGTCGAAAGTAACCAAGAGACGTCTGTCTCCAGAAACACTCGAGCTGACACGCCAGCGTGGAATCGCACGAGCTGCAGGCAACCGCGAACTAACGTCCGAACATGCAAAACAATGCAGACAGGCGATAAAAAGAAGATCTTAAAGAGAGAAGCGCAGCAGTAATGGCCGAAGCTGCAGAAGTTGGGAAAAGCATTCGCAAAGCTCACCGAAACCTCGCCAGTTACAAGACCAAGATGATTGCACTCCGACGCCCAGACGGAACAGTTACAGCGTCCAGAAAGGCAATGGAGAAAAATCATTCACGAATTCTACTCAGATCTCTTCGATAGCCAGGTCCATCTCCCGTCATATGAAGTAAAGGAGCATGGATATGTTGTACCACCGGTTCTCCTTTCCGAAATCCGGCATGCCATTTCGCCGGTGAAAAATCGAACAGCACCAGATCAGGACAGGATATGATCAGAACACCTGAACAACCTTCCGCCAGTCCTCGTAAACACACTGGCTCGGCTCTTCACACGTTACCTGTCTGAATGCAAGGTTCCTACTCAGTGGAAGACTAGCAAGACCGCGCTATTGCTCAAGAAGGGTGACCTCCACGATATCGTCACCTACCGTCCAATCTGCTTGCAGTCTGTCGTCTACAAATTTCTCAGTCGAGTCATTCTAAACAGGGGTTGACAGAACGCTTAATGAAGGACAGTCATGTAAGCAAGCAAGGTTTCGAAAAGGATTCAGCACGGTGGACCGCATTCACATGATAACAAGACTCATTGAAGTGCCGCCAGAGTATAGAAAGCCTCTCTGTCTCACTTCCAACCATTTAGGAAAAGCTTTTGACTCAGGTGAGGTAGAAGCAGTCATGGAAGTCTTGGACATTCAGGGAGTATATATACACAGTATATAAAGATTCTTTGTGAGCTGTATAAAAATTTCATGCCAGAGATATCAGCCTTCTAAAACGGTATTAACGGTAAAACGGTAGAACGGTCGAAGTCAAAATAGGGGGTTAAGCAAGGCGATACTATCTCGTCAAAATTATTCACCGCCACCCTCGAAAACGTCATGCGAACATTGGAATGGGACAAGATGGGAATGAAAATCGATGGTCGGCAATTATACCATCTTCTTTTTTGCTGATGACATCAATCTTATAACGCCAAATATTACCCAAGAGGAACGGATGGTTGCGGACTTTGATAAAGCCCGTGTGAAAATTGCTCTTCGACTATATCTCAAAAACCGTTGTTCATGAGAAGCGTGTTGGTTTCCTATGCGCCATTCACGCTCAACGAAATCAATATTTTCGAATGGTTCAGTTGCGTCTATCTTGGTCGGGAAATCAACATGTTGACCGACTTAGCCCCAGACCTGAGCAGAAGGAAACGAGCGGACGAGCGGCTTGGGGAGCTTTCAAGAGCACTGCGGATGTACTCAAGAGAACAAAGAGCACCCGACTCCATGCCCAGCTTTTCGACTCCATGATACTTCTTGCCTTAACGTATGCGCCAAAACCCTCGTCGGCGCCTAAGTACGATGAAAGACCACTTACAGTTGCTGAACGCGAAGTCGAAAGAACGATGAAAGGAGCATCCTGTGTCACACAAGTAAGGGTACGGATTTGAAGCTCCGACCTGCGTCAACGCTCGAAAATCAAATACGCCGTTCTGTCCACCAAACTGTCGAAATAGACAAGAGCTGTTAGTGACTGGATTCTTCGTGATGTGAAGCGTACTGTAGGAACGCCACCGACTCAATGGTCAGAGTTCTTCGCGAAAAGCCAAGAAGAAAGATATTATGTTCGACGAGTTCTTAGAGCAGGCAGAATCCACTGGGTTATTCTCATACGTGACAGGGAGAAATGGAAGATTTACTGTCGCCTACTCGAGTCACTCGACCATTAACGGGGCGAGAAGTGGTAAAAGGAAGGTGATGAAACTACACACCTTTACCAAAACTTTCTTCTTGTCCAAGGTTTTACTCTCTTCTCCAACATAATTTTCCTGTTCATTGAGTTGCTGCAACTCTTCCCTGGACATACGAACCTACGAAAATTATCAACAGTAGAAATTCTTGCAATCGGACTGATCCTTCAATATGCCACAAAGGCAAAACTTTCTGACTAACCTTAGAATTGAGCTCGTTTCTGTTGCGCTTGTAGGCGCAGAACATTTTGCCTCTTTTCCATAACCTTCTGCTGAAATCAAATGTAGAACATGTCTTTACTTCAAAATGATTTATTCACTTACTCATTAAAATAGATCTTAGACAATAAGAAAGGGACAGCGGGAATATTAATTTTCAAGCAGATACTTCTTCAGTCTCCAATAAATTTATAGTGCTGAAGAAACTCACATCTTTGATACATTTCAATAAAATCAGGAGAAAACACTGGTTGAGAACGGGTTTTAACAAATAACGACTGTGCAAATTTAACGTGACTACTGAAGGTATTCATCCGGTTAGAACAAGTTAACGGAGGCACGATAAGCTTGCGTGTTAAGTCTAACCTGTTAGCTGTGTCCCGCACAAGTACTGCAAGAAAATGTGAACCATTTATTTATCGCCTACAGTAGTTATTCACGGCAGGGTATTGAAATGAAAAATGTGAATATGAAATACAACCACGATTATGCTGAGATATTTGCAAAACGTTTAGATTTCCCACCACTAGTGAATTATTGACTTTTCCTGGATGTCCATTTGCAATTTATAAGCTATTCTATGAAGAGAGAGGCATCGTTGGCAGAAATTTTCAGGTTCTCCGCCGTATTAATAATAGCAGGCTCGGTTCAAGAGACAAGTCTATCGCCGATATTCTTTTTAGAAATAGATGCATCTTGATAACATGAGACTTTATTTTTTAAATCGTGAGCATGCCAGCACCAATATTACAAATGATAACATGATGAAAAGCTGGCTGTAGATGAACTGCTAGTGCGAACTGTGTAGACACCGATGTTGTCGTGTGTTTAGAGCATCGCATAACCGCATTAACGCACTCCTTTAACCATGAAGTAACTATAGCTTTTGCTTTGGGGTTCCACAAAATCATCCACTGTGTGTCTTTTTTCAAAGAGTACAGTAGCAATCAGTCTGTAATTCCTAAACAGTCACAAACCTGAACATTCTTGTGTGGTATCGTAATTGAGCTTGCCGTTACGGACTCTCGTAACCTTGCCAAGCGCTCGTCGACCGAGCTCTGCTCGTCTTGAGTGATTTCACGCAATAACCTTAACACTTTTGAGATCCTTTACAAAAACAAGGATGGGCGTGTATCCTGTCACAGTCCTAATATAAAAAGGATAAAAAAAGGATAAAACTCTCGGCGTTGATCAATCCCTGCGGGATGCGCCATGGATTCGACTTCATTGAGTATCATTGGAGGTGATTGGATGCATATCTGCCCTTCACAATGACTCGCGGTGGCCTACCGATGTGTCGAGCCAGTGCTGCCATTCTGCCAGAGAAGTCTGGTACCAAGTTGCCGATCCCGGAAGGATGGAAGGCTTGGTGAGCCATGGGCGCTGGGATCGATTCTACGTGCGTGTCGCAGTGGCGCCTCGAACCACTGCGCCACACGCGCCCTACAGTCAAAATATACGATTGTTATTTCTTCATTACTAAATTTCTCAATAATACATTACTCCTCAACAGTTGCACGTCTCCTTATGAAGAGAAAGCCTAATTTTAATCCCATATAATTCTATGCAATAAACAAACGCTTTGAAAATTAAACTATATTTAGTATACTTATTTGTGTACTTACCTTCATACTATAGTTAAAATGTCTCGACTTGTGGTTTTTTTTGTTAAAGAGAATAAAGGATAAAGCTCTCAGCATTTATCAATCCCTGAGGAATGCACCATGCATCTCGACTTCATTAGGCATCGTTTGGAAGTGGTTGAATGCATATCTGGCCTTTTCAATGACTCGCGGTGGCCTACCGATGTATCTATCGAGCCAGTGTTGCCATCCTCTCAGACAAGTCTGGTACCAATTTGCGACCCTGGAGGGATGGAATACTTGGCGAGCCATTGGCGCAGAGATCGATTCCACGTGTGTGTTGCAGGGCAACTCCGACCACTGCGCCACACGCGCCCAATTTCTTTGTTATGGCGAAAAATTTAACAAAAAACATTAAAGGTGTATTTGCCGCGAATATCACGAAAATACTGGCTCAACTACCAGGAGTGATAAAGTGCGACTAAAGTGGACCAAAGATATAGAAATTCTAACTTGGTTTGTATTCTTGGAATCAAAAGGAGTTCTTGTTCACCTTGACGCCATCAGATTCCATTGTGGAATACCGTATTGTCGTGCTTCATCAAGGCACAGTTTCATCTCAAGTTCAATCGCTGACCTTAGCTCGACCAGTGCATCTTCAAGCATCTAAAAGTAACGTTAAAATTGTAGTCTATAACTGATCAAATGATGGGCAGCTGCTTAATTTTATTTCATTCAATGTTACGAATCGCTTGCGATGCATGGAACAGACTAGGTGAATTGACAAAGAAATTAACCCCTTTAACCCATGGAAAATACTTACTAACCCAAAAACTACTTTAACTTTGTTCTGCCTTTTATTGGCTGCTAAGTCTTCTTTAGGGAATTACGTGAAATATAACCGCAAAGATGCTGATATGTAAGCAAAGTCCGGAACGTCAGGTGCGCTTTGAACCCACTATTACCCTTATCGGGAATTCATATGCTATCCACCACATCAATCGAGGTCCTTGCTTTTCCTCTTTCTCAGCAAGTTTTTTACCCTAACGGTGCATTCCGCAATCACCCGTCAACTGGATCACTTTAACTTTTCCGAAAGTGCATTCGTGGTCGCTCTAATGGAGCGGTAAACAAAATCATAGGTACATTGATTCTAGTGATGGAACAAGTGCTTATGACTGTATGTGCACGATTATTCTTCATTAGAAATAGTGTTGATTTTGTAATGGAACAGCTACCGTTCGAGTTTACTGTTACTCCAGTTGTGCTTTCTAGTTTTCAACATACTTTTGTTTTTCTGTAGACAACAACGTTTATCTGATTCTGAGGTAGAGAGGAGGGGATATACTGCAGTGGTAGTGATACTGTTTAGTACTAACTGACTAACTGATTCGATCCCATGCCACTCCCATCAATCCTATCATCCATCCGGAGTCGGGAAATTGCTAAGAGTTCCGGGAAAGTTGGACCCCGTGCAACCCAAGTGGGAACACAGTCCAGCTCCTCTATCCCTAAGAAGAATTGACTAGACCAGCATTTAATGACATTCATAAAGAAGGCGACAATCCTCAAGCGGCAGCCAAACGCATACGCGAAAAGTTGGAAAGCCTTCGTGGTTAATGGATGCGAGGAAACGGGTCGAAAGCAAGAAGTGCTGGGATCTGCACAGTGTATGTAAAGACCAGTCGCCTAGAATAAAAGAAGTTACCTTTGTATAAGAAATGGTTGCGCACTGAATAGATCGAAGATCAACTATTTGTTTGTCGAAAACTGGTCTCCAATCGTTGGTCTTCTGCAACGGAAAGCTGGAATTTTTTTCCCAAAACCAAAACATCGCCAATTCATCAAAATTTTGACTGTCGGGAACCATCTCTTCTTAGGTTCTTCACTTTTCTTGAATCTTAAGAGAATATTTTGGATTTTTAAAAAGCAAAAAAAATTTTTTTCCAGCGACGTTTAACTCACATTTAGATCGGAATTCTTTTGAATAGGATGTGAATACGGTTGCACATTTCCATAGATGTTGGTGAGAGTAGTAATTGCTCCGATAGAAATAATTGGACATATAGGGTCTGTAGACGAGTAGACGCAACCTGCTAGTGATAAACCTAGTTACTGATTAGATATGGGAGGGACTATACAATCCCAATATTTACCATTACAAGGATTCACAAGATAAATACCATCGTGCATATTCACGAATACATATGCAGCATTTCTTCAGGTAGACCAGATCCTATGAAAAAAGGAAGCATAGTTACGAAATGTGTAGTGACGTTGAATTTGACACTAATCTGAGAGGATAACTCACCAAGAACTAAACAACTGGGTATGTGTATTGAAAAGAGCTGGCGGCATAGTAGTACAGCATGCTCTTCCTCATCACCACAACCAATCGCAAGAACTGTAATAATAACTATAACTATATTCGGATGTCAACCACAATGATGCTGAGATATTTGCAAAACTCCGGACCGCAGATGTCTGAAGTGGGGAACGAACGCACTATTACCCTTTCCGAGGGCTAACGTGTTCACCACCTCGCCATGCGGGTCCTTCGTTTCTCCTGTCTGTCAGCTAGTTTTCTATCGATAACTGCCATTAGCAATCAGTCGTCAACGGGATTGATCCGAGGGGCCCAAATCGATATTGGAGCCAGTTAACCTAAGGACCCGTATGGTGTGGCGGTGAGCGCGTTATCTCCTCGAAAGAGTAATAGCGTGTTCGATGCTCACCTCAGACACCTGCCGTCCGGAGTTTTGCAAATATCTCAGCATCATTGTGATTGGTTTCGCATAATGCCCTGCCCTGAAAACTGTAGCAGGTAGAAAATAGCGAAAGCATTATATTCGGATAATTTCACCGTAAATGGTCACATCGCGCTCACTTGTGGTTTCCTGTAACCACTTTAACCAGTGAGGGAAAACAGAATGATTAGGGAAAGGCGTCAGTTGTAGACCCTATTAATGAGAAAAAAGAAAACATAAACCTTCTCAATAGTCGTCCAAATGTCCGTCGATTCAGGAAACAGCGACGGATCGGTGACGAATGAAATCATACTCACGAGTTGAGGTGCGATTTTCACAGAATGCATTGGCTCAGTAGTTGGTTTAGGCACCGAGGATAGTGGAGAAACAGAAGAAAGGAACCCTGGATATTAATGAATAAAATAACTACGTTACCAGTTACTGTATTTGTTTCTCTTCTCAAGGAAGCTGTTGTTTCGAGCGATTTTTTCCCGAGAAAAATACCACGTCCACAGTATTTCTCTTCAACAAATAAGTTATATTAGCTATTCGTTGCTGTGTATGTAGAACTTAGAACATCTTCACCTAGAAGCCAAAACGGATTTCCCGTTAATGTCGGTGACGAAAGCAACGTAGCGACGGTACATGGAGCTGCATGTGTTGGAACATACATGGCATTGTGAAAGAATCTGTATTAGTGTAAATTCTGAAGCCTCCATTGCAAGTATTAACGAAAAAAATGAGAAAACGGAATCTAAAAGTTCTCGAAGGCTCAGAGTAGTGGGCGATGAATCTACTGAACTGAACGACTACGTAGTCAATCATTTATCACTTTATCGCACATGGAGATAGATCGTACGTTCTCGCTTTCCAGTGACTCTATTCATCGCAGACGCGTAATTCGTGACGGAATAACAAGCGGATTGAATGGTATCAATATCTTTAGCATACTATAACAACAGGAAATCTGTTTCATAGCGTAAAGCGGTGAAATCTGCTTCGCACTCTACGATGAGATTTGTCTAAATAGGGCGCGTGTGGCGCAGTGCTCGGAGGTGGTCTGCGATGCACACAGGCGATGGGTCCCCCTTGCACGTGGCTCACCAAGCCTTCCATCCCTCCGGGGTCAGCAAATTGGTTCGCGAGTCGTTGTAAAGGCCAGATATGTATTCATTCACCTCGAACGATGCTTAATGAAGTCGAACGCATGGCGCATCTCTCAGCGCAACGCTGAGAGCCTTATCCTTTCATTGATGACTCTAAATTGGAACATTACCTATATTCTGTATGAAAACTGGGTTGTTGAATTCGTAACCAACTATCAATTTTTTTCATTGTGAACACCGTCGAGAATGGCACCTCAACCCATCCGATGAGAGGATGAAGTAGCTGTTCGTGTACAGTGTTCACTTCACGGTCGTCTTTGTCCAACGTGCTCACAATCTAATAAATAAATCTATAAGAGTACGCTATAAGCGCAGAGGCATGATGCTGTTTTTGTATAAAGCAAATATTAATGTGGAATAACCAAAAATGTCTGGATAATTTAAAGTTTGCGACCTGGTCAATGGAAGGGCCGACGGTGGCACGTGGCCGAAATCGCAAAATGTTTTCAAATTTTGACAAATTCTTCCTCGTTGGCAGAGTCTAAAATCGCTATCATTCGGAAATATCCCGCATCCGTCCCCCTTCTCGTAGACGTGATTCACCTATATGTAGATGGAATGCAAATTGACGAAATATTCACTACCTAACAAACAATCTATATACATGTATGGGAACACACGAAGAGGTCCCAAAATTGGAAGCTAATTCTCAACATTCAAGCAAACTGATAAATCTTCATTTAAAAAGTCATGTTCTTCAATCCCTACAATTCGCGGGACACTTCATCGAAGAGATAAGTGTTTCATGCGCTTGCTTCATAGCAAGTTTCTAAGTGTTCAACCACGCCACTAGCCCAATGGTTGGACACTGACTTCACTTACTTTTCGATAAGTGCAGGGTTATAGAGGGAAGACTACTCCTTATCGCTAGAAGGGCAGATATGCTTTTTTGACGCGTTCTACTGGAGGAATCGCTGCTTCTATAATCACTTCGCTGCTCGAGATAGAGCCCATATGAAGAGGTGAACAATCCCCTGAGGGATGCGCCATGCAATGGACTTCATTAAGCATCGCTTGGAGGTGACTGAATGCCTATCTGGCGTTTGCAATGACTCGCGGTGGCCTACCGATGTCTCCAGTCAGTGCTCCTATTCTCCTAGACAAGTTTGGTATTAATTTGCACACCGCGGAGGGATGGAAGGCATGGTGGGCCATGGGCCCGAGGATCAATTCCACGTGTGTTGCAGGGCGCCTCCGACCACTGCGCCACACGCGTCCCTATTGGGGGGTTTACTTGTTTTTATAAAAAATATCAAATGCACTGTTCTAGCTTTCAGGCACTTGTTTTTGCAAAATCGTTGACATTTTCAACACCCTGAAATGGGATGAACAGTTCCTGATACTTTAGGGCATTTCGAAAGGATAAAGGAGATGATACATTGAATTAGTCAGAACTGTAAATCAAACACAAACATAAATGGGCTAACCGGCCGGCCTAACGAATGTTAGTAATCGAAAGAGACGCGCTTTGGACAAATCACATCATGGCACTACTGCTTCTTCCCGTTGACGCTTATTTTGCTTACGTGGAGTAGAAAATCAGCGCATTACTTCATCTCGAGGCAACTTTTTACAACATACATTGATAGTATAAAGGCACAACTACGATAGAGAAGAAAATAGAAATAAAAACGCATTTCGAATAAGCTGATCTCATAGCTTCACCCGTCACACAGCATGGTGCCGACATCGAGTTGTTCCGGAAAGCAATGGACTTAACTATATAATGAGAGCATAGAACTAGGAAAGAACAATTACTCAGAAGAGCTCTAACACATTGCTTGAGTAGTATTAATTGTAACATTACAAAGATAAAACTAGCAGAAGTCTCACTTATGAACTTGTTCTCGAGTTATCTACTAACTCTTCGGAGAGATTCTGCACATAGCAAACGTGGTGTCGACAACGAAGAAGTGAAGACAATAACCATTCGGGATAGTATAGCGGGAAGATGCCATGCGATTGGTGAGGACGAGCCGTACACGCCACTGGGCTCGACCATGCGACACTGAGGTCATCCGGTGGATATCAGTCACGCCCCCATAGCAATGCCGTGTGACCTAAGACGACGCGTGAAGATCGCCATCATCCATCCTCATAACTTTGTTTTCCCCCTTGATTATCGCCTCTTACAACTCCTTCCATTTCCTTAGGCCACGAGTCAGATGTGGTGGCCATTGTGGCCGGTACTACCTCTATGGAAGTCGCATTCCTTTCGGGGTTTATTTTAGCGGACAGCATATTTTTTCGTAAACCTCTTGTTATCAATCGATAGCTCATCCAACACAGACGTTGTTGTGGTCGTGATTCATAAAAAGGTGTTCTCAACACTTGGTAACTTCCAAAACGGCTGCTGACTCGCAGGTATGAATCATGGCAACCTTATGGGACTATAAAAAATGCCGATGTGACCTCAATACAAGCCGCAAAACACTTCTAAGTCGTTTTCTTGTTCAGCAATCGCGAGGTTGTTAAACAGCATACATTTACTTCCATAGAAAAACACAATACAATACAACAGTAGCTGACGTTTCGGCAGTATCGCCTTTTTTCAGAGCCTGGAAGGGTATACTGACATACAATCTACTAGGCCAAACGCTTCAATGACACTTACGAAAAGACGAAAAACTCTATGGTAATTACATGGTCAACAGCTTCTCGAAAAAAACTCACCGCTTTTTTTTACGTGCCTTCCAATGAGGAAGATTAGAACAGCTGATTATAGTCGCATAAGGTTAATGACTGCACCATCCCACATCAGAAATTGATGCGAATATACGGGGTCAGGTCGCGTATGACCTCTGGGCATTCATCCCTGCTATTCATTGTAGGGTTTTTGGCATTTATCCAAAAAGCCTCAAGAAGTTTTCGCGCTGGTGTTCTAGTCTCCTGCGCAAGGATATTGACTTTTACTTCAAAATCGTCCCCGCTGTGCTTTTGCATCCTATGCATGCCTAGTGGGGGTACCTTGTCTTAGTTTTCGTTTGCCATCTAGGTGTTCTTTTTATACGGATACACAAAGGCCTGCCCGTTTCGCCAATATATTCAACTCCGCAATTATTGCAAGAGATCAGGTATATCGTACCTGAACTCATGCAATCACCGTCCCTGCCGTGAGGGCAAATTACGCAATTTGTTGTTTCGCATAGACGGTCATACAGGCGGTTGGTGGCTTTCACTTTAGAATCTTCTCCTTTATGTTTCTGTTTTCTATGCGCTCTTAGTGGATGGTTTGGTTTCAATTTAGATTTGCTGACTGGTGTTTTTTTTAAAACGGCCGCTGAGTGGCGTACCCGTTTGACAATTTATTCGTCGCCACACGCCTTACGAGAGATTAGGTCCACCGTTCTCGAACTTTGTGCGCTTTCCCTACCGTTGGGGGACATTTTTCGTTGTTCATGGACGATCATATAGGCGGTTACGAACAAGCTGGTGTGTCAGAGTGTCTTGTGTTATTTTTATCATTGTCACTGAATTTTCTAGAAAGGCGCTTTCTAAGCAGTGTTTTATAGCTGACTTTTCCGTTAAAAATGAATGGCATTGCAAACGGGACTTTATTCCCGCAAGAATTATCATGTGAGGGAGGACGGGGGATTTGAGGATGATTTTTCCTCTTCGTATATCCTATGGATGGAGCTACAGTTTGGTAGCTATTCGAATTGGCTATTTGCCGCTCCACAATCAAAGATTCTCTCTTCTGATTTTTGCCTGTGCATACACTGGTGTTGTTCGAAACAGATTCCTACAAGCGCCTTTTTGGTGTGCGAGAGGGTGAGAGGAGGGGTAATAAACCACCTTGTTTTTACTACTTGGCTTTCTGTATCATTTTGTAATGGAGCCATTTTCGGATAGGTTAATTTGGACGTTGAGAAATGGAAGTCAGTTTTCTTTCGGTTACCCTTGGGTGAATGTTACGTCAAAGCACTTGTCTGTCTCCTCTTGTGTGGAGCAGATAAAAAAAGCAACCATCTATGTATCTGCAGTAGCGTAATGGCTGGAAATCGATTAATGGTGGTTCGACCTTAAAGATAAAAGCAATGGCAAAGGTAGGTTCCAGGTGCTGTCCCCTTGTAAGCGATTTAATTTGCGCGTAATACTTTTTCCGGACCATTTGCAGATCGAGCGGTTGAGGCGCGTGAAGAAGTTCCATCCGAGTCCGTATAGAGGAACACACAGTCTGTAAATTCAATTGAATCCAAACACTCCACTAGGCGCGCATAAGTTTTAGAAGGATAAAAGAGAAGATTTGGAAGCTAAAGTCACTATACCCGCACAGGAATCCGAAACGTCAGGACGTAAACTCTTGAAGCGTTCTAGTTTATTTCCAAAAAATCCAAAAATGACCCATGAAAGAATGTCTTGTGATCACGTGCAAACTAACTCCATATTTCATGCTGATTCTATGGCCTTATCCTGGCGTATTGCTCGCCCATGTAATACTCTATGGGGATGCTTTCCACCAGTTAGCTGGAATACTTGCAAAGAATAAAACAGTGAGTGTTTAAAAGAAGCTGCTCATTATGCGAATAAAACTTTATGTGCTATCTTTTGTCTGCTAGGGTCATGAAAGTGCTTGGTTGAGTAGATTGCACGTCCAATTTAACCTTTCCGTGTTCTGAAGAAGGCGAAACAGCCGAAACGTCAGCTGTTGTGTGCGAATAAATGGCTCAATAGCAACCACGTGCTTACTCGTTGAAAAAAAGCAGTGAAACACAGGGTCATTACTCCTACTAAAGTCAATTCTCATTGCTTTTCACAGTTTATAACAGGACAGAAGACTTCATTGAAGTAAAGAGAGACCACATATTTTATTATAGACATGTAATGTCACATGCAAAATTTTTCGTAGGGTTCTGGAACAGCTCATTTCCATAGCTTCTTAAGTGACATGTCCTTATCCGCATCCTTTTGCATCAGCTATGAATATATTAATTAACCTCTTACAAGAGTGCCGCATTTAACGAAAAAAAAACTACAAAAATATTATCAATTGAGAAAGAGATTGGGAAAACGGAAACGGTAATAAAAGAGAACTTTAAATACAAAACAAACAAAGTGGAATCGAATTTAACGTTAGAAAACGGAATCGTGTAAATGGCGCAAGCTTCTAAATTACCTAACGCAAGGGACCCAGATTACTCAAATATAACGCATTCTCAGTAGCATTCAATACAGCATGTCTAACATCGTCAGGAATACGACGAGCTTTGGATCTTCTTGCCAGGAAAAATAGGGAGGAGTAAACTGATGTCCAACAACACCTCACCTAATACGCTCAATCTTAGGTTACGGTAAACTATGTCAGATATTTCGAAAGTAGCACGCGCAAATATCCATAATCTCTGGTTTCACATACAAATTTTCTCACATTAGAATTTGATTAGAACAGAGCGCATCAAATTGTCTAATTAGGAAGTGAAGTGGATGACGAGCCTTTCCTACAGCCATCTCACAATCTTCCTGGGTGACATGTAAAACTCACGAAGAGCAAACATTCCAGCCTCCGTGCATGCTGCGTGAAATTTACTATCTGACTATGTACACATCTACATACTGTGACCCTTCAGCCACAACTGAGTTCCTCATAATAATCAGTTGTTTTCCGTGACATGTCTTAAATCCCACTCGTCACCCCCCAAGTGGTCGATACGTACTCGCATTCATGTCCGAGGAATAATCATTCCAAGATATCCGAATATGCCGGCGACATCCTGTGATGAACACCTAGGAATACTCTAACACGGCTACCAAAAGAATCGGAGAAAAATCATGCTCAACTTTTTTAACATGTCGACTAAGCGAGCAAACTAGAGATTCTTAAATCACAGCCGAGCCCATATACGAATCCGACCATAATCGCGGTTGATGGTTTTTAAGAGCAGTAAACGAACGGAGGAAATCTTAAGACTTGCATGACATGTGAAGATCGATCGTCTGTGTATCTACTATGCATTCATTCCATAATTCATAACTCGCTTGAAATTCATACAATTTTTTGCGACTTACTCGAATACTTGGATGGCCCATCCTCACTGGTTGCGCGGTCCCCAGCACAGTCTCCATTTTTTTCGGAGAAATTTGCTGGTTTAGCCGTTGTGGTTCCCTGGCATCCCGAGATCAGCGTGGTAGAAGTCTGACCCAGGTCGTCACCACCACACGCAGTCTCAGTCCCTTGTGGATGAGAAGGAGATTTGCCACCACGCGACTAATTTGATACCAGGACGGTGGTGGATCCTAGTACTGGTTTACTCCTAGCTAGCCTTTCTGATGGAAACGTCAGAGTTCTTTTCAGTTTCGGGAGACCCTGCTCTAGGTTGAACTCCTCCGTAGATCGCAGCCCGACACCTAAGAATGCCTCCCAGCCATGATGAGGGCGGTAAACCGCTTGGAAAAATTTTTTCTACAGATTCGGCATTTCACTATCAAAAAAATAATAGCGTCCAAGCAGTTGCCAGATTAACATCGCCACTTACCTCAACCTCAGCACTGCTTGCTCCAGGTATCGCCTCTGCAACCATCTTCATATTGATTCCTCTGATCATATTCATTTTACGGGAGCGGATTTCCAAAATTTCTGTACGAACCTTTTCATCAGGTGCGGGAAAATTCGATCTAAAAATGTAGTTTTAACTCGTTTCCTTCACAAAAAGAAGACTAGTATTGTTTCCCTGAGATAAGGAACAAAGAGCACGCAGACAACGATACCTTTCTGTCAATTCTACCATGTAACAAGACGAAGCAGTGCAGGGTCAAGGATGTCAATTCGGTTAGTAGCCATGATTACCTAAATTGTACACTTAACAGCATGATTGGATGTAAAAGCTTTGAATTAACCTTTATGTTTTTCGTTGCTTCAAAACCATCAAGTTGATTCAGTAGTTCTAGCATCGTTCGTTGTACTTCGAAGTCTCCACCACTGGAAAACATGAAAAGTGTCATGAAAAGTAAACCTAACCATTAAAGCAAAGTAGAATTTCGCCGATTATGCGGCAGTATGAAGCTGAACTTATGCAAAAAAAAGTTGACGAGGCGAGTGGACTTCTCATTTTGTAATCGAGGGGAAGAATTTGCTGCTGCGATAGCTTCGTAATATATTTATTTATTTGCCCTTATAAACTAATCTTCTTAAGCTAATGCGAGGTTGATATACGTCTTCATTGTCGTTGTCGTTGTTATCGTTGCTGTTGGTGTTGTTGGTCGATGGATAAAATTTTGGCGAATTCTCGTTCCTCAGAGCCGTGGGAGTCCCATTTGTAATAGCACGGCTCTGGGGAAGGCGAAATCGCCGAAACGTCAGCCATCGACCAACAGTGCGAACAGTAAGCACAACAACAACGACATCGAAAACGAAGACCTATACCAACCTCGCATCGGCTCAAAAATATCAGCTTATAAGATCATATAAATAAATATATCAAATATCTATGCCAATTTTTATAGAAAGTCGGTCTCTTGAGTTATTAAGAGATGTTCCAACTTTGAAATAAATATAAATACTTTGTGAGTGAAATGTGGAAGTTCTGAATGTACTCAATTTGACCTAAAGAACCACCTTTTCTGTCTGCTAATTTTATGTGAAGGTACAGCTTCATCACGTATAATGTAATATATGCACATAATATGGGGCGTGTGGCGCAATGGTCGGAGGCGCGCTGCAGCACACACGTGGAATGATCCCGCCGCTCATGGCCCACCAAGCCTTCCATTCCTCCGGATTCGGCAAATTGTTCCAGAGTTGTCTTGAGGATAGCAGCACTGGCTCGATACATCGGCAGGCCACCGCGAGTCATTGTAAAGGACAAATATGCATTCAATCACCTCCAAACGATGCTTAATGAAGTCGAAGGCATGGCGCATCCCTCAGCGATTGATCATCGCCGAGAGCCTTATCCTTTAATCTTTCTATGTGCATAACATTTCTGAAAGGTTTCACATTGTCAATGTTTGCAGAAATAGAGAGGTTGTAGTGGAATACATAGGAAAGCCACCATCCTCATATGTTGACACTGATGGTGGTTACAAGCGAAGAAAAGTATAGAAAACGTGTTCAGATAAATCCAATTATATTTCACTGCTTTGTAAAACAGAAGCTAAAATGAGCGACAATTTTGTGTAGTTAACACCACAACCACCTCCCTGCAAATCTACCAAAAAACGGTTTAAAAAAAGATGAAAAGTTGTTATTACCTAGATCCTTCAACTCTGTTGGATCCAATAGAATCAATTTCATCCATGAAAATGATTGAGGGAGCATGCTGTTTGACCATGACGAAATGTTCGCGAACCTGTAAGATAATTTTTGCCAAGAGCTGAGTTGCTGCAAAGGCATCTAGCTCACCACTCTCACTCCTTCTCCAATAAATCTTTGAACAAGCTACGAGCCAGATACACTGATAAAGGTTCACTCAGTATGCTGTGCTACTGCTCTGGCGAGCAAGGTTTTGCCAGTTCCAGGAGGGCCGTACAACAGCACACCTTTCGGTTGAGTGATGCCGAGAGCTTCAAATAACTCAGGATGCTTCACAGGAAGTTCAATCACCTAGAAAGGCAACAGATCCTATACGTTAGCAATTGAACCTTATGTAACTCCTTAATCGTGCCTCTTTAATCTCTTTAATTTGTTTATCGAGACCACCGATTATTTCATACGTAGCGCCTGGCACCTTCTCAACCATCATCAGTGAGACAAGAGGATCAACCTGACAGGGCAAAACATTGTTAGAAATAGCCTTTCAAATGAAACATGCATGAAATATTGCAAAAACAAATGTGCCCAAAAGTTCTCTACAATGGAAATTCTTGTAAACATACCTTATTCGGCAGAAACTTTGTGCAGAACATAACTGTCGGCCCAAAGAGCAACGCGGCAATCAGCGCTAGTAATTGAACATCAATTCCTTTATCAACGTCCACCACATACCTTCCTTCAGGATAGATCTAACAATTTTCAAAACAATGTTAGAAGAAGTGTTTCAATGCATGTGCATTAAAGACACTATGAAACTGCATCACTTGCCTAATTCGTATGAGCGATATCGAGCCGGTTCGTCGCAAGGCTACACGGCGCGTCCCCAGGTGGCGGAAAGGGGTTAATCACGGATTGCAGTTGGATCCAGAGTATGGACCCTCTGATTCGGCTGCGCCGATTTGGCACATACTTTCTGTATTTACGAGGCGTACTCGTGCACGCATGCGTGGGTGTATTTTCGTGTATGCGGACTGTATTCTAGGAGACAAATCGCCCGAAAGCTTTCAATCAAGTGGAAGCGAATTATACATGAGGCAGTTAGGAATCGCCTCCAGCAAATAAACTCCATTTCCACGCTGGGAGAAACTGGCAGGAAATCTGAGAGTATAAAAGCCCCACATTCAGAGTCAGAGCCTAGCAAGATATGCGTTGATATCAAAAAAGCGAAGCACAATAGAAGAGACGGGAACTCATTTTCCTGGCAAATTTGCCAGCGTAAGATTGGACAAATATGGAGAGGCCGGTAAAATCTCAGGGCCATTCTAAGCTGCTTAAATCGCGAAGGGGTAAGGTGACGATGTGTACCTATAATGCATGCACGCTTGCATCTGAGTTCTCGATTGAAGACTTGATCATGCAAGCAAGGATATTCAGGTACGACGTCATCGGACTGGCAGAGTCAGGGCGATGCCACCCATTCAACGCCATCGATGACACCGGAGAAGAACCGTTCCTCGGAACATGTGATAATAGAGGAGTCGGCGGCGTCGGAGTTCTAGTCAACACGAGTTGGGTCATGAACATCCATTCACTAGAACAAGTTATAGTCGAAATAGCAGAGGGCAAGAAAAGAATTCACGCAGATCACCGAAGCTTCGCCAACTAAAGAACCAAGATGATTGCACAAAGACGCCCAGACGTAACAGTTGCAGCGCCCAGAAAGGCAATGGAGAAAATCAATTGCGACTACTGCTCAGGTATATATCGTGCCACTGGTTCTTAATTCCGAAATCCGACATGCTATTTCGTCGGTGAAAAATCGAACGGCACCTGGTCCGGATAGGACAAGATTTGAACACTTGAAGAACCTTCCGCCAGTCCTCTTAAACACACCGGCTTGGCTCTTCGCACGTTATGTTTCTGAGTGCGAGGTCCCTACTCAGTGGAAGACAAGCAAGACAGTGCTATTGTTCAAGAAGTGTGACCTCCACGATATCGTCACCTACCGTCCAATCTGCTTGCAGTCTGTCGTCTACAAATTTTCTCAGTCGAGTCATTCTAAACAGGGTTGACAGAACGCTTAATGAAGGATAGTCATGTAAGCAAGCAAGGTTTCGAAAAGGATTCAGCACGGTGGACCGCATTCACATGATAACAAGACTCATTGAAGTGCCGCCAGAGTCTAGAAAGCCTCTCTGTCTCACTTCCAACCATTTAGGAAAAAGCTTTTGACTCAGGTGAGGTAGAAGCAGTCATGGAAGTCTTGGACATTCAGGGAGTATATATACACAGTATATAAAGATTCTTTGTGAGCTGTATAAAAAATTTCATGCCAGAGATATCAGCCTTCTAAAACGGTATTAACGGTAAAACGGTAAAACGGTCGAAGTCAAAATAGGGGGATAAGCAAGGCGATACTATCTCGCCAAAATTATTCACCGCCACCCTCGAAAACGTCATGCGAACATTGGAATGGGACAAGATGGGAATGAAAATCGATGGTCGGCAATTATACCATCTTCTTTTTGCTGATGACATCAATCTTATAACGCCAAATATTACCCAAGCGGAACGGATGGTTGCGGACATTGATAAAGCCCGTGTGAAAAGTTGCTCTTCGACTACATCTCAAAAAACCGTTGTTCATGAGAAGCGTGTTGGTTTCGTATGCGCCATTCACGCTCAACGAAATCAATATTTTCGAATGGTTCAGTTGCGTCTATCTTGGTCGGGAAATCAACATGTTGACCGACTTAGCCCCCAGACCTGAGCAGAAGGAAACGAGCGGACGAGCGGCTAGGGGAGCTTTCAAGACCACTGCGGATGTACTCAAGAGAACAAAGAGCACCCGACTCCATGCCCAGCTTTTCGACTCCATGATACTTCTTGCCTTAACGTATGCGCCAAAAACCTCGTCGGCGCCTAAGTACGATGAAAGACCACTTACAGTTGCTGAACGCGAAGTCGAAAGAACGATGAAAGGAGCATCCTGTGTCACACAAGTAAGGGGTACGGATCTGAAGCTCCGACCTGCGTCAACGCTCGAAAATCAAATACGCCGTTCTGTCCACCAAACTGTCGAAATAGACAAGAGCTGTTCGTGACTGGATTCTTCGTGATGTGAAGCGGACTGTAGGAAACGCCACCGACTCAATGGTCAGAGTTCTTCGCGAAAAGCCAAGAAGAAAGATATTATGTTCGACGAGTTCTTAGAGCAGGCAGAATCCACTGGGTTATTCTCATACGTGACAAGGGAGAAATGGAAGATTTACTGTCGCCTACTCGAGTCACTCGACCATTAACGGGGCGAGAAGTGGCACAAGGAAGGTGACGAAAACTACACACCTTTACCAAAACTTTCTTCTTGTCCAAGGTTTTACTCTCTTCGCCAACATAATTTTCCCTGTTCATTGAGTTGCTGCAACTCTTCCCTGGACATACGAACCTACGAAAATTATCAACAGTAGAAATTCTTGCAATCGGACTGATCCTTCAATATGCTATAAAGGCAAAACTTTCTGACTAACCTTAGAATTGAGCTCGTTTCGTTGTGCTTGCAGGCGCAGAACATTTTGCCTCTTTTCCATAACCTTCTGCTGAAATCAAATGTAGAACATGTCTTTACTTCAAAATGATTTATTCACTTACACATAAAAATAGATCTTAGACAATAAGAAAGGGACAGCAGGAATATTAATTTTTCAAGCAGATACTTCTTCAGTCTCCAATAAATTTATAGTGCTGAAGAAACTCACATCTTTGATACATTTCAATAAAATCAGGAGAAAACACTGGTTGAGAACGGGTTTTAACAAATAACGACTGCGCAAATTTAACGTGGTTACTGAAGGTATTCATCCTGTTAGAACAAGTTAACGGAGGCACGATAAGCTTGCGTGGTAAGTCTAACCTATTAGCTGTGTCCCCGCACAAGTCCTGCAAGACAGAACTAAACTTAATATACTTATAAAAGAATACTTAACTAAACCAAACAGTAAACTAGGTGCTTCTAGGAAGGGGTTTAAAAAAAACTCCCACCTGAGTCTCATCGATTTTAGTTTTGAAGTACCTCCTCAGAGAACGTTCAACTGCGTTTGCTTGGGATATTGAATTAATCGCCGTGACAGCGCTACCACTAGGAACAGACATAGACTGAAAATGTTATACATGTAAGAACTAGTGAAAAAAACAATTTGTGATCAATGATCAATCTTTATCAACAACAACAGTGTTGTAGAAAAGACCTCTGAAGGATGAAGTTGCCTCTTTCAAGTGGCGCTCCAGTGGAAAAGATTCGAATAAATACGACGACGAAGAGACCACATCAAGAGGACGAAAGGCAGAAAGCCAACGACTCGGACCATTGGCTTTCAGGACGGAGAAGGCTCCGATCTGTTAGTTGGATAATTTCTTTGACAACCACGTGGTAGCCTATCGGTGAAATAAGGTACTAATGAAACATGTTCAACATGTAAGAAACTCGCCATGTATGGAAAACAAAATAATTCAGCAGTGATAGGTATTCCGCAATGATAGCGATGTGATAGTTGTAAAGTAGTATTTACTGACATAACTATTTCTCAAACAATGCTTGATTTTGTATTCATCACTCACAGTTATTTCCATGGGTGTTTGTGAAATACAACCACAGTGATGTTAAGATATTTGCAAAATTTGGGCCACAAGCCAGATTCGAATCCCGCGTTTACCTTTTATAGGCTCACCTGTCACCTACTGCACCAAAGAGGTCTTTGCTCTGCATTTAACTCGACCAGTTTATTGCCTAACGGAGCGATCAACAATCACCTGTCAACGAGATTGCTCTGGGGAACACAAATCGGCATCGAACCCGGTTAAGCGGAGACTGTTGTCGAAATCACAATGCTTAACTTTTTATTTAGCTCCCCATTATTTTTTTTCTACTGCTGGGTATTATGTGAAACACAGCAACATAAATGCGTTGCGGCTATATTTCTCAAACAGTTTCCAGTATCTCAACAGTTGTTTAGAAAACGGAGAAAAAAGTGCTTGATGATAATTGCAGGGCACGACGTCATGCTATATTTGAGCGAGTTTCCTTAGGAGATCAGGCCGTCAACTCCCATCACAATTGCTTCATACCAGCTCAGAAAACGTGAAAACACTATTTCCGTCTAGTTCGGGTGCAAACGCTTCATTGATGTTTCTAGGCAGTACAAGTTCCCTCTTATGTTCTACTAATTAGTACTTTTAATACAGTTCAAACCTTCTCTTGAAATTCTTTGTTCGGGTATAACTTAGAAAATTGCACCTGAGTTTTTTGCGCTGTAGTTGGATAGATGGTGCGGTCGTTCCACATACGAGTTCTTATGTATCCGTTCTTCGATAAGAGGAACAAGAGTTTTGCTCTTCATTGTTAACGTGGGTTACATGCTCATGTTTGCGCACTCCTAGCATCGTCCTTTCGACTGCGTGTTCAATAACGCTAAGTGATCTCTCATCCTGTTTACACAGCGACCAGCTTTCTGACGCATACGTTAGGGCAGGAAGTACCGTTGAGTCGAAAAGGTGGGCAGAGAGTCAGGTGTTCTTTGTCCTCTTCACTACATCGTCGATGCTCTTGAAACCTCCCCAAGGCACTCGTTTCCTTCTGCTCAGCTCTGGAACTAAGGCGTTCAACATGCTGATTTCCCGAAGTAGATAAATATAACTGGACTACTCGGAGATATTCGTTCCGTTGAGCGTGAATGAGGCACACGAAACCAATCCGTTCTTCATGAACATCGTTTTCGGGAGATTTAGTCAAAAACCAATCTTTCCACAGGCTTTATCAAAACTGGCAGGCATTCGTTACGCTTGGATAATGTTTGGTGTTATAAGGACGATGTCATCAGCAAAGTGGTGTAATTGTCGACCATCGATTTTCACTCCCATATTATCCCCTTCCAATGCTCGCATGACGTTCTTGAGGGCAGCGGTAAATAATTTTGGCGAGATGGTATCGCCTTGCCTAATTGCCTAACCCCTCTTTTTGACGTCAATATTAATATCATTGTAGAATGGTGATATCTTGGTTGTGAAATTTTTTTTACAGCTCACCAAGAATCTTTATGTACTGAGTAGGGATTCCTTGACAGTCAAGGGCTTCGATGACTGCTTCTATCTCAGTTGAGTCAAAGGCCTTAATCGATGAAAGTGAGAGAGAGCGGTCTTTTGTACTCTCGCAACACTTCAATGAGCCTTGTTATCTTGTGGATGTGGTCCATCGTACTAAATCCTTTCCGAAACCCTGCTTTCTGACATGGCTGTCCTTTGTTTAGTGTTTTGTCAATCCTGTTTAGGATGACACGAGTGAAAAGTTTGTAGACTACAGACAGCGAGCAGATTGGGCGATAGTTGCCTATATCGCGTAGGTCACACTTCTTGGACAATAACACGGTCTTCCTGGTCTCCCAATAAGTAGAGACCTTGCATACAAACAGGTAACGTGTGAAGAGCCCGGGACCAGTGCGCTTACGAAGACTAGCAGAAGGTAATTCAGGTGATCTGATCTTATCCTCTTCGTATCTGGTGCTGTTCGATTTTTTCACCAACGAAATGACATGTCAGATTTTCGGAAGGGAGGACCGGTGGTACAACATATCTATCCTCTTTTATTCAATATAATAGAAGGTGGACGTGGCTACCGAAGAGATCTGAGTAGTACTCGTGAATGATTTTCTTCATTGCCTTTCTGGACCTTGTAACTGTTCGGTCTGGGCGTCGGAGTCCAATCACCTTTTTCTTATAATTGGAGAAGCTTTGGTGGGCTTTGCGAATCTTTTTCCCAGTCTCCGTAGCTTCGACTATTACTGCTGGTCTTCGCTCTTTAAGATTTTCTTTTATCGCCTGTCCGCATTGTTTTGCATGTTTGGATGTTAGTTCGCGGCTGCCTGCAGCTCGTGCGATTCCAAGCTGGCGTATTAGCTCGAGTGTTTCTGGAGACAGACGTCTCTTGGTGACTTTCGACCTCTTAGCTTTCATAACGCTAGAGTGATGATGTTGAAGGAGCCAATCGTATTCTTCGTCGATGTTATCGACAATGGCATCTTCCCAACAGCCAGCTAAAGAATTAAAAAAGTCCCAGTTTATGGTGGTTCTGGGACTTCGGCTTTTTGAATTTAACGTCTTTTCTCCTTTCGGCGCGAAACAGAATCTTGCACGAACGAGAGATGGTATAATCCTGTGTAGAATTTTGGGACAACAGCGACATCGGTTAGGCGAAACCTTCTATTTATTTTCGGTGTGGTCTATTTCGTTATGGCACTCTCCATTGAGAGACTCCCACGTCCAGTGTTGAGGTTGTGGCTTCTGGAATTGCGAGTTGCCATGGATGGTGTTGATCGCCATGATAAACTCAGACAGCCGCTCACCCTGCTCGTTCCGTTCTAATCCGTGGGTCCCAATGTGACGTTCTTCAGACGTTCTTCTTGGTCCAATCATGGCATTGAAATCTCCGATGACGACCTTGAAGAATGTATGGTCTTCTCTGTGGAACTTCTCCAACTCCATATAGAACGCTTCGACTTCTTCTTCGTCATGGTTTGATGTCGGCGCATAAACGACGAACATTGTCAAAGCCGGAACTGATCCATATCTTTTTAATAGTTAATGTCCGACTCACGTTGTAAGTTGTTCGAATGAATCAGTGTTCATGGACAAACTCGTGTTGACGAGAACGCCGACGATTCTTCTCCGGTGTCATTGACGGCGTTGGTATCTTCTTGTTTGGGCCAGGCCGATGATGTCACACCTTATTCTTCTTCCTTGCATGATGAAGTCTTCTATTCAGAAATCGGATGCGAGCGTGCATGCATTGTAGGTACAGCTCGTTACTTTAGTTCTTTGCAATCCAGGCAGCTTCCATTGGCCCTGAGATTTTAGCAGCCTCTCCGTAATCGTCCAACCCAACGCTGCCGAATTGGGGCTCTTTCAGGGTCAGTGGAATGAGGCCCGTTTCTTTTACTGTTTTTATCTTTTTGATACCCATGTATAGCTTGCTGGGCTCTGAACGTGGGGGCTGGGTATACGCACGGGTTGCTTGCCAAGCTCTCCCAGAGTGGACGTGGAGCTTATTTGTTGGAGGCGACTCCTAACCGCCTCCCATATTCTTCCCTCTCACATGATTGCAGGCTTTTGGCCGAATTGACTTGTAGAATGCAATCTGCACAGGCGAAAACGAATCCACACACGCGTGCATGAATACGCCTCGTAAATACAGAAGGTATGTGCCAAATCGGCGCAGCAGAAATAGGGAGACCATCTGCTGGATCCACCTGCGTCTCAGGGAAGCAAAGGTCGCTTTGGTCCACGACTAACCCCCCTTTCCGCCACCTGGTTACTCGCCACGTAGCCTCGCTACTAACCGGCTACCGTGATCCTTCATATAAGGGAAGTCCGTGGATGACAGAGGGTATTAAAAATAATGCTGTGGTAGCTCAACTAGCGATCAAAGATGATTTATGCACTCTAAACACCATAAATATAAAAAACAAAACAACACGTTATGGAATGAAAACCCGTTCATAAACAATTCTGTTTTTCAAATAATCAGTATCCTACGAAGTTGGAGATTAGTCTTTATGTAGATGATATTTCGGGCATATCACTCTTTACAAGAACAGTGATTTTAGTCTAGTTCATGTAGTACAGCTACTTTTTGTGATCTCTAAGTTATCGGATCTTCATCAGGTCGAAACGAGCGCAGTGGAACGTTGCAAGATTGAAATAATCTTATTCGCCAGTGCCGTTCTGGGTAGGATGTCTCTTTTATTGTTGATCAAGTTAAGGTCTTTATGATAGTAGTTTATCTCTTAACAGTCGCAATTTCACTAGAATAACTAAAGCGGTGAAAATCTTTTCAGATTGACTTTCAGATAGAATTTATTTCACAGCCTTTCCTTTTTGGGGGACATTAGAATGATGTTAAAGCTTCGGCTACATCTCCGACTTCCCACCCCAATTTGTACACTGAGCTCCTTCTCTGGAGAACGCTAACTCATTAGCGGTTTACCACTGATCACAGAAAAGGAGATAGCGTTGGTTTATTGTAGAGCTCTCCAACCCGCTTCCGATGTATTTCTTGCAAATTTTACTCATGACTTTTTTGACCGAGTCAGCGTTGATGATACAATCCACACGATAATAAACACACCAGCGCACACACGCAGAAACAGGAATTGGTAAATACAGAATTTGGATTTTATGCCAGGCACGAAAGCGACAAGGAGTTCATTCGTAAATTTGCATGTGCCTCAGGGGAAGTTTACGATTTGCCCGCTTTCATCTCGTTATTTGTCACATCGGGAACCGTTGCGTAGTCTCGCTACTAACGGCCTGCGTTTCATTCAGCAGGGAAGGCCTGTGGAGCGACCATCGACCACAATGACTACATCTCAATAATAAGCTTCGTTTGGTCCGCTACTTTGGCCGCGACTAAATTCAGATCCGCGATGAAGGGAGTAGAGTGATTAACTTAGCACTATCACCCATTCTCTGTGATCTATAAGTCTCAGAGAATGAGAAGTTTCTGAAAAACGTTTCTTATTTTTTATGCCGGTTAATATAAATCTGCCTTCTATATATAGTTGGTCTTGTTATCATAGTTATCAGCATTACAATCCACAGACTATGAAGTTCAAGTGCGTTGGTCGAATTTGTAGAACTTTTATGTTCATTGGGATTGCTACAAATAATTCGCAGAATACAGGCACTTCATAAGTGCTAACAGGCACTAATTCTACTTTCCAAGCTTTCTCTGCAATCTCCCTACTCGCGTTTCTACTGGAAGTAATACGTCGGCTGATAATCCCTTGAAGTAACCTCTAGATTTCTTTATGAAAGAAACAACACTCTTCGACCACAGTGCACTAGAAATTAACAACTGCCATCTAAAAGTACACATACGATGAAAGCAGAGTGGGAAATTACTACGTTAATAGAAATGTAAAATTATATGACGCGATTGTCGCAGCGTTCTCTTTGACTTTGTCGCCTCAGAGTTCTTAGCACTTGAAAAAAACTATGCAACAACGTAACAATTCCCAAGACCCACTTTCTGTTAACCATGGCATTGATTGATGATTCGATGTTTTTCCAGTGGTTCATTACCTCTCCTCTCATCCCTCACACATCAAAAGGGAGCTTATAAGGAATATGTTTCGAACCACCACCAGCGTGTGCACAGGTAGAGAGCAGAGGGAAGAATCCTCGAAACTTCGCGCGCCAAGTTGCCACTACGAATGGCTACGAAACTGTAGCTCCTTGGGATAGGCGTAGAGGAAAAACCACATGCGGAAACGACAATCCTAGCGAGAACAAGGCTTTGTCCATATTACTCTTTATTTCAAAGAAAACAAGTGCAGCTATAAAATGTTGCTTAATAAGGAGCAGTCTAGAGAACTCCGTAAGAGTGATAGAAATGCAATCAGACACGCTAAGACGTCGCAAGCTAGTTCGCATCCGCCTATTTGAGCGTCTGTGTACGACGAAAAACCATAATTTGCCCTAGCGGTAGAGACAGTGATTGCATGAGTTCGGGTACAGTCTATCTGATCTCTTGTGAAGCTTGCGTTGCGGGAAAGAATGCATTGGCGGAATGGGTAGACCGCTCTGCGTCCGCATGAAAGAACACCTTGTCGGTAAATCTAAATTAAAGCCAAACACTCCACTAGGCGCGCATAGGATGCAGAAACACAACGGAGAAGATTTTGAAGTAAGAGTCACCATCCTCAAGCAGGAATCCAAAACATCAGCGCGTAAAACTCTTGAAGCGTTTTGGACCAATTCCAAAAATTCAAAAAATGAACCGCAAGGAGGAGTGTCTTCTCATCACGCGTGACCTAGCGCCATACCTCAGGCTGATCCAGTGACCTGACACAGGCACAGTCCTCGCCCATGTATTACTCTGTGCGAGTGCTATCCACCAACTAACTGAAATACTTACAACGAATAAGCGGTGGGTGTTTAAGTGAAGCTGTTTCTTATGCGAATGCAAATTTATTTGTTAAGTATTATCTGCTAGGGTTACGAAAGTGTTTGGCTGAGTAGATCGCATCTCATTTTGATATTTGCAGGTGCTGAAGAAGGCAAAACCACCGAAACGTCAGCTATTGTATCATAATAAATTCTATAATAACAACCTCGTGTCTGCTAAATGAAGAAAAATATTGAATTATGCAACAACGAACGCGTTTGCAAAAACGAGTACTGAAGGACGATAGATGCTATATAAATCTCACGTCGAGTTGCGTATAACACGGAATGTGTTTAAAAAAACGGAAAATAAAAAATTAAGGAGCAGGAGCGAATTAAAGAACTTCGTTTAAAAAAATACCTCTTGTATCGGCGTATTTATGGTACCACTCTTTCATATATTACAGCAGCCATCAATGAATCTAGTTCTTTAGAACAAACTAAGAAATCTCACAATCTACTCATGAGAGCTGGTGCAACGACACGTGGTACCGAGAGCTTATACCTTGGCAGTTTTTACTTCAACAGATGAATATGGGGGAATTTGGAAAGACGAAAACACCATCACAGAAAGATAAAACATAAGAAAGAAAGTGTTTGGATAACACACTCTCTGTGTTTAGTCCTGCAATTGACTCCATTCATAATAATGCAAAATGGGTGATGCATGTTTGACTTAAACGATGAGTAAGGACGGCCCTAGCGATGTATCTGATCAGTGTTTTCTCAGTGTTTTTATCCTCTGATAGAACCGCTCTACAAATTCTCTACCCTGGTGCTTCTGGCGCAGTGGTTAGAACTGTCTGTAAT
Organism: Angiostrongylus vasorum; assembly: GCA_018806985.1. Lineage (NCBI taxonomy): Eukaryota > Metazoa > Nematoda > Chromadorea > Rhabditida > Metastrongylidae > Angiostrongylus > Angiostrongylus vasorum. The sequence continues at coordinate 138,398 of JADANN010000159.1, read as the reverse complement.
GCATGCGTAGTAGTTACTCCGATCGCGCCACAGATTAACCAATCCTACCATTTCTTCCAGGTCGGTAAATTGTTACCACATAATATTATTCGAACTCCACAAAGCAATTAAAAAATATTAATCCCGCACATTCCGCAGATTTGCAAGAATAACTATTTATGTTATAATTCAACTTTGCGTAGCAAAATTTTGTAAAATGAGGCTTCCATTGGTATATAATACAGCACATTTGAAAAAAATAGCTCTAGCTAAAACGTACAAAAGGAAAACGGAGTTAGAAACCGACACCAATTTCCGAGCAACCCATTAAAAAACTTAACTACCCTTTAAACATGTCCTTATTCGGCATACCTGCTTCTGCCTAGATTTCCACTCTTACTGCTAATCTAACCATTGACTCTATAGTACTATAGTAAAAAAAAGTAGACGCCGTCTCGCCGATGTTGCTCATAGCCGCGCTTCATTGGAAAATGAAGTTGGTTTAACTGTAACAAGAAGGCCATACGCAACGATGGCAAATTCCTAACAAGTCTACGTTTCGCCACCGACATCGCCGTCTTTTGAAACGAACTCAACAAAGCGGGAAAAAAAAGATAGGAAATCCAATAGGAGAAATAGAAGAAAATCCAGTTTACGAAGAACCTTTGGAGCGAAGGCGAACATATCGAGTTCCGAGCGACCAAAAAAGCCACCGTGAAACTAAACGACACAAAACTCCGCGCCCACATTTCCAACTCAGTAGTCTTCCCAGCGGTATTACGCAGCAGGGACATAGTCTGATAAATCAACCATACTAAGAATTCCCCGCACCACACACGGAGAGCTGCAACGGTGTTTTTTAAAAGTGGACCAGCTGCGCACCTCCGAACTTTGCAATCTATCCTGTCTCGAGACAAAATATACATCGACAGTGAGGCACCCACAGGCAAGTCACATTGGAAGCAAGTTATGAAGTGATAACAGATGCACGAAAAGAATATTAGAGAGGACCCGACGAAAATGCAAGCTTCCTCCTACGCAACATCTCACGCTATGGGCGAACGTGTTCGTAGACAATGTCATTCATCTGTACTCGCGGATGGAAACTTTTGGAATACGGTGAGCCTCACAGACGTCACGAGGTTCTAAGCACAGCACCGATATGAACGACGAATACGCGAGAAGGAAAAAGAATGAAAAATGCATTGCGACCTACACTTTTGCTGAAGACGGGCCATCGAAGTATCCGAGCAAGAAACCATTTGCAAGTGTTGAGCTTTTTTTATCGTTACGCTACATCATAAAGATCATATTCATGATATTGACTTAATAGTTTCACTTTCTGCAAAGAAATGAGAGATCACAACTGTGAGAGCACTTTCACTTCTGACATAAAGCAGGTAGACGTTGAATTATTCAGCGAACCTTCCTACACGTGTCACCGTACATAGCGGTCGGGTTTCGTATAGAGTCAACATTTAGCCGTTTGCATCAACGAACTCGCTGCACTAGTTGTAACCTTCAGTAGTCTTCGGTACTCAATAGGGAAAATTGGCACCATGAAACTATGAACATCACAGTGGTATCATTGCTCTCTTTCTAGCTCAACAACATAACGCTTTGATTACATTGTGCTATTCATTGCCTTTTCTTCAATTTCAAACGATTCACTTCCTTGGGATATTATCCTTGTCTCACATCCCTCCATAGTTACACCATCTAAGTACCTCAGTAAGCAAGTATTGCTAATTATAGTCGGTAAAAGTCTCCACTATAGATCTTATTAAGATTTTGAATAATTTTATGCAAAATGTAGCGACATGTTTCTTCCTCCATGGTTCTCTTCGAAATTCTCATCATCGCTTACGTTTCTGGTACGAAAACAACCGTCTCCCTGTACAACGGTCGGAAAACGCAAAGGATTCTGGACAGTTCAATCACTAGTGAACAGAGAAAGACTACGTGTAAAGTAAGATATGACAAGATAACAATGGAAACACGATGTATCAGGGCGCTGCAAAAAAATAATATTTATTATAAAAAGCAAATAAGACAGCACAAGCAAAACAAATACGTTTACAAACATATGAAGTCAGCTGCAAACTGTTCTGGCATAACCGCGTAGGAATAGGTGCAATCTATCAGTAACAAAAGTGCTGGTTCCACACCCCCTCTAACCCGACTCTCCACCACCCCAAGTGAGAACACCCAAGCTCGGCTATCTCAAAGATTGCAAGGAGAATCGACTCGACCATCATTTCACGAAATAAATTCTACAAAAGAAGGCGAAATTCTCAAACAAGGACAGAAACAGAGGGCGAAGTAGTCAGCTTTCATCTACTGCCCATTCCTTTTATGGCAGGGTATGATGTGAAATATACTCACAATGGCGCTGAAATATTTGCAAAACTCCAACGGCAGGTGTCTGCGATGGGGGATCGGACACGTTGTAACTCTTTCCGGAGGTTAACGCGTTCAACGCATTCACTACCACACCATGCGAGAGAAGAACAAGCGAAGTGCTTGAAGAATTTTCTAAACTATGAGTGTGAGGAAAACGAATCGAATGCAAGTGCTGGGATCCGTACAATAAATGCGTTGACAGGTCATGTAAACTAATAAATAAGTAATAATAAATATATCGTAAAAGCAAAGAGGTGTAGCTGAACAATAAAATCAGAAGTGGTTCCATGCTATGCAGATAAAACCCGGTCCCGTTTTTGGAAACACAGATTATTACAGGAGGAGATCAGAGTGCATCAATCGTCTAGTGGAAAAAATCACACATTACACATTTGAGCATAGATTGCTATGGTATGACTTTGCTCTTCACAAAAGGGACAAGAAGCCAGAGGTACACGTTACTTATTATGCATTGTGATTTCAATCGGAGTCGTCCGGTTTGACGTATGAACCCTAAAATGGGAATGCCATCTCGCGATTTTCCTTGAAGGCTAGAACTCCTTCGCGATACAGCACATGGTGGTACTGGTGCCTAGAAGGAATAGTGGTCACAGCAAAAGTTAAAAAACTTCATACTACGTCATACTACAATGCATTACTCCTATAGATGATGAAATCTACTATAAATATTTACCGCTCTACAATCTACAAAGTTCTGCAGATTTTAAGTAATTTTTGTGGCTAAAATATAAACTCATTTGAACCTATGCTGTAGATGTGTTTGTGTAGCGCCGGAAACGCATCACGGACGACACTGTCAAAGGACTCCACAGTGTAGGACTTTGTCAAGAGCTTCAAAGACGCGTTAGACTTGATGGGTTTTAGGCCATTACGTTGATTGTAGTAAATATTGGAATCTGTAGTAGTGCTGTTGCAGTGGTTGCTAATATTCGTAGCAGTTTGTAGTTATTAGTAGATTTATCGTAATAGTACAGTAGTATTAATAGTAGTAGAAGTAATAGTATATACAACAGTAATGATAGCAGTAAAATTCTAGTATTTAACTCGGGAACTGGAGTTTCACATATACATTGAAGATGGGTTGCTGTGTCATTCGAGTCTTGCAGGTGCAATGCAAAGATGCCAGACAGTAAACCTGGATAAGTTTTGTATAATAATATTCATGCAGAATAACACGACAAAGATGTCAAAAACGCGCAGATAAACAATATAAACAATAACAAAGTCATATGCAAAGATGATATGAAGAAAGAGGGATAACCGGCAATAAGAAAGAGTCTTCTGCAATCAGTTAGTGTTGTGGGGAACAAACCAGTTACGAACATGAAATCGTTCTCCAACTATGCAGAGTTAAGGGCAAGTGGTACGCTGGAAGAGATGAGCAGAAATGGATGAGTAACTGCAAACCGTTCATTCTACACCATCTTGGAATAGATGTCATGTATGGTGGACAGGACGGACAACTTTGACATCTTGCGACATTTGACTGATTTGACTGACATGATTGGATTTGACTAGCGATTAGAGTAGCCTACAATCCAGATAGAAAGGCAAGATAGTATGCTTAGATGGGAAATGTTCACCACAGTCTAGGGACATTGCTTATAATCCAAACATACTGTTCAACAGAGAATTACTATGATGTGCTGGCGAGGTTATTAACAACATTGAAAAACTATTTCAATCCCAGTCGAAATAATTCACGGCTCCAAAATGAGAGCAGTCATTAGCGACACTAATGTGAAATGAGAAATAGGAAAGGAAAGCCAAAATGAGAAGGAGAGCTCCATTAAGATCGAAGGGAAAACAAACGAAAGAAAACTTTAGAGATGATGAACGAAGGATAGGGTATAGAAGTGAGAAGAGCGTTAACAGGAAAAGGCGATGAAGAAAGAAGAAAGACGGAGAAGAGAAGGAATGTCGTTGAACAAGTCAAATTCCGTACAATGCACCTCGATGGATCTTCTAGAATAATCTTCGACGAGGTTGAATATTTGTTTCTTTAACACAGGCCCACATAACACAGAATATAATGCGTCGTTTTCTTGTTCAGCAATCGCGAGGTTGTTAAACAGCATACATTTACTTTCATAGAAAAACACAATACAATACAACAGTAGCTGACGTTTCGGCGGTGTCGCCTTCTTCGGAGCCTGGAAGGGTATACTGACATACAATTTACTAGGCCAAACGCTTCAATGACACTTACAAAAAGACGAAAAACTATATCGTAATTGCATGGTCAACAGCTTCTCGAAAAAACTCACCGCTTTTTTTACGTGCCTTCCAATGAGGAAGATTAGAACAGCTGATTATAGTCGCATAAGGTTGATGACTGCACCATCCCACATCAGAAATTGATGCGAACATACGGGGTCAGGTCGCGTATGACCTCTGGGCATTCATCCCTGCTATTCATTGTAAGGTTTTTGGCATTTATCCAAAAAGCCTCAAGAAGTTTTCGCGCTGGTGTTCTAGTCTCCTGCGCAAGGATATTGACTTTTACTTAAAAATCGTCCCCGCTGTGCTTTTGTATCCTATGCATGCCTAGTGGGGTACTTTGTCATAGTTTTCGTTTGCCGTCTAGGTATTCTTTTATACGGATACACAAAGGCCTGCCCGTTTCGCCAGTATATTCATCTCCGCAATTATTACAAGAGATCAGGTATATCGTACCTGAACTCATGCAATCACCGTCCCCTGCCGTAAGGGCAGATTACGCAATTTGTTGTTTCGCATAGACGGTCATACAGGCGGTTACGAACTAACTGACGACGTAGAGTAGCTCCTCTAGACCTGTCCTTCTTAAGCATCGTTTAATCGCTACGCTTACTTCATCGCTAATAAAGAGCAGCATAAACGGGACTTTCTTTTGGCCAAGTGTTTCGCTTGGGCGCGTCGCTCTCCTTCTAAACTTATCTCGTGGGGTTACTATTTCGTAGCCATTGGAGATGGCTATTTGCCGAGCCAAGTCGCGCGATTCTTCCTTTAGTTCCCTGGTTGTGCACACAGACAATTTGTTGTTTCGCATAGACGGTTTAACAACCTCGCGATTGCTGAACAAGAAAACGATGCATTCATATTCCACTGCCGAGGTTAATAGAAAGTCGATCCTGAGAACAGAATATAATGTTAAGCGCACTAAAAAACCTAATATTGATTACGCTCCAGGACGAAGCTCGCCAGCAACGTGACATCTAAAAAAAGGAAGAAAGGAAGTTCCACATGGTGTACCACCATTATCGCACACTTCTTAAACCGTCTTGCGCTAAGCTAACAACTTCTCTATACACTAATTTTTTTTGCATTAAACTGCTAAAACAAGCTCATGTGCACTGAAGTGCTCGACACAAGTTCATTTAACCTCAGATACTCAGGAAACTGCGCAATAAAAGCCACAGAAAGCATGCATATGCAGAACATATTCAATGTTGCCCGGAAATTAACATCGTCTTTCACAAGCAACTCCATATGCGCATGAGAAGATTGAGGGGTTTGCATTCTTGCGTCTCTGCCTGCAAATCTAACGCCTATGCTTTACGATTTGAACAATTTTTTCTGCGATTGAGTGACGTATTTCCGGTTGGTCCTTCAGTGATTGAGTTTGGACATCTATGCTTATCATGATTGGGCTAGATTTGTTCAACGAAGACTGGTTCATTTACTGAAGTAAAATTTCAACTAAAAACGGACCTTGCTTTCAGCTGTCTCGGCGTTTAGCCCGAGTTTTTTGTAAAGCGAATATATTTTTAAAGTGTTCTATTTCAAATTATGACGCTTTACGCATGCGGTTAACTTTTGCTTTATTGAGGATGAATCCATGACTCCTCCCAAAGGTTTACCGCCTCTTCGTGGCTGGGAGGTGTTCCTGCGTGTCGGACTGCGATGTACAGCAGGTGGATTAGTTCCCCGGCAGGGTCTCCCAAGTTGAGGAGTCTGGCATTTCAATCAGAAAGCCTAGTTAAGAATAAAACAATACCAGCACCCACCACCGTCCTGCTATCAAAGTCGCCTGGTGGCAAATCTCCCCTTTGATCCACAAGGGATGCGACTGCCTGTGGTGGTGAAGACCTGGGGCAGAGTTTAGCCAGGCTGACCTCAGGATTCTAGGGAACCACGGTGGTTTGGCCAGCAAATCTCCGATAAGTGGCGATTGTGCTGAGGCCCGCACAACCAGTGATGACGGGCCGTTCAAGTGTCAAGTGTCAAGTGTGAACCCATGGCTGCCTACTTATTACATGATTTCCTTGGTGAGTAGCACAGATGCTAAAAGAAGTAGAAGATGGTTAATACGAGGTTCGATGAATATGCTAAGTGAGGCAAGGATTAGATTAGTAGAAGAACGAATTGCTGTCCCGTAAACTTTGCATGTCAAATGCTATAGAAGCCTGGAACAGGAAGACATGTAAAGCGCTTCGAGAGAGTGTATTTCGTGTCGTAAAAAAAACAACAGGAAAAGAATACAAGAGTCTGCCGCACACTTCTGAACGTCTTAGATGTCAACTTGACCGAGAAAATATTCCAAAGTAATAGTATTGATACCACTATCATATTATTATTAGCGCTATTATTATTATTAAGGTGTTAATATTCAAACCCATGTTAGCTCATCAATGAAAGGTTACGTGTTGAGCAGCCTTAGGGAGCTTGATGGAAACTCAGGTTTTGAAATATCGCTTTGCTCTTTGATAGCTGATAACGATACCGATTGCTGCACGGTAAATTGTCTGAAAAAACAATTTACTATCAACGAAAAAATCCCTACAAACAACAACCTTCTTTTATAAAAAAGCAAATCGGAGGAGCTTTTCCATGATACGAAATTACCGTTTAGAATGTGTACGGTTGCAAATTGTTGTTGGGTTCTAAGAAGAGATCAAGGAAGGTGCAGTTGAACAGCGAACGACGGTCCTCATTCACTACTGGCAACGGAATAAGCAAGAAAATAATGTACTTCTCGATGTTAACTTTCTATTTGCTACTTATTACAATTTTTCACGGTTGGGTATTATATGAAATACAACCATTGTGATGCTGAGATATTTGCAAAACGCCGCACAGAAGAGATGCCTGCGGTCCGGAGTTTTGCAAATACCTCAGCAACGTTATGAATCCATTCCTGTCTAGAACTCAAAAGAATTCATCAAAACATAAAAGTGTTGTAAAAGTGTTGTGTAATACGTTGGTGTGTTACAGGCAAAACCACAAAAACGACTTTACTACACCAATTTGTGGAACAGATGGCAGCAGTTCGGAACCACAAACCTCCCACCACGTATTTGTCATTGAAACGTCTGTTTTACGAAATATTAAATGTTCTATTGCATTACAAGATTAACGGTTCTTGAAATTCGGTAATGCGTGCGAAAGCAATAATTCTCTTCCACTCACTTTGGAAAATTATGACACTTAATCGTATGTTCATCGTCCATAGGAACTAGGATTGATGCAGATTTGAGCTGCACATAACCAAATCGATCGCTATTTAATCTAAATATGCCTACAAAAAAGGACGCATGAATAACATCCAGCGGTAGGAAAAAAGTGCCCGCCAAAGAAAAGACGTACACGGTGATGAGTCACAGCGCATTTGAAGAGGATGTCTTTGTGGAATCGCTCAATTACAAGTCATCTATCCTTTACGTGACCAACAACTAACAGACGAATGAGAGTACAGCTATCGCTTTAGCAGAATAAAAGAGAATTCGAAAAGAGAACTAGTTGCTCCGTAACAGCACCTAAGCAGCGGGCTCATCTTTCGGACTTAAATGAGCAATGAGCGACAAAATTCAAAACTTTTCAAATGACGGAGCGATTCACCGCTTGACCAATGCCGACGGGAGAACGGACGGTTTTCGAAATGAGCTGTAGGCTGCGCGAAAGACGTGACCAACACGCGCGCAACCTTTCGCACACGGGCGCAGCAGCTCGATTCGAGGCGCATATCGTGCAAGTTGCATGAAACACGCCACTTTTTAAGCCTTGAGTGGTGAATCCAGTTCTGTTTATTATTATTATTACCAACATCGTACAGTGTTTTCTCAAAACAGCATATTATTAGTTGAAGATGAATTCATATGGTATCAGAATGAATGACATGGTCCGTACGTCGTAGTGGAATACTTACATTCCATTCGATTGCTGATAAATGAAACATAACTACATGCGGATACGAGTCCGCTAGTGCTCAGGCCTGGAACAAAATAATGTTATGTTTTCAAGAAATCTAAAGAGACCTGAAGTGCGAAAAAGGATTTCACGGTTTTTTTCATAGTGTACAACAAGCATTTCGTTGCAAGCAAAATGAGCGTCATGTGGAAACAGAAGCGTGAAGAGAACAATGATGTCGACATCGGAACGCGCTGAAAGACGAGAGCGAACGGTACCAACATTTAACTGGCCTATTTTAGTCTTCCCACTCTTCGAGGGCCTCAAATTCTGCCACCTATCAGCGATTGTTGTCGCTGCAAGTTGGCAGAAGCAGTTTGTACAGTTGAATATTCAATCGGTAACTCAGATTTTTAAAAAGCATGCTTTATAGACCAATTTGGAATAAGTTGGATAACAAAACAAGAGGATAATGTACTTCGATGCTTTAATGGCTGCTGTTCACACGTCGTGTGTATCAAATTTTCTTTCTAATTGTTCCTTTCGTCTTTACAGCCGCTAAAGTTCATGCTGCTTGATTTTGAATGTGGACTGAATAGCGTGTCCATTCTTCCGCGAGTGTGGTGCAGTGGTTAGAGTCGCCCTGCAATACACATGGGATCGATCCTACCAAGTCTTCCATCCTCCGGGGTCGGCAAATTGGTGCGAGATTTGTCTGGGAGGATAGCAGTACTGGGTCGATCAATCGGTAGGCCACAGCGAGTCAGTGTGAAGGTCAGACATGCATTCAATCACTTCTAATTATGCTTTATAAAGTCGAATGCATGGAATTCCCTCAGGAATTGATCAATATCGAGAGCTTTATCCTTATATCGTTATCCTTCACTCTTCACTGTTATAGGTTGCTGGTAAAGTGCCGTTCTCTTAAAATTCCATCGGAACCGCGCTAGGCGTCCCCAAATTTTCACCACTGATATCGCTGATCTTTGTGAATCGGAGGAAAGTCTATTGTTTTGCTAGTAGGATTCTTGGAAGGAGTGAAGATGGTAACACTTCGTGTGGTAGTCGTGGCTGATCCTGCCGATATTTATCAATAGATCGTAAAAATCATGATCAAATTGGGCCACCGGTTATTTGCCTACATCCTGACGGTGCTGGCTAGAAGTTAGAGCTACGAAAAAAATGTGCTTCTTGTAATCTAATTCCGAACTTTGACCTTCAACATCCCTGCAATATACGTAGCATCGACGCCTGCCACCCTGGCCCACCAAGCCTTCAGTCTCTCCGGGGTCGGCAAATTGGTGGAGACTTGTTAGGGAAGATACCAGCACTGACTAGACACGGTGGTAGGCCTCTGCAAATCATTGTATAGACAAGATATGCATTCAGTCATCTATAACGATGCTTATTGAAGTTGAATGTGTGGCACATTCCTTGGACTGACCAACACCGAGACATTTATCTTCCATCCTTCAAAAGTGGAAAGGACGTCAACGTTTTCTGTTCAGTTGCCGTAGTGCCGCATTTGCACGGACTGCGGACTAGCATTGCTCCCTCTTTCTCTCTCTGTCTCTATCGTTCTGTTGTCAAATCATCTTAACTTTATTAACATAATCCGATGCCAAGGTTAATAGAACGATAGAAAGTCGATCCTGGGTACCATCTTAACTTTGCCAACCATGCAAAAGCGACGCATTGTAGCCCCACGTCTACGTGAATCTGCAGATGACATGATCGCAGCAAATAGGCACCGCCTCTAGCCATGAGGATATAGGAGTAGCGGTGGAGAGCGCGCCGGTATCGTTCGCGAACTATCGATCGGATACGGCTCGCACGAAGTAGACCTAGTAAGTCGACTGAGAAGGAAGGCGCCACGTAAACAGCTAGACCCAATGGCCGCTCGAAAATCGGGGCCGGTCATCGGTGTTATGAAGAATCCTCATCGCTATCGTCCTGGAAACGTAGCCCTTCGGGAGATTCGTCGCCACCAGGAATCGACGGAGTTGCTGGTTTTTGCCATTCCAACATCTTGTGCGAGAGATCGCACATGATTTCAAGGCGGATTTGCGTTCTGAATCGTCAGCTGTAATGGCTCTTCAAGAAGCCGCAGAGGGTAATCTGGTTGGACTGCTTGAGGACACGAACTTTTGTGCAATACGTGCTAAACGCGTCACAGTCATGCCCCAGGACATACAGATGGCCAGTCGGATTCGAGAAGAACGAGCACAAGCGGCTACGTGCAACTTTCGCTTAATTTTAACCCAACGGCCCTCTTTAGGGCCACAAGTGATAGGATACTAGCATATTTTTTTACTTGTTCATGAAATAAATTGTGTGCTGTTCTTAACAGTAAATGATGCTTTAATGGTGTCTACTGTCTGTAGTGAGGCTTATAATGGGAGAGATGTAACTCGATAACCCAAATATTGACGGTGTATGGCGGTCTTCACATACGTGAAAAACAAACAATCTGGCTAATAAGTAGTTGTTGCAAACCCGCAGTTTGTGGAAGTGTGCAGTTACATTGCTTAAAGTCGATTAACTCATGCTAGGCAGAGACTTCATTCGCAAAATATAGGTGCTTCCCACTTAGTCTGTGTACGAAGTATAACTTCAATGATGCAGAGATATTTGCAAAACACCGGACCGCAGGTGTCTGCGGTGGGGAGCGAACGATGTTTCACAAATAGTACCCTGCCGTGAAAACTTGAAAAGGCAGTAAATAAAAAGTGAACATTGTGAATTTCAACTATAGCCTCACCCTAACTCGGTTCAATGCCGATTTGAGCCCCCCAGATCAATACCGTTGACCAGTGATTGCTCACGGCAGAGATCGATAGAGCTAGCAGAGAGACAGGCGAAACGAAGGACCCACATGGTGTGGTGGTGAACGCATTACTTCCCCGGAAAAAAAGCAATAAAGCGTTCGTTCCCCCACCGCAGACACCGGCAGTCCGGAGTTTTGCAAATATCTCAGCATTATTGAATTTATACTTCGCAGTATACCGTGCCCTTAAAAAAAAGAGTAAGCAGTAAATAATAATTTAAGACTGTGTACGAAGTGTTATCCAAGGGCTGAACTGCGAACTGTGTTCGGTCTTGCTAGTGACACTTATACAGAGAACACCTGTTCACTAGTTGACGACTTCTGAGTGCACTTCTGAAGGACTTGTTTGATGTTCTCTATTGGTGACAATGAACACGGTTCGTTCATTGGTGTAGCTTATCGTCATCGGAAGTTGAGTGCTGTAGTGAACGTTGGACGAAATGAACATTGGAAGAGATCGTGTAAAAGAAGCGTTCGACGGTACGAAATAATTCAGCGCTCCAGTTGATTGTGGCTGATTAAGAATAGACGGCTGAACAGTGTTGTTTTGAGGGATGGCGAATTTTGGGGATGATCGAATCATGTCGACAAAGCATTTTGCTACCTAAATGTTTAATTTTGTAGGTGCCACGAGGCGAATTATCCGCTCCTGACATAAACGAGCCGTTCCAGTATGGGCCATGATTTCCGCAGAGCTCAAAAGCTGACGAATCGACTGCATTTGGCAAAAAAGCGGGGTACTCTAAAACATTTCAGTGTTTTCCTCTTTTTTTTTCTCTTAAACCTTTATGTCGTTAAATTTGTTCCATACATTGTGCCTTAACAACTTCACCACCTTCTCCATCAATAGGTTCATGCCTTCGTTTCTGGTTTGGAAAGAGTGACTTCTATGTGGAAGTTATCTTGGGCAAAAGCTGTCAACATGCTGGAGATGTTCTCGTTGACCTGTTTCCTAATCTGTTGAGTTTGTTTGTATCTTTGTTTTAGAAGTCTGTTTTGTATTTGTTACTTACCTATTATTCTCAATTACCTTGCATTATAGCTGGCCTTCAAAACAAGGACAAGAGCAGAAATTGGATGTGCCATCTCCACCTTGCGCTCCGTTCTGAAATCGGTATCAGGCATGTCCACATTTCGTAAATATAGAAGCGTTGTTGTTGTTTTTTATATCTGTGTTATTTATGAGGCCATATCCCTATCGACATCATCTCCATTGCTCAGTGAATTTAGTTTTTTCCGCTCCAGATGTTTATCTCTTATGCGTGTTTTCATCCCGTTCTGTTGAGAGCACTCATTACCGTTTACTTCTCTGGCATCGCCTTTTGATGTATTTGGCAGTCCTCGTAGCCCCTCGTTCAGTCCTATAGCGTTTTGTTTACGACTGAAATGTGTGCCCTCTTCTTCTGTAATGTGGCTTCAACCTATGCAGCATTCATCGTTTTGTGTTTTAGGAACTCATACATCGTTAACCGCGAACCAATGGGAAAGCTGCTGTTCCAAGATTTTTGCGACTCGTCTGGTCATCAGCCCTGTTTCGTGTGTTTTCTTGAACACGGTAAGCATCCATAACTCCTTGCGTACAGCTACAATTGTAGTTCATTGATTTTGCGTTCACATTATATGACATTTTAAAGAACAAGTTCGGCTCTACATTTTATATTATTTCTTTATCCCCATATTATTTTATTGTCAACTGGGATTATTTAAACAAAAGAAGGAAGAATTTGGCCAATTATTTACCTCGTTTACCTTTGTCTTACCTTTGGCTTCCTGGAACACGAAAACCGCGTAGTAATGGATATTTTGGGAGAAACTATGCCATCGACGACGCTGTACTCGAGTTTGCAGATGAATGAAGGGGTAACCGAAGAGCATCTGGATTGTCATAAGGAAAAACTGTGGTAGGTTCTCATGAATTGTATAAACACAACTTATAAAACGAATTGTGAGGTTCTTTTGCGCCACAAATCAATACCCTTTTTTCCATCACGATGTGCTTTGAAAATTGGATTCTGCACAAAAACTGACGGAATACAGTATCTTCATGGGGACGAGGCACGTAGAAAATTTTTTTTAATGTTAAGTTCAGAATAGGACTGAAGCGCTTTTCTGGTTCACAAGTGAGACCATGCGTTAGAAATTGCTTCGTGACGAAACCATTGTATTAAGAAGTATTGTCAGCCTCTCGACCAGATGCATCGAGAACTGCATTGTACTGGATCTCTACTGGTCACTTGAAAGGAAGCGATTGTGGTGCAAAGTAACATTGGATGAAATGTCGCAAATCCAAAGTAGGAGAAGCTGAATGAGGTGGAGTGCGAAGCTAAGCCTCTACTGAATTTCCCGTAGATGTTTCTTCATCAACTACTCACCACTTTCTGAGTGCACTGAAAAGTGCTTTCTGAAAAAACAGTCAGCAGATACGTTGCTGCAGAAAAACGCCTTCAAAAAATCTTAGGCTAGAGAACTCTGAAATTTTACAGTGACTTACTCGCTCACCGAAAACCTGGTGTGCAAGAATGTATTTGTCCTGTTGATTATTATTTCCGCTAAAAAAGTTTGCCACACGGTTGGACATATGCAGATTTTGCTCTAGAATTTGAAAAAAGCGATTTGTTATCCTGATGGCCTAATATATTTCGACTTTGCAAGTTTCAACTTGAAAAGTATTATACATCCGAATTCGAAGTCCAGTGAATTATCTCGAGCTATTGCGAATCTTCTCGTACCTGGTTGTGATACTTCCTCAGTGACCATCCCTATTAGGATGCCGTTCTTGTGTGTTTTCTGCCTTCCGAAACCCACAAATTAATAGTCATCATGAAATAATAACAATCAATGGTGCTCTTTTCTCCAGCAGAACGTGATGCTACATCTGTTCTCATTACAGCAGTTTCGGCTTCGCAAGATGAAGAACTTCGGAGAGACACCTCCGCAAAAGCATGTATGTTCGTCGATTCTTTCAACACCTTTCCTTTTTTTACTATTTTACTGGCTTGTTTATTTCCCTCCTTTTGTCTGTTTAGTGTGTTTCGCTGTTCACCCATTTCGTGCGGAAGCTTGATAGTTTATTCTTAGTACCAACCGCCATGTTCATTTCTCATCCCAACATTGTGAGTTACATGGGGAAATTTTAAAGAGGCTTACTGAGTTCTTAAAAAGCGTTGGTGTTTAGAGTTGTTTATAATCTTGGATAAAACTTGTTTTATTTTTCATTATCATAAGGTATGGTCCATGTATTGTTTTGTTTGCATCAAATTTCGGATACGAAATACACGCTGGTCTCTACTTTTAGTGGTACTGTCCTTCTCAAAACGTTTTTTTTGCTACTATTACTGTGATGTGGTCCATTTCGTTATTCTTCCCTTCCCAAGAGACTCCTATGTCCAGCATTGAGAGGGGGGACTTCCGAAAAGTGAGTTAATAAGCTGGGAGAACCGGTCATCCTCGTTCTGTGCTAATCCTTGGGTCTCCGAATCGTTGGGTATGGGGATACGACGTTCTTCACAAGTTCTATTGGGTCTAATCTTAGCGTTGAAATCTTTGGTGCTGACCTTATGGAATGTATAGTCTTCTCAGTAGAACTTTTCCACTTGCACATAAAACGTTTCGACTTTGTCTTCGTCATCGCCTCATGTCGGTGCATAGTTGATGGTAGTCGTTGTTTGAATGGGTTTGACGTCAACACGCCGATTTGTCCTATCGTATATGATTTTATAGTATTTTCTTTCGGAAGACTCTAAAATTTCTCAATAACAAAGTACGTGAGCGATCGAAGCCGACCTCGGTCGGGTCGGCAGTTCGCTGAGCGGACCGTGATGCTTAAAAAGGACCGAGTAATGTCATTTGTTCGATGTTTCCGTGCACTTCTCCCTTTTTTTTTGCTTTGATAATATTTTTTTTTGTCGTTGACTAAATTTGTGTATACGGTAGAGTGAAACATGTTGAAGAAATCCTGAAATGATTCTGAACGAATTCTGAAACCGCTAACTCCAACGACGGATATTCTTCTGTGTGTGAACACAGTCAGTTCGGTCGTTCGGATTCGGTTTTACAGTGAGGCGGTTTCGACGAAAGGAACATTTCAGCGTCTGCTTTGAGGTGATCGAAAAGGCTGCTTCGTAGCTCCAACTTGTAGCCAGCACCGTCAGGATGTAGGCAAATAATAACACAAATAACATCGTCTGCCGCAGGCGTGACACCGTGATGTCGCAGAGTAGCGTTCTGCACACTATATGAAAATTTTCTGACATTTTTAAGAATTGATAATAAATAGTCGTTGTCCTCTAAGTGTTGTATCCAAAACTCCAGTGATGAATCATCGAACTCGTCGTTTTCAAGCAAGCTACCACCGTGATAATTTCACGACCACTGTAAGCATCCACTAACTGCTCACCAATATTTGCTGGACTACCGCCATCGCTGATAATACGATGGATTCTAAGACATAGTCGGAAACAATCTCCTTCATACAACTGTACGATCATTAAAGAAAAGTCGTTGACCTGAGCATCTCCTAATTCATTTGATTCAAACGCATGAAAACATTCCGCGCCTGACATTGTAAGAAAAGAGCCTTCCATGATTGATAGGGAGACTATTGATCTTATGATTGGATTGTTCACGACAACGAGATTGAATCATTTTAGAACTCTTTTCTTGATCAACACATCGATGAAGTCAATATGAAGACAAAGCGCGCAAGAAGCCCGATTCGGATGCATTTTCACAGGAAAACACTGTTCTCTTTGTTGACCTGAAAGTGTAACATTGAGTAAAGGAGTCTTCTCGTTCCGTGATATCCTTAACAGCATCGAGTTTTCGCTTAAGAACGACGCGGTCTTCCCATCAGTTCGCAGCGAGGAAAAAGGACTTTAGATCATTACGTAGATCCTGCGCAGCAAGATCCCATGCAACCAACATTCGCGAAGCAAGTGGTGACAGTTTACTTTGTCTGTGGCTGTATAAAACAGATTTTTCGTGACATTTAGATATCCTGTAGTGAGCAGTAGAAACATCTTAATGTGGTCAAGAATGGAG
Organism: Angiostrongylus vasorum; assembly: GCA_018806985.1. Lineage (NCBI taxonomy): Eukaryota > Metazoa > Nematoda > Chromadorea > Rhabditida > Metastrongylidae > Angiostrongylus > Angiostrongylus vasorum. The sequence continues at coordinate 122,020 of JADANN010000159.1, read as the reverse complement.
ATTTCTAATTGTTCTTTCAGTTGAAAAAAGTAAAGCTTTGCCATTTTCGAAACCACTACATATTTTCGGGAGCGTCCGGTCGGTTTACGCTCGTGCTTCGAAGAACATGGAAAAACGTAGGGTTGTTTGGTTTGCAGCTGCACATTTCGAGGAAACACGTGAAGGACGTATGCTTTCTCTTTTTTCCGCTCACTCATCCCACACTTTTTTTGCTTTCTATTATGGTTTCTAAAAAATTTCCCTTCGCCTTTAGTGAGGAATACGAGCCATTTCCCTGCCGATGCAACAATTTCTTGTCCCCAAGTTGAAGTCTTATGGGCCAATGTCTGCAATATCGAGATGGTTACACGGTGATGTCTTTGGAGCTGGAGAAATCTTTGCTAAAGTATGAGCAAGGGGTTTCTGTTTTATAAATTATTTTGCATATTTTTTTTGGAAAAAATCGCAGAGTATATAGAGCCTTCATACAGGTCCCCATCTCTGGTTTTTATCATGGAATTGTAGTGAAAATCGTTTCGTTTGAGCTTATGCATTTGTCCACCACTTGTTTATAGGCGTTTCAGAACATATTGCTAATTTTGGTGGTATTTGGAAAGATGCCATTAGATGGGAATCAGAAAACTGTCAATTTGCAAGTGCTCCTAGCCTTCTTGAGAAGGTTGGACGCAACGCTCTTTAGGCACGGATATGGATGATGAGTGTTCTTCTTGAGTGGTGTATTGGTGATATGGATAGTACAGAGGAGTTGATTAGAAAAGGTCATGACAGGTCAGTGGCTGTTTTTGAGAATGCTTACTTAGTTGATACTTGAATGGCTCGTCCTCATTCGTAGTGCGGCTTCAGCATAATCTCCATTTTTCGGAGAATTGCTGGTTAAGCTATTGTGGTTCTCTGGAATCCCTAGGTCAGCCTGGCCAAAGTATGCCCCTGGTCTTCACCACCACAGGCACTCCCCTGCCCTTGTGGATCAGAGAGAGATCTGCCACCATGCGACATTGATACCATGACGGTGGCGGATCCCTGGTATTGGTTTACTCTTAGCTAGGGATTCCTGATGGAAACCCCTGGACTCGCTCTCGGCCATTTACCAGTGGAGTAAGTTTAAGCAGAATTAACTCCATTTATATGTATGAACGTTTTGTTGTTCTTTCAGGATTAAGATGTGCCCTAGTTCTGCTCCTTTATGGCTATTACTGAGTCATCTGGAAGAGTCACGATGACAATTAATTCAAGCTGAGTTTGATCTGGAAAAGATTGATCAATATCCATTTTTTGGGCAGATTTATGTTTGTCACCCCTAAGTAGCTGTGTCTTCACATTCGTTCGGTTTCTTTAAATTTGCTGCAACAGTTGATGTATCAGAGTGATTGTTAGAAAGGAAATTTTTCATTAAAAAAGTTATAATTGTGAGGAAACAAATGATCCTGATCAGCGATCTGTGTGGTTGGTAATTGGTTTGGTCTTCTATAATTACCAAGTGGTAGATTGCTTTGCCTCCCAACGGTTTACCGCCTCGTCATGGCTGGGAGCTGTTCCTGGATGTCGGGCTGCGATGTACAACAGGGGATTCATCCTCCCAGGAGGGCCTCCCAAGCTGAGAAGGAGTCCGGAGTCTCTATCAGGAAGCCCAGCCTGCTTAGAGTAAACCAATACCAGGATCCTCATGGTACAAACTGGTCGTGCGGTAGCAAATCTCCCACTGATTCACAAGAGCGGCTACTGCCTGTGGTGACGACGACCTGGGTCAGACTTTGGTTAGGTTAACCTCGGGACTCCAGCGAACCACAATGGTTAAACCAATAAAACTCCGAAAAAAATGGAAAATATGCTGGAGTTCGCACAACCAGAGAACACGGGCCATCCAATACTCAAGTAAGTAAGTTAGATTGCTTTGTTAGTCAGCAAGCGGAAAACGTTAGATCTATAATGTACATAAGGGGCAACTTATTGTATTATTCTAAGCCATGCCATTTGACAATGCAAATAAGTGGAGTTCTTAGCTTACATCTCTTATATTTAAGAAACAGGCAGTCGTACATGTGGTATTTGACCCAAAAGTTGTAGGAACAATGCACTCCGTTGGTTGCAACTGCTTTATACTATGCAATGGACCATTAGCATTGCAGGAATTCGAGGCTTCGGGTAAGTACACTTTTAGCCTGCTTTAATGTATGGTCATCATAAAGCGTGTTAAAATTGTGACAGAAGTGTAAAATGTCGCTTAATATAATGTACTCGTTCAAATCAACTGTCTTTAAAGTCAATAGTGCTTCAATTAAGAAAGTGCTGAAGAGACAAGACAGTTTAGGACGACTTTTGGCGGAAGCAATTTGGATGAACGAGCGACATGGTCGACGTGTAAAGATCGGTCGACGCTTTAAAGCGGTGAGAGCATAATCCTCATTTAATAATAGCGGCTGCACGTTTGTTCTAGGCCGAACGAAAAGCAGTACTTTTATGTTATCATTCCTTTTTCGTGATGAATCCTCGAAAAGATATTACTCAGTCCGAGAATGGTTTAAAAGTGCTACTAACGTCGACCTTGGCAATGGAGACGCACGCGAACACTGTCAGAGGGCTTGAAGTGCTGCTAGGGCACAGAGGTCTTGACGCTTTTTGATGTTTAGACGCTTCATTGCTATTCTGACACTATTCTCTGCCACTCCTGGTTTGCCCCCCTTACATAACTTAGGTGATTCTAGTTGCGAATTGTGATCTATGGCGCACGATTCATCCCGAGTAAAATATAAAAAATATAACAGCGTTGGGGAATGAGTTCGACATTTTCGTCCAGAATCCCTGTTTGAGAGTATATCAGAACTAGAAATCACTTATAGGCAGCAATGTATTTAATAACAATTCTTCAAGATTCATTGAATGATTTGGAGAACTAAGTGAAGTCGATTAAAACCAAGAATGGAGGTCACTGAAGTAATTTCTATCGAACTTACTTTTAGAACTATGTGAGCTTGCCGTTTAGGACGAACAGGAAAGAATGTTGAAGAAATGCAAGAAAGCAGTGCCACGTCACGGAGAATTATGGGTATCTGTATCGAAAGACGCGAAACATTGGTGCAAACAAACTGGAGACATTCTTAAAACCGTTGCTACTAATATACCGATCCCATTATAGTGGTGCTTTCCAAAGTCACACCAGTCTGTTGATAAGTGTTTTAGATTTCGATTTTTTGTTAATAGAAATTATACTGTACTTTGTTGTAACCCGTTTTACTTTTTATTTGTCTGCAATGTGATCGAGTTGAATAGTTAATGTACGCAGATGTCCCGCGTTTCGACATTGCAGTTCTTCCAAAGAGCTGTGTGCCAGTAAACCTTATTGTAGCTCTGCAAAATCTCTAAACTACTTGCAGATTTTCTAACACAAAAAGAATGGAAAGCGAAAGAAGAAACGACCGATCTACAAGGTCCGCCATGAAATTTGATGGTCTGCACACTAGTTGCTTTTTAAATATTCTAAACTCGTCCAGTCATTTGGTCCACACTTTACATGCTGTGAGACTAGTTTAATTCGTTTACCTAGTTTTTTTAAGGACGAGATTTATTTAGATAGCCCATGCTTGCACGTGTTAACGGCTCAGCATCTCCATTCGTCTTGTTCTTCTGCAACCTTTATATGTAGATACGACCGAGTTTGTCTGCCGAATTCAGCCGCTGCTCGAGATTTTCGTCTTCTTTTTATTTTTTTTAACGTATTTTATGTTTGCCGGGCTTGATTTTCCACAAAATCCTTAGATAGTCGTGTTTGGATGTACCAGGTCTTCTCAAAAGGCAGCCGCTGGTTCATTTGAATCTGCACAGGTTTGCTGCTTTGAAACTAAAAGTAGTGCAACCGCTTCCAATATGGAAACGATTGCTGCGTCCAAGAGACGAAACGAAGTGACCGACCAAGCACGATGTGCATAGATAGCTGACCTATGTCCGGCCGTTATTTAGGCTTCAGCTCTTCGTTTATTCGCTTCATTTTTCCTGCATATTGCGGTTTCATGATCAGGAAATTGATTTGAACTGTGAATGTACCTGATAAGAGCGTCTAGTGAGCATTTCAGCTCACTCGACTAGCTCATAGTCCAGTTTTTTTCCCCATTTTATTGAGCTTGGCACCAATTACACCTGCTTCTGTTGCACTCTTCGAAAAATATTTGGATACTCGGATCGCCAGTCCTCACTGGCTGTGAGGGCCCCAGTACAGTTTCCATTCTTTGGATGTTTGCTGTTTTAGCCTTTGTGGTTCTCTGGAATCCCTAGGTCAGGGGGTCAGCCTGTCCAAAGTCTGCCCCAGGTCTTTACCACCACAGGCAGTCACATCCCTTATGGATCAGAGGGAGATTTGCCACCACGCGACCTTGACACCGGGACGGTGTTGGATCCTGGTACTGGTTTACTCTTAGCTAGGCTTGCTGATGGAGACGCCGTACTTCTTCTCAGCTTGGGAGGCTCTGCTGAAGTGACGAATATCCCCCGCTGTACATCGCAGTCCGATACCCAGGAACACCTCCCAGCCACGATGAGGCGGCAGACCGTTGGGAGGCTCCGCGAAAAATTTATAATATAATGATTAATACGAGGTTTGGAGAATATTCGCCTATGAGCACATCCGTTTCTCATCGTAATCAAATTACCGTACTACCTTAGCGTGGCGGTGAACACATTTCGCAACATTGGGTCGCTGTATGGTATTTGCTTACCAGAGTGAGGAGTGGTTAGTTGGTGAAGAAGTGGTATTGTCGCTATAAAATGAGTCTCTACAGTCAGCAAACGTTTTCTTTTGTAGAACTCGTTTGTACCCTAGTAAACTTAGGCGGAGGCAGACAGAATAGCGTTGTGTTTAAACTGTTTAGTTTACACGAAATTGTTACGAAACTTTTGTTCGGCAAAGCTTTCGGCGTTTTCGTCTTCCTCAGAGCCGATAATCCGACTCGATGTGCACAGGTTGGACAGTTTGGAATAAATGTTCACTCGATCTCTACTCTAGGTGATTCGTCTCAATACGACGGCGAATATCCACGTCGTGATGATAAACGGCTGTGCAAAACCGTTTCGGATCGATGAAGCTGTGTAGAAGGCGAAAGCGCCGAAACGTTAGCAGAATGATAGTCTTACTCCAACCTCCTGAACTGCAAGCTGAACACTCCAAAAAGGTGGTAGCTATTCATACCGAGGGCAAATGAAAAACAGTTTACGAAAGCATTATGGAGCATTCCAGCGATCTTTCTCAAAGACGATTCCCAGCAGGTAGTCGCCAGGCTACGTGATGCGTCCCGTGGTGACGAATAGAAAGTTGAACGCTGACCAAAAGCGACCTTGTGCTTTCCTGAGACAGGTGGACATACTCGCGTGGTGCTAGGTTTTTTTTCTTTCATTTTTTTGGTTAAAGGGATCTCTGCATGAAGAAGACTGTGGCTAGCACAAAAATAGAGCACGATGCCGTCATCAATCAAATTTCGTCTTCTGTTCATAAGGATATGGTCGATCTCCGTATATGCCATACGGTATTGGGGCTCGCACGATCAGCGATGCTGGTTTTTGTTACTTAAATAGAAAATTCCTTGGGAAAGGATAGAGTGTAGGAAGCGATTTGAAAGGACGATTTCCATTCCGCTCCGATGTTCTGCTCCGAAATTTTCAATTCTGCATTCGCGTTCCTGTGCCTTTACATTGAATTCGGTCCATAACAAATTTGCAGAACGATGTCTGGTTGTGAACCTGTTCCTCGAGTGTTTTAGAAGGTGTCTAGTTTCGAATCATCAAATATCGATGTTGATGGATAGCAGTCAATGATAATGACTTTTTTCTGATAAGGAAGTGCGGAAGCGTGGAATGAGAATGGGGGAGGCAAAATTCCTTAAAAGTCGAGACGAGAAGTGCTGGTATTTTTTGCGTGCACGAAGAGGTCAACGCCACCTACTACATCGAGCGATGGAGTTCTTTCACCTAAGATAACAAGAAGTCCACCATCCATTTGTGGTAACATTCTTGTTCTTCTTAGTTTCATAAAGCCGATCACACCGTATTTGATGCTCTCTGTGACATCTAGAAGAACATGGAAGTCATAGTCTTAAGAGACTGACCTGGTGTTGTATGTACGTAATCCGAAGGAGTTTCCGTGGCATCTCATTGGTGTATAGTCGATTTCCAGATCTAGTGCTCTCTTCTTGGCATGTTCAATGTTTCTCAAGTGTTTTTCTTGATATCCCGAGATAGTCGTACTAAAACGCTCTCAGGTGAGCTTACTTCAGTCAGTTACGAGCCTTCATGGATAAGAAGGAGGTGCTCTGTTTCGAGACCAACTTGTTCGCCCGTATTGTCGATTTCAGGTGCGGCAACGAATACTTTTGGCAAATGGCAGTGTAACAGGCTGGATTCCGAGCTACTTCATCTCTGTAATAAGAGTTTCGATCTGCGGCAAATGCATTTTCCATTGACGCCATGCTTCCTTAAGAAACGTGTTCGTGGTGTTCATAACAAGGAATTAGGCTAGGCTAAAGGTTGAGGTGAATTAGTGAATATTAATTACCATTGAGTTTTTCGTGAAATCTATTGAGAAGCCAGGACATTGGTGTCTTAATGCGCTTGTACGATGCAGTCTACGAGATAAAACTGACCAAAAAACAAACCAAATCTACAATGCGATAATGCTAAAATATCGTCATATCCATATTCGTTTATTATTTTGAAAAGAACTGAAAGTCTAATTGGTGCCGTAATGCGCTTCTCGTGCTTCTTCCACTGTTCATTTCGAAACTGTCACTGGATCAACGGATTCAGCGGCCAGTGCCTCTTCGACAGAGGTTACAGCACTGTTCAACGTAATAGAACTAGGTAGTGGTGAGCGTTAGGTATTTCCTTCATACTGGCATGTTATAGGTTTGTAAGAGAGAAAAGTTATCTCTTAATCTTTGATTGAATTGGTTTGATTGATTCGGAGTTATTTATTGCTTTGATGTATTAACTGGCTTCTTTTCCTCTAAGCGGAACATATTAAGCACATGTATTTCTCATTGGTAATGGATGAAAACGAGCGTTTCCTAATTCTACTGCACTTCGTTGAGATCTGGTTCTAAACTACGAGCGCGAATGGAGCAACATCACTCAGGTCTGAATGCTGTCTCGCTCCTTTCTTTCCAATCTCTCTTCCTCTGGTCGTGTGCATTCAACACCTAAACCTCTGCTGACGTTAAAAGCTCGAGGGTACCTTGATTTATATTTCATTTAGAGTTTCAATTCGGTTTGCTTCGCTATTCCACGGTGCTAATGATTTTAACGGAAGCGGTTTTAATAAACACCTTCAAAAAAAGGTCTAGATAATTCTGATGATTTCATTCTATTATTTGTCATTTCTCCCACTGATGTTTTTCTTAGTCGTGGCTGGGAAAGTTCCTAGGTGCCAAACGGTGATGTTCAGCATAACCAATTGGGTTGGCCAACCAACGTAGTTCGAAATTTCCATCGACAATCCCAAATTAAACCAAACTTATCCTAGAGATTGCCGCACATCTAGAATCTAGTTGTAAGGTGGTATTCCACTCTCCGATCGACAAGGAGCTATAATTGCCTGAAGTAGCGAGCAAGGGAAATCTCTTAGTAGGGATATCTTGTGACTTCAAGGTGGAATCCCGCTCATTGATCGTGACGGCTACGAAATCCTTTGAATTTCATGAGATGCCATTCGAACTGGGGGAATAGCATATCCTACCAGGACCATAACAACTGACTCTTTCTTCACGTCACTGAAACAGTTTCTTACGGAATTGACGGACACTCCCTGCAATCAGAATTGGAAATGCTCCAGCCCGGCTATCTCAGGACTTCAAGGAGAATCGACTCGACCAGCATTCAATGGCATTGAAGATGATATGAAACTCCTCAAGCAGCAGCCAAAGCCACACGTGAAAGTTGGAAGAAGTTAGTGGATGGTGGATGCGAGATAAGGGATCGAATTTGAGAAGTACTGGGACCAGAGGTTGTCTTCCATTCTTTAAGCTTTCCGTGGTTATTCGTCTTCGCTTAGAAAATCCACGGCAGAAATGTGTGTTTCAGGACGTGGTGTTGTCCTGGAACAATCTATCATTCTGCTGCCAGATATCGTTTATCGTGTATCTCCCTCGGATTTGCGAATATGTGGAAGTTCTCATTTTCGAACTTCATGAACATATAGCCTGAAAATAGATGAGTGTCATGGGTGACGAAGCGGCAGCAGGTGTGGAAAGAGGTCGTAGAGCTCGAATAAAGGGCATGTCTTCATATATCATGTATTTTCAGTTCACAGGTAGTTCTTGCAAAGTGAAGCTTTCAGTTACCTGCGCAAAATCATTATAAACAAATGTTATGCTGATCGTGTCAGATATCATGTATACTTGGTGCGTCATCACTTCTTTTTAGTCGTTTCTAACGTAGTAGGGATGATTTAAACCATGAAGACACATTCAATGTTCCCACTTTCCACGCATCGTAGTCTCCTTCACTAGAATGGAGTGTTTAGGAAGTGCTCTTTCTCCAAAAAATAAGGATTCTAACGGTTTTCAGTTTACCTCATTATTCAATTTCTTACGTATTTGATTGGTGCAATCTTTGAAAGGTCACATGTGTTGAACAGTTCGATAGCCTCTGCTTCATTGTTCTGATCTGGATATTTGAAGAATTATTATTGATTTTTCCATTTAGGCGAAGGAAGGGAGTTAGTTCTCAGAATGCATAGTGGTGCTGTCGACCTTCTCAATGATGACGATAAAGAGCTTCCGCAAGTAGGATAGGTGCTGAGTTCTTACTTTGCTGCTTGAGAACTCTTTCTTTTCGTATATTTATCGCTTTTTGTGGTGCTTAGCGGGGTTTTAATTTTAGTATACTACCCTCTGTTATTACGTGGTGACGGTGTTCATCAATCAGAGTTCCTGCCATTTCTCAAAGAAACTGTGAGGATATCATTTCGAGATGGTCTCTTGAAGGTTGGTCCTGAAATTTTGATAACTCGCTGTGATTGGCTTGTTCTTGTTCCTTGTTCTTCTTCTTTATCGAAATAGAATGTCTACCTCATTTTCACTGTAAACTTTATTTGCCACTGAAACGTTGTGAAAATGTTTGAACGTGCAAGCGAAAACAGTTTTGTTAAAGTGGGCCCGTGAATTCGACAGAGGTTATTCATTTCTAGTCTTTAAATAGCGCACACCCTGGGATTGAGTGCTGCATAACTTTCCATATCTTTTCGATTACTAGAACAATTCTACTCAGAGCTTGACAGATCTACAAAAGTGGGCTTTGCGATCCTTTGCAAAGATGGGGTTTTCGTTGCATGCCCAGTCTCTAAGTTAAGCGTCCGTGTGGTACATTTGGCGCATTTTTTTTCCAAGTGCTTTCTTTAGAACACAAAGTGCTTATCGCTCAAAATTTCTTCGACGTTCACTGCAGTTTTGTATGCCTTTTAGTTTATTTGTAAATGCTTTTACTCTTACCCTACCAGGCACTAACGACTAATAATTCTCCCGAACCTCTCAACGGTTTAGCGCCTCATCGTGGTTGAGAGGTGTTGTTGTGAAGGAATACAACACCAGAACCTTGTTAGAAAACTTAAATTCCTACTGTTTTTGCATCAATTGAATGTTCGGTGTAAACTGAGAAATATGTATGAATTACGTGATGACTCCAGGGCACGCGTCAATCCCTTGAATGAACCTGTTGGTCAATAGTGTGTTTAAACTCGTGGCAGTCGTCATTTTGTTAAAGCAAATTGCAGATCTATTTGGAAGTTCCGTCATTGTACAAATGTACCAAGAACCAGTACGTCCTTTTATAGCTAGAAATATTTCCACTTCTTTTTATGGTAAAATATTTTCGCTGTGATATTTGCGATGACGCAACCTCTGGAAGTGCAATTTGTAATGGGACATTGTAATCGATATAGTAGACTATTCTAATTGTGGAATACACAGCACTCATACCCATAGAGTGACAGAAGAATACCTCTCTTATAGTATGTATTCTTTCTTTGATAAGCTTACACGAGGTTGGCAAATAGATTTATTTCGGCTAACCTTTCGACGTCTTCGCCTTCATCAGAGCCGACGATCCGAGTCGATAGTCCACGTTCTTCTTCGCCTCGATGGGCATCTTCGCCTTCGTATGGAGTTCTGTCTTCCTCAGCGAACCATCTCTCGAATGAGACATACATACTCGGTGATGCCCTTTTATGCAGGATGCTGATAGCAGTGATTGTCCAGTGATATTAATTTGTGTCGCCCGGACAATCAATACTGCAGAAGTCGATATCGTTATCAGCTAGCAAAGAGCAAAAACAATGTTTTAAAACCGGCTTTCTTTCAACCTCGGTTTGTCTGACCAAGTGATCATCTTCCTCTCTTACAGTCTTCTTATATTATCAACTACTGGTGTGCTCTGGTTCCCGAGAGATTATCGCCTATTACCGAGCAGTCAGTAATTCCAAAACAGCTGAAAATTACGCGACGTCCCAATTTCCAGCAATGGAAAATTGGGCCTTATCAAAAGGCTGCTGGGGAAGGGCTTCCAATTGATGATAAGGCCTTTCTGTCCGTCTATCAAAATTTTTTTTCCGACTGCATAAAAATAATGGACAAATCCGTTCACGATTTCCTCATCAGCTTCCTAAGAATTATTTACGGGAATTAATGTCGCCCATGGAAAAAAAGTCACATAGTCGGATCACAGCAAATCAGCAAATTGCTTGAGTTCATCCAGTGAGCTGCTTGCATTCGAGCTACCCATGGTTTAGCAATTAACGGTGAAAAAATTTCTGTGTTGTTTTTCAGTTCGCTGTTTAATCGTTTTGTAAATTATTATGACGATTTTGAAAAAAATTTTTGTTTCCGTAAAGTGACCAATAATGGCCATTGCAGTCATCAGACAACACGCCACGCCGTTTTTTAAATTATCTCGATTCTACCTGCTTTCCATGGACACTAGAGAAAGGTTGCCTTTGACTTAGCAGCTCTTCCTCTTCGGACTTTTGCGCACTATCAACCAACTTGGCCATTCTGAGGTACGTGTTGGGTGGGTGGCATATTCCTCACTCATCGTACTACTGCATCATACATGTTGCAGACGTATATCGCTTACTCTCCGGGTGTATTCCCTCACTAAATCAGCGCCCTTAATAATTCAAAAAAATTGAAAAGGGAAGAGCATGAGATTGGACCTGAGAAAGATGCTTATGAGAATTAGAATGTTTCTTATTAACAACCTTTTTCCGTCCTTCCTTACTTAATTATCATATTTAGCTGGTCGATTTGTCCACAATGCTCTAATTAAGGATGAAGAATAAAGTTTTTAGCGTTTATTAATCCTTGAGGAATGCGCAGTACATTCACTTTCATTAAGCATCGTTTGGAGGTGATTGAATGCGTATCTGGCCTATACATTGTCTCGCGGTGGCCTGACCATGTATCGAGCCAGTGTTTCTATCCTCCCAGGCAAGTCTGGTACCAATTTGCCGACCCCGGAGGAATGGAAGGTTTGTTGGGTTATGGGCGTGGGGACCGAGATTCCACGTGTGTGCTACAACGCGCCTCTGACCACTCCGATACGAGGGCCCTGAACGCGTTAGCCCCTCGAAAAAGTGATAGCGCGTTCGTTCCCCACCGCAAACACCTGCGGTTCGGAGTTCTGCAAATGTCTCAACATTATTGTAGCTGTATCACACATAACATCCTGCCGTGAAACCACAATTAGTGTTGCTGCTTGTTGCTATGTTTTTCATCGATGTTGCTTTATTTTATTAGTTGCGATCATTTTAGAGCAATAGCTCTCAAGTTTTCGAATTTCAAAAGGTTTTGATCCAAATATGAGCCAAGAACGCGTGTTCAACGACGTTCAAGAGTTAATTGTGGTGTGTAGTCGTATCTGTTAGTTCTAGGAGCGGACCTTCTGTACTGTGCACATTTTCAGTCTTGTCTGCACGGGTACAATGTTTCTATTATAGCGTATGAACAAATAGGAAGTGGTAAGACCTATACAATGAGAGGAGGTATTTAAGCAGTTCCACTAACTGTATGGATTTCGAGGTCTATGCTTTGTCCATTAGTTTTGTGTCAACACATTTTATCGAGTCAGCGTTATATGGAGTGTCCTATTACGACAACCATTGGCCATACGCCATTTTTAGCCAAACCAGTTATTCGATATGTAGATCTTGTCTATAACCTTCAACTTTTTTAGGTGGAGCTGAATCTTAAGGTTTTATTCCGCGAGCTGTAAAGTACCTTTTCCAGTCGAAGGCCAAGTTATCGGACCTAGATTGGACAGTGAAATATTCCACTCTGTTAAGATTTTGTTCTGGATATGAATGATAGAAAAATTTTGGATTTCAGTTCGACTTCAAGGCGTCCTTCGTGAAGTATGCAATGAAGAAGTGTATGATTTGCTCGCTGAGAGAAATAAGCTCGAAATAAATATGGGTCCAGGTAACACGACGATCAACGATTTGAAGTACTATGACATAAATGACAAGGGCGATGCGAGTTTAGAAATCTACGGACACTCCTACGTAAATATATAAAGGCTTTAGAGTAATTGTTTTCACTACAATTTGGTTTAGGTGGAGAACATTCTATTGATCGCTAACAGGACCCGATCAACAGCCGCATCGCGCAGTGGTAGGAGGCGACCTGCAGGACGCGTGGGATCGACCCTCGCACCCTAGACTCACCAAGCCTTCCAACCCTCCTGGGTCGGCAGTTTCGTACTAGACTTCTCTTGAAGGATGGTAGCAGTGGCTCGATACATCGCTGGACCACGGCGAGTCATTGTGAAGGCCGGTTATGCATTCAACGGTGCATCCCTCAGGCATTGAACAACGCCGATCAACTTTATCCTTTGCCTTTTTTCTATCAACGCTCCGCCATCGTAGAGTTGTGCGAGCCCCACCACGTTGTCAGCTTAACTGGTATATTAATGATTTGAGCGATTTCTGTTTCTGATATTCTTCGTGCTATAGCGCCGCATGCTCCTCATCGCTTACGATCGCCTATCTTTATGCTTCGCGAAGAGGTTTGCTACCTTGATCTTGGGTTCTTTCAGCACGACAGCACTCGTAGTGTTCGGTACCCTTTGCCTTTCGGTTGAAAATGTCGCAGTATTCAGGATTTATGGTGCTGCTCATGCTTTCCTATAAAAAATCGATTCTGCCTTTCCTCCCTCGTTGTGTATTGCTTAGTTATTTCAGATCTACGTTGCGAAATGGTCTCTTCATCCGACATACACATATCGTCATTTTCCTCTAGAGCTGGTAATTCAGGTTTGGCGAAACAGTTCGAGCACATTTGTGGCGATTCTTGTTTCCCCATATTTTCCAATTCTTGGTGGACTTGAGGATTCGAGAAACGTGCTACAAACTTCGAGCAATCGCATCATCTCAGTATTTGATTCTTCTAGAGTGCTACTTTTCTTCAAAAGTTCTTCCTTACCGATCTCCTTTTCAAAGAAATTTCTTTCATAACGGCAATTAAAACATTGCTTAACTGACCCTAGGTTATTTGGATGGCTTGTATTCAGAACTAGTGCGGAAAGCAACATATTTTGCACTCATCTAGTTTTAGCGCGGTGTTTGTCCATGGCTGTGCTTTGTTTGGAGCATGCTAACGTCTCTTAGTGTCATTCAATGATCCGCAAGTGACTCGAACATGTCTATACAATTTGTCTCTACGGATCAAAAGGACGTCCGCTCACCTTTTAGATGGTCGCCCTCGAAGATCTTCATTCCTCCATTCTGGCGTGGGCCTACCACGTAACTCCTTCTCTTTCGAAGAAGTGTTGACTCATGTTTCAACAGCAAATCTGAAAGCTGGGAGGACCGCTGAGTCAAAGTTACGAATGCGGCACTCCCTCTCTGTCAGTTGTTCAACGGTTTCTGTGAAGGGCTCGGACCTAGTCCATGCTGTCCTCCTTCTTAGTTTCCTGTTCATGTACTTTCTACTGTTCATTGAACGCGCTAGGTATATACAAGATCTGGTATCTCTAAACAAACAGTGTCCGTGAGCTTTCAGGTGCACTAATTCCTCTTATTTCGGAAAATTTATCGGGTGTTTTTAAGCAGTACGCTTGATAATGCCCCTTTTAATGATGTGTGTGATTACAGATGCGAATTCGTCCTTTGGCATTTTCAGGAACATTCATCTGACGTGTATTCCACGAACGATCTCAGTGAGCAAGTGCGCTATAAACATTATTGTCATGGCTGGTGTTCCTCGTGGCTGGAAATAGAATAAGTAGTGCAGAAGGATTTTTTTTTAAATGAAATGCCACTAGATGGTCTTCCCGTGTAGGCGTTTTGTATTGTTCGTTACTTCATCTCATGAAAGTTGTAGTCCATCGATTCCGTCGACTTTTTCTCGAAATTGCTACCTCTTCTTAAGATATTAACCGTCCTTTAGCTCTAACAGAACCTGTTCCTAGGATATGTAAAGTTTTCTGCACATGTAGTTCAATTGAGAAATTGCAGTTTTTCAGGTTTTTTTTGTCAGATGAGTGGCTATGTTGACGTACTGCCGCAGTCTGTCAAACAATTTACTCGCGATATCACAAGAACCAGAACTTTTAGTGATCAAGAGTAGACGGAAAACCACGGCCGTCTCAGCGTGACAAATGGTTTGCAGAGTTCTTCTCAATGTGACATTGTCGAATTTGCTTGTAGGCTTACCTGCTTCTTGCGTTTAGTCGTATCTACGGTGTTCATCATCGAGTAGGCGTTTATAAGATGCGAAATAGTCCAGTTTTCTTGCCAGGGGAGGCCAAGTGCTTCTGATACCAGAAACCTAGGGTGTGTTGAAAGTAGAGTTTTTACGTCGTTTGAAAGCATCGGACATTTCAGAGGTGCAGAAAGGACAAAGTTTCTGTCGACTTCAAACCAGGACCTTCAAAAATTTCAATCTATAATGTATGCCTCTTCTTTACCTAAGTTCTAAATTTTTATGAAACTTTTTTTTCGAGGTTGAAAGTGTTTTCTTCGCTGTTTTAGCTTGTTGGGATTATACGGAGAATAGTAGTCGACCAGAGATTCTATTGCACATTCCAGTACGGAATGTGTGTTTTCGTGCATAGTGAGCACATCCATGCGATTGTGTACAACGTGCACACTTCTGTCGTCATCACCACCTTCTGCAGTTGAAATGCTTGGTGTTTTGGAGCTGCCGAATATCGTAGCCAAGCGGAAGTCGCTGTAGCCCATAATGAAACTCCTTCGCACTGTCCAGTTCCCCACGATCCTCACACTGAACAATACATATCTAACGATACCAACAGTAAGAATAATGTGTTTAGTATTATGTATGCGACCAACATTCTGCTAATGGCTCCTTTGTGAATCCAACAGATCCTTTTTTCTTTTTCGATAAATATTCGCAGATTAGTGGCTTTCTGGTCACCTTTTAATAAAGTGTTTTCCAAGTTGCACTTATTAAATCATTATGGGACCGAAACGACTAGGTGACCTATGTCTAGCACGGACACTTATGAAAATCTATCGACAAAGCGATTTCAGAGTTCTGCAAACGCATGCTGACCCAAATTTCGTTCCTATAAGTAACAGTGGCATTTCGGGCATCTAAGTGCAGAATCTTCTACCTAGATGTAAGCTTCATACATCGTAAGCACTCGGATGTCCTGAGAAGGTCTTAGGTTTTTTTCATGAACTCCCTGTAATTAATTGCCAAAGTGCTTAAAAAAGGGGGCAGCGGGGACTTGTACACCAGTTGCCTGGCGCAAATATGTTTTCCATAGTCGAAAAAATCGTCAATGAACATTTTTTTGTCGATTCATCCTCGCTAAAATCCGTGATTCCGGAGCGAAAGTTGTGTAAGCATGCCGAACGATGCAATGGCTCATACTCCCGTTCCTTAAAAATTTTCAGCGCTGGAAGACGTGCCATCGGGTCAAAGTACTTCTTTCCGAGTAGTTGACAGTGATAGCAAATGTTACTGTAATAACTTGCCAGAACAAGGGAAATTACAATGGATAATTCCATCTATTGAATGCGGATAAGTCTCGCTTGTGCTGCACAGAAGAGCACCAGAACAGATTCCACGATCAACTTTCTATTAGCCTCGACACTGAAATGTGAATGCGTCGTTTTCTTGTTCAGCAATCGCGAGGTTGTTAAACAGCATACATTTACTTCCATAGAAAAACACAATACAATACAACAGTAGCTGAAGTTTCGGCAGTATCGCCTTCTTCAGAGCCTGGAAAGGTATACTGATATACAATTTACTAGGCCAAACGCTTCAATGACACTTACAAAAAGACGAAAAACTCTATGGTAATTACATGATCAACAGCTTCACGAAAAACCCACCGCTTTTTACGTGACTTTTCGATGAGGAAGATTAGAACAACTGATTATAGTCGCAGATGGTTGATGACTGCACCACCCAACATCAGAAATTGATGCGAACATCAAGGGATCAACGGGATCAAGTCGCGAATGACCTCTGGATATTAATCCCTGCTACTCATTGTAGGGTTTTTGGCATTTATCCAAAAAGCCTCAAGAGGTTTTCGCGCTAATGTTTTAGCCTCCTTTGCAAGGATAGTTGAAAATCGTCTCCGCTATGCTTTTGTACTTTATGCGTGCCTCGTGGGGTACATTGTCATAGTTTTCGTTTGCCATCTAGGTGTTCTTTTTATACGGATACACAAAGGTCTGCCCGTTTCGCCAGTATATTCATCTCCGCAATTATTACAAGAGATCAGGTATATCGTACCTGAACTCGTGCAATCACCGCCCCTGCCGTAAGGGCAAATTACGCAATTTGTTGATTCACGTAGACGGTCATACAGGCGGTTATGAACTAACTGACGACGTAGATAAGTCGGTGGCATCTCAACAATCGCTTTTAATAGCTACGCTTACTTCATCGCTAATAAAGGGCAACATAAACGGGACTTTCTTCTGGTCTAGTGTTTGGCTTGGGCGCGTCGCTCTCCTTCTAAACTTATCTAGTGCGGTAACTATTTCGTAGCCGTTGGAGATGGCTATTTGCCGAGCCAAGTCGCGCGATTCTTCTTTTAGTTCCCTGTTTATGCATACAGATGTGGCTGTTCGAAACATGTTTCTCACAAGCGCCCTCTTTGTGTGTGAAGGGGGGGAAGAGAGGAAATGAACGAGGATGTTTTTGTTGCTTGGTTTTCGGTACCACTTCGTCATGTAACCGCTATTTGATAGGTTTATTTGAACGTTTAGAAAACGGAAGCCAGTTTATGTTCGGTTTCTTCCTTCTTCCAAAATTCAAAGCATTTTTCTATCTCCTCCTGCGTAGAGAAGACGACAAAACAATCATCTACATATCTGCAGTAGAGTAGTGGCTGGCCGGAGATCGAGAAGAGGGGGTTCTATCTTAGACATAAACACAATGGCAAGGCTTGGTGTCAGTCGCTGTCGCATTGCCAACCCACTTATTTGCGCGAAATATTCCCCATACCATCTGGAAATCGAGCAGTTCAGGCACTCTTTTAGGAGAACCAAATGCAGCTGGATAGAGAAACCATACATATGTAATTCTCCTTCATGTTCAACAAGAAGTTCGTAGATGGCTTGCATTGAGGAGTCATTCGATACGTTAGTGTACAGCACGGTGACGTCGAAAGACTCCATCACGTGCGTGTTATTAGGGAGCGCGTTACGTAGACGTTCTAGGAACATTTGGGTGTTCGTGAGGGGAGCTGGAATATGTTTAAGCAACTGGGTCAGTACTAGGCTTAGAAACCAGGTTATCCTATCTGTTGGCCCCGTCTACACAGCTGATGATTGGTCTAACCTTAAATGATGAAGGATTAGTTGACGCAAGATCATTAGGCGATACCAACGTATGTGGTTTAGTAAGTAGGTATAAGACGGGGCATGTTGGTCTATTGACTATAAAGTGCTTAATAACCGATGATTTTAAACCTGCCGCCTTTGCCACTTTGACCCACAGATTGTTTAGTTTTTTGGTATTGACTTTTCTATTCCCTTTCAGATGACGAGCGATAAAGGGTAACATCACTAAGATGTTCCTGAGTTATCCTAACATCTAGCTGGCGGAGAATAACTACGAATTCTGCCCCCCTTATCACTAACTGATAGCCTAATGGCCTTTGAATTTATGAAATATCGAATTTCTTGCACGCCATACTTTTTGTGCGGCTGTATGGTTAGAAATAATCTTTCTATCGCGGTAGTGATTAAGGAACACGGTCCCAAAACATGCGGAATTTTATGTCCACTCCATGGTGAGGGTCCTGCTGTCTAAAAAAACGTTTTAGGGAAGGGAGATAGAAGCTTAAAAAGGAGCAGTGGGGACTTGTCTACCAGTTCCCTTGCGCAAATATGTTTTCCATAGTCAAAAAAAATCGTCAATGACCGTCTACTTTTCGATTCATCCTCGCTAAAAAACCGTGATTCCACAGCGAAAGGTCGTGTAAGGCATGCCGAACGTTGCAATGGCTCTACTACCGTTCCTTAAAAATTTTCAGCGCTGCAGGACGTGCCATCAGGTACGATGTACTTCTTTCCGAGTTGCTGACAGTGATAGCAAATGTTACTGCAATAACTTGCCAGAACAAGGAAATTACAATGGATAATTCCATCTACTGAATGCGGATAAGTCTCGCTTATGTTGCACAGAAGGGACACCAAAACAAAGTTTTATAACAAAGCGCTCTCCGATTTGTCTTAAATCTACATGGCGTGCATTTGTCACAGCTTTTTGAGCGTCCCATTTCCATTCAGCGGTTCTAAAACTGGTGCTTTCAAACATATCGTATTTCTTCTATAAGTTCGTAAATTCTTGTGTTTGTATGTATGTATGTATGTATGTATGTATGTATGTATGTATGTATGTATGTATGTATGTATGTATGTATGTATGTATGTATGTATGTATGTATGTATGTATGTATGTATGTATGTATGTATGTATGTATGTATGTATGTATGTATGTATGTATGTATGTATGTATGTATGTATGTATGTATGTATGTATGTATGTATGTATGTATGTATGTATGTATGTATGTATGTATGTATGTATGTATGTATGTATGTATGTATGTATGTATGTATGTGTATATGTATGTATGTATATATGTGTATAGTGTGTATGTATGTATGTGTGTGTATGTTTGTGTATGTGTGTGTGTGTTTGTGTATGTGTGTATGTGTGAGTGTATGTTGCATTGTTGTTATATTTTTAGCAACAATCTTTATCTCATCACACTGCTAAACCACAACAACAACGATGCATTTCATCTGTATCTTATGTGTCCCAAAAGAGGGGCCGTTGGGTCAGATATATCGATTGACATATGCTTGACTATCCTCCGAAACGGTTCAGCGTAATTCCACGGCGTTTGAGAGCATAGCCCTCATTCACAACTCATCACAATCTTTCTCCTCGCCTGGGCACAGTAGGTCATGGCATCTCGTATCACGCTCTCGAGGAACACCTTCAGTACTTCCCGAATTTCGTCATATGCAAGCCCTGAGATGCACATCACTCAAGCGCAACGAACGAGACGACGAATCGCCTGCTTGGTAGTTCTTTGCATGATGTTCCCGAGCAGTTCACGGTGGCGTTTAGCGCCTTCTTTGCTTTGTCCTTTGCCTCCTTTTCCGCGAAGAGACATGTGCACAATCGCAGGATTGCAGACAGCAGTCATATTAGAGACACTGACAGAACACCTCTTCTACAGCGGCTACAAGTCCTCACGCTGCTCCCCTGGTCGATACACACACACACACACACACACACACACACACACACACACACACACACACACACACACACACACACACACACACACACACACACACACACACACACACACACACACACACACACACACACACACACACACACACACACACACACACACACACACACACACACACACACACACACACACACACACACACACACACACACACACACACACACACACACACACACACACACACACACACACACACACACACACACACACACACACACACACACACACACACACACACACACACACACACACACACACACACACACACACACACACACACACACACACACACACACACACACACACACACACACACACACACACACACACACACACACACACACACACACACACACACACACACACACACACACACACACACACACACACACACACACACACACACACACACACACACACACACACACACACACACACACACACACACACACACACACACACACACACACACACACACACACACACACACATACACACATACACACACACACACACACACACACACACACACATATGGCAATGTTAACTGTTTTCCTTGAAAACCCTGAAATAAGCGAACCCATTAAGCTTCAAGGTGCACAGCAAACGAAAGCTTGTCAAGAGAGGCACGACGTTATCCGACCTCTTTTCGATAATATAAAGAACGCAAAACGCAAACGAAAACCAAGAAATGTGGCATGGTTACGCCAAAAAAATTATTCTTGCAAATATTTCGGATTGTCAAAAAAAATTCCAAATAATTCTTTCGATCACAAGCATTTTTCCTCAGTACTAAAATATTCCGTGACTAAAGATAATGTCTAACCATAGATTTTCCGCACATTAAAATTCCAGATTCAAAAGAATGTAAACATTTCAAATAGCTTTCTCTTGGTCGTGCTGATATATACACAAAACTCCGGCCTTCAGGTGTTTCCGGTGGAGATCGAACACGATCTTACGCTTTCCAGTGATTGAACGTTCACCACTACTCCGGGCCAGTCCTTCGTTTCGCCATTCTCTCGGCCGTATTTTATAGGTGCCATCAGCAATCACCCATGCACGTCAAACACTGAAACAAACGCTGAGTTAAAGCTTCCGTGGCGCAGTGTGAAATGCGCGAGTCCCCGGAAAGGGAAATCGTGGTTCATTCTGTCCCAGGTTCAACATCTGCGAATATTTCAGCATTCTCTTAATAACTCAAAAGACCGAGTTTCTATAAATCTCGGCATAGATAGTTGAAATATTTATTTATATGATCTTATAAACTGATCCTCCCAACGGTTTACTGCCTCATCGTAGCCGGGAGGTGTTCCTGGATGTGGGACTGCGATGTACAGCGGGGGGGATTCGCCCTCCGGCAGGGTCTCCCAAGAGTCCGGCGTTTCCATCAGGAAGCCTAGCTAAGAATAAATCAATACCAAAACCCACCACCGTCCTGGTATCAAAGTCGCATAGTGGCAAATCTCCCTCTGATCCACGAGGGCTGCGACTGCCTGTCGTGGTGACGACCTGGGGATGACTTTGGCCAGGCTGTCCTCGGGATTGCAGGGAACCACAGTGGCTTAACTAGCGAGCAAATCTCCGAAAAATGGTGATTATGCTGGGGGCCCACACAACTAGTGAGGGACGGGCCGTTCAAGTGTCAAGTAAGTAGTGTAAACTGATCTTCTTTAGCTGATGCGAGGTTGGTATAGTGTTCGTTGTTGTTGTTGTTGTTGTTGCTGTTGTCCTTGTTGATCGATGGTTGACGTTTCGGCGGTTTCGCCTTCCTCAGAGCCTGGACGTATTTTATACAAGAATGCTTTAATTATTCGGTGGAAAGAAAGGCTGAAGTATTAATGAAGATCAAACTTTTAAATAGACGCCGTGTTGACCAATGAAGATCTGTACCAACCACGCATCAGCTAAAGAAGACCAGTTTATAAGATCATATAAATAAACATATTTCATCATCGTTGTAATTGTAAATCACATAATAACCCTCCGTAGAAAATTATAGTAGGCAAGAAATAAAAGGTTGACTTTATCTCAGCATCATGGTACTCATGAAAAGGTTTTCTATGAGGATTTCCTTTTGCAGTAATACACAAGAGTGATTCGGAATTGTTTCGTGTCCCATTCGATAACTAAGATTTTTCTTTGTTCAATTGAGGTATAAAATCGCACGAGAAAGTCATGGAAGAAATCAATGAGAAAAGGTTTTGCACTAAACAAGCCTTACACGCATTGCCGTTTAACCCACATGCTTCAGCAAAGAACTTCGATCAAAGGCGTTCTAGACAGCGCACTCGGTCTTCTGGATCACCGACTGATGACCACAATCGTGCCGTTTTCCTCGAACGATTTCTGCTTCAGCGTTCGGGTATCCTCGTAGTTCATCGTTTACTGAACTGCAACCTCACCGAAAATTCAGTACCTCATCAAGACAATCATTTCCTAGAAAATTAGAGTTTTATGAATACTTTGTTGAGGAATTGAAAGACGATTCACTAGACCCGTTTCCACTTCTCAGGAAGACCTTCTGCAGCGCATGTGATAAATACAGTAGTAGAGTCATAACTCTTGTGGGAAATAATTTGGTTGCAAATAAAAAAATAAATAAAGTGTTTTGGTTCATTGGGTAAACAGTTGAGTGGATAGGAAATAACTCCCTGCTAATATACTGAATTTCAATACCAGTTTCGGATAGGCATGAAATGTAAACTACAGGGCGATATCGAAAACATCATCAGCACGGAAACAATAACGGTAGTGCCATTCGCACACAAATTTGTTTACCCTATCCACCTCCCCAAACAAACAACGTTTTCAGGATAAAACTTAGCACAACTTCCCAACGGTTCACCACTTCCTCGTGGCTGGGATGTGTTCCTGGGTATCGGGCTAAGATGTACAGCGAGGGATTGATCTCACTAGCAGGGTTCCCCAAATTGACAATGAGTACGGCCTTTCCCCCAGGAAGCCCAGCTAAGAGTAAACCAATACCACGACCCACCACCGTCCTTGTATCAAACTAGTCGCAAGGTGGCAAATGTCCACCTGATCCACAAGGACGGCGACTGGCCGGGGTAGTGAAGACCAGGGGTAAAGTTTGGACAGGCTTACTCCGGGATTCCAGGAATCCACAGTGACTAAACCAGCAAGTCTCCAAAAAAAATGGAGATTATGCTGGCGGCCGCGCTAGTAGTGACGACGGCCCGTCCACGTATCCAAGCATCCAAGTAACCTGACATAAGGAACGCGCTGTTCCCGCTAGCTTTCCCACAAAAAGCCGCGATTTAAAAACACAATCGACACCACAATTTTAAGTTTTTATTCGTTATTCGTTGCCTACTACAGTCTTTCACGGTGGGGTATTATGTGAAATACAAGCACAATGATGCTGAGATATTTGCAAAACAACACGCTGTTATTACCCTTTCCAGGTGGTAACGTTTTCAGTACCACACCAAGCGAGTCCTCCGCTTCGCCTTCCTCTCAGCCATGTTACCTACCAGTGCCTTCAACAATCACAAATTCAAGTTTAAGGTCTAACGTGCACAAAACCTCGAAATAAGCATTTTCCTAGCGAAACTCTCGAAAAACCCCATACGTGTGCTAAAACGAGAAATAAACGTTTTCTGGGCGAAACAGTAGAAAAACGCCCAATGTGCGCTAAGCGGTGAAATAAGCGTTTTCCGAGTGAAACTGTCGAACGTCGAATGTGCCTTAAACTTGAAATAACCGTTTCCCTGGGCCCAAACTCGAAAAACGCATAGTGTGCGCGATGCAGAGTTTTTTTATTTTTGGCGTGCTTTTTTTGGATTCAGTTGGTAGCAGAGACATTGCACAAGACGTCTAGTGAAAAGCTACATTCTACCCTTAACAATTTAAAAAGGTTCGGGCTTGTTCTTCCGATTCAAAGACCGTCCTAGAGAGGAGGGTACTTAGGTGCTTCCACCCTGACCACCGAATTGGTTTCCGCACAGTGTATTACCGTTAACCTCAAATGTTAGTGGAAACAGAGGTTATACAGGAAAGCCAAAGCATGCAGGTTGTTCTTCATGGAAGGAAATATGAAGTCAAAAAAATATTATGTTTAGAAGGTGGACGACTTCTTTTCATTATATAAAAGGGCGTCGAAGTGTTTGAAAAACGTTTAGAGCATACCTGGAAAAGACAAAGGACGTGTTTAGAAGAATAGACGTAGAAATGAGTGGAATAACAAGAAAGAAGACCGAAATTTGGAGCGAAAAGCTCAGAAAAGAAACGTCTTCATTTCTTGGAACACTGTGGCCAATATGCTTTGAAATTAATTCACACCCCTCGGGCTGCTCCACACGAACACCACACAAATTTGAGAGTTGTTTAGAATCTATTGAACTTATTATTTTTTTAAACCAAATCTGAATCACCTTTAAGTAGACACAAAAACATTTGACGAGCAATACTGAACTAGTCAAATAGGGCTTAAGTGGGTAATCCAATTTCATTCAATGAGTAATCAAACACTGGAAAGCAAATGATCTGCTGAAAGTGCTGTCATCACTAAGATAGAAAAACATTTTTTTATTTACCTATAGTCGAGCCAAATTACTTAAAGAAATAAGGTGAAACATTGTTATAAAAAGAAAGGAGCTCATTGGTTCGCTGGATGAAAGAAACGGATACCTTACCTCGCCAAATATCCCATCATCTTCGTCAGTGGCGAAGGCTACCAGAAGCGGTCCGGTAGGACGGTGTCTTTTGCGGACGGTTATGTTGCAGCTGGTAAGACTGAGGACACGCATGTTATCTTTAACGTGCTTCACCAGACACGTCCCAAGAAACAGGTCTGAAGATTTCTTGACGGAAATTGCTCGATTCAATAAGCGAAATGGTTTCGTACATGAGAGCCACATGCATGAAAAATGCTCTGATCGAATGAAACCTTGGTTACTGACTCCAAAGCGGACTAGTGTCTAAAAACATTGGTCTAACATTGGCAAAAAATGAACTGCTTTGAACTACGATCTAAACGTGCACTATCCAAATCTCCCAACGATTTCAGAAGAAAGTTTATATTGTATTAACATAGCTTGTTATTTACATTTCCATGACCCTTCATCACATCTACTATGTGGATAATAGTAGTTCATGCATTCGATTCTATTCCATCGCATTCATCGTCCACAAAGGTATTTGAAAATTTCGCATTTCTGCTTCGCATGTGTGAGAAATTCTTGCTGTTTACGAATGTCGTAGAGTGCTGGTCGTGTCAGTTCTTCATGCAGTCTTACAGAAATTCGGGAGAGGCGATCGCACGTGGATTGAGGAAGAGCGTTTACGAGTGGTCAAACCAGCACCTTGCTACCTGACGAACCGGATCGCTAACCACTGCTCCTCCCTTCACCAGTATCATCTTTGATCGCTCTAATCATCTAATTAATTCAGCGAACACTAATAAAGCTTTCTTTAATTGCTCTTGTGCAATAAGGCTACCAACTGAGTGCAGCTAGTTCGCAGGATGAAAGAACAGCGGAGAACCGTCACAATTTTCCGGTAGATGACTGAAAGAGAGTAACGGATAGCTCGTTTAGCTCTGTCGCAAAGGCTTACTTTTAATTGAGCTTCCGCATAGAAGTATCCGGCTGCATTCTTGCTTAGAAAATCGTAGGGGGAATGAATCCGTGCAGCACATTGTAGTTCGACAAACACACACCCACCCACACACACACACACACACACATACACACATACACACATACACACATACATACACACACACACACAGAGACACACACACTCACACAAACACACACACACACACACACACACACACACACAGCACACTCCCATACACTCGTACATATACACAGACGGACACATACACGTATATAAACACAAACACAAATAGGAACACACCGATCGCACGAGGCTTTGAATCATTGGACTAATTACTGTAGCAATAAATGTGGTGGCATTTTTTGAGTTTCACATACTGAAGCCTCTAGACTCTAAGCGAGTTAGAGATAATTATATAATCAATGTGATATGACAACTGAGAATGCTAAGATTGACGTCGATAAAAAATACCACGTCTAAAGTATATGAAAATGCAATGGTTTATTACTGTCCGAAAGCTCGCAACCCACTGACCTCCTCAATTGATTGGCAGAGAAACTTGACAAGGGCGATGCAGCTTATCGAGAAATACTCGCTGTTGCTTACAAACCTCTTCCATATCTACCTTAAATTTCCCGCTTCTAACTCAAAGGCTTGATATTTCTTCCTCACCTCTCACACCTACACCGATACATAATACGATGTTGTACAGTTAGGTGTCTTGTCCTCTTCGGACAACTAAGCAAGAGCGTTTTCGATGTTTCCATAGTGTTTTCGCGCTGCACAGGTGTTATTTTTTAGTACTAAAGCTAGAAATGTTGATAGACAAAAAGTCTAGCATTGATATTCACAGCAAGACACCCTTGTTATAGAAAGAAACACTTATTTTTCATCAACATAAACGATCTTGACAGATTATCAAGAACGTTCAAGATCTTCCCGGAAACGGTTTACCACCCTCGTGACTGGGAGGGGTTCCTAGGTATCGGGCTGCGATGTACAGCGACGGCAGGGATTCCCTAGCCGAGAAGTCCGGCGTTTCCTTGAGGAAACCCTAGCTAAGGGTAAACGTATACCGGGAACCATCACCGTCCTGGTATCAAACTAGTCGTATTGTTGCAAATCTCCGCAGACTTTGGCCTGGTTGACCTCGGCACTCCAGGGAACCACGATGGCTAAAGCAGCGAAAGTCCCGAATAATGGTAATTATACGGGGGCCCGCACAACCAGCAAAGGCGGGCCATCCGGCTACCCAAGTAACTAAGTAAACGATTTTACGACATAAATGAGCGTACCAGTATTTGGCAATAGTTTATTGGAATACTTTCAGAGTTCCTACGAATCGTAGAAGCGCAGCACAGTTTATACTGTTTATGTCGAATACCTCGTATTTCACCGGTCGCACAGCTGGATGACTTCAGTTACAGAAGCATAGTCCTTGTGCTCCTGTAGCAGATGATCACTGCAAAGTACATATATCGCTTCACAGAAATCGCCGTGTAGCTCCTACGTTCTAGATGTCGACAAGCGTCGACCGATTTGTCTATTCATTGCTACATATGTTAAATTCCATGAAAGCATAAGAAGACGAACCATTTCAATATGCTTATCTGTGAGGTTTAGCTCGTTAAGAAGTGTATCTGTTGTCCTAAAAAAATAATGTCTAGCACGTCTGCGGGTTTCGAAACATTGTCTACGTTGTTCAGATACTATTCTAGCTAGGAGTTTAAACCCAGGAGGCAAATGAACTGTTATGTTCAACAAATAAGTGCAGAAATTTGATATCACCAAATGATGGAGAGAACCGAACGCAACCTATGAAGGTCACACGTATTTTCTTCGATTTAGAGCAAATTCATCATTCATTACAACGTGGGAATGAAAAGATAGAGTGAGATTGTGTCTCTGTGTCGGACACTAACTACAACTTGGAAGTGGTATATTCGCAGAATTCTAGCAGAATCCAGCTTCCTCATCTGCTTGGGCTTCATCCAGTTCTTAAACAGTGATGGTCTAATCTTCATGAAGAGTTTGTAAAAAATCCTCAACAAACAAAGTGAGTTGTAGATGCGAACGTCCATTCGGTCGCAATTCTTGAACAGGATCACAGATCTGTAAATACACTGCTCAGGAATTTATTCTCTTTGAAGATATGCTGTCGTAGAGGTTGCCAGAAGTCGGCCTAAATTGTGATTTCAAGAAGGAAGAAAGGTTTTCTTGTGTGGCCTAATCGGAAGATACCTCGTTCATAGTCGTAACTTGAACTGAAAGCAGAGATGGTTCTTATCGCGTCCACATTTACAACAATACCAGGTAGTTGTGAATTTTAGCCTGATTGACTGGTCGCCTTTCCGTATTCGCCACGTGGGACTTCAGTTTATTAATAATTGAACTTAGCGCTTTCGAGACCCTAGGTTGTGGCTGTTTATGATAAAAAATAAGAACAATAGCAGTACAATGATAACGACACAAGACGAACAATGCTAATTGGAAAAGCAGCGGTTAAACAAAATTGGACGGACTGAAAGAACTGAAAACGAAGCAGTTAAGAATTTTTTAAGCAGAACCAGAAGAAGCAGAGTTTCAAGAATTTTAACGAAACCAAGAGGAAAACTCTCAGTTTGTAAAGCTTTCCGAATAATCTCATTCCAGTGAATCTATTTAACGACTATGTGAAGGTTTGTGGAATATAGCAAAAAAGAAGAAGGCAGAAAAGGAATTGTTAAGGCGAACCACTCTTATTAGAACTAACTAGAGAACAGTGAAGCACATAGGAAAAAAGGATTTCTAGTGTGTAGAATAATCAATAGACCATATGAGTGAAATGCTGTATTAAAAATTTTAAAAAATAAAATTTTTTACGTATATTTCCATGAATGACCATGCTTAAAAGTATTTTAGGGATCCCACTATATTAGGTCAAGATCGATAGATGAAGGTGCGTAAAGGGACAATTTGCTTCGTTATGATTGCATAACTCCTCTCCATGGTTTGTGAGCGGTGACCCATTTCACAAAAAATCATAGTGGACTTGTTTCTCCCTAGATGAAAATTCTACGGAGACACATACAGCTTTAGTAAACGTTTGCTAGAAACTCTAACTGTACCTCTAGAAGAACACAAATTGTGAAGCAACGGTTCTTGCACATGTCGGCATACATGGAGCAAACCAGTTTCATGAAGTGAGGATATGAAGGGTGTAAACAGGTTTAAAATATGCTAAGGCTTACGTTTTGCCTCCTCAAAAACCGCAATCACCTGTGTCATCTGTCGTAGCGGTATAATCGTTGAGTGACAAAAGCAGGTGCCAGTAAAACCTCCGTCATATTCAAAAAATAGCCTGCTGCGTTCTGATCGCTCAAGGTTTAGCATCATTTCTTTCTTCTCGAGTCTTCGTGGAGAACTCTGACCACGTAATCGCTAGTCTTGTTGCTGTGCGTTTGACGTGCCGAGGAATCTAGTCCAGTCACTAACGGCTCCTGTCCATCGGTTGTCGTTCATACGCATAACGTGTCCGGTCCACATTACCTTCGACTGCTTGGCGTACAGAACGGCATCTTTGATTTTTTGATCGTTAACGTTTCGGAGCTTTGGCTCCGTCACCTCACTTGCGTATTACGGCACACTCTTAGCATCGAGCTTTCGACTTCGGGCTCAATAAAGCTCAGCCAACTCCTTCCTGTTTACTTAACAATCAAGTTTGTAACGTATAGGTTAGTGCAGGAGGAATTGTGAATTCGAATATGTGGGGATGGAGTTGGGTGTCCTTTGTTCTCTTCACTATATCCTCGATGCTCTTGGAAGGTCCTCAAGGAGCTCACTTCTTCTAGGCTAAAGGACAACTTTGGACAATCGACTCGGATCAGAGGGTTCTCAAGAAGGCGAGGGGGCCGAACAATCTGCCAAATAAAGTTTTTTTTTCACCAACCTTGTGTTAGCCTATCATTGGAAAAAAAATACAGGAGTCGAAAGCTTTCGTTAAATCGATGAAAGGAATGCAGAGCGAAATCTTGTACTCACACAATAGTTCATTGAATCTTATTATAATCTGGACCCTATTGGGCCATAGTTGTCGGTGTCGTAGAGGTCTCCCTCTTAACAAATAACACGGTATTGTTGGTGCTTTGCTGAATAGGAATCTTGAATTCTGACAGCTAACTCATGAATAGCCGAGCCAGAATATTGACGAGGAATGTTAGACGGTTTCTCAGGTGTTCGGGTCATATTCTGTCATTATGTTGTTCGATTCTTCACCGATTCCGAAATAGCACGTTTCGGAAGGGTGAACCGTTAGAACGATATATCATCTTCCTTTATTTCATAAAAGGGTAGATAGACCTGGGTATTAAAGAGATCCAAGTAGTAATCGTGAATGATTTTCTCCAATTCCTTCTTGAAAACCGTAAGTGTTCGGACCCGGCGTCCGAGTGCAATGAAGCAAAACCATTTCAGACTTTAGCAGGCACAGTAAAGCTGTCTCCCCACAGTTACCCATGGCAAAGGGAAACGAAATCAAACGCCAAAATCCCACATTGCATAGCATAGCAGGCCATCGGTATCAGACCGCACTCATCACTAGAACTTTTTTAATGATGGTGTTTTAAAGTTAGGGTTCGTCGACTAGACAATGTGGCATAGCGAAAGTAGGAAGCTAGAACAAGGCCTTAAGCGGAAGAAAAAGCTGATGGAAGCCTTACGATCAACGACGATGAGTGTTACATTTTTTTCAGAACTGGGTTTTTCAGAAAGTTCTTTCTAGATAGTCTTCACGATCTCTCTACTTTCCAGTGGCAATCTCTCTCTTTGCACAATTTCAAAACCACGTTTTTTTTGTTTGCTTGTTAGTGTTTCGTTTTTCTGCGGCACATTCCGTAATGAAATAATTCTTTTTTTCCTATTTTATACTGCTTTTTAAGAGCAATATGAAATGGTGAATCCACATGTTTTCCCTTAAGATATGAATAGACTCGGACTTGTAGCAAAAGATGAGAAAAAGAAACCGAATTGAAAACATCGAAATCGTGTTGTATCTTCCAATGCTCCTTGCTATACAGCATCATCTTCGGAAGGTGAAGGTTGATTGCGTGAATTGCCTTACTCAACTGTATCCTACTGGTCTGCGTCTTACTGTGTTTTACACGACAATGGAAACTTAAGAATCTTAACATACCCAACACGTGGCCATCCTCACTCCTCCGTCAATATCGACAACATGGAATGACATCTGGCCGAGGCAGTCGACTCTTACGACTCCGTTATCGGATGTAACTACACAAAGGCTAGTGCGGATTGATCACATAAGTGGGTTGTCATTGGCCAAGCTGCCTATGTGTCTCTCTCCCTACTCGTTGCTTTCGAATTATCAACGGAGAGATTTCTTCAAAGACCCGAGCAGCCGATAACTGGATAGTCGGATTAGATGCTCTGCCAAACCAGATCGTCCCTCTCTACTGAGTACAGCTTAACAGGCTCATCTTGGGCTGTGACCATTAAAGAAGAATAGTAGTTTTCGGATTGGAAAGAACTCTAGTAAATCTGAAAAGCAAAAAAGAACTCGAAATCAGAGCATTAGTTTTCCTCCAGCTCCGTGTAGCAGGCCTCCAAATCAGAACTGCTTTTCATACGACTTTGCAATTTTAAACCGGCCTTTGTGCATTTGAATCATAGTGCAGGCGCGAGAATTTATGCTCAGTATTTCATTCTAGTAGTCGGGTTAAACGTAATTCATACATTAAAGAAAAGATTCCTCGGTAGACGTGATCTCCATTAAATCCCATGATAATCATCGCCATCATCGTGCATCACGCGTTCCATACCCTTCCGATCCTTAAATGCCTTCCAGAATGCTAAATGCGCTCGACTTTACTCTCCGTTATCTTCGTGTCGTCCAAGTTACACGTTCTCGCGAACGAGAGAGATGGGAGTAGGGCTGCATAACGTTGCTCGTTTCCTCAGAAAAGCGCGCTGACAAACAATTATTTTGACATGGAATATGTAGGCGGAGAGATCAATGTCAGTCTATTAAATGTGCTAGGATAAAAGCCATACCATTGATGTTTTCATTAAAAGTCGCATTTGAGTTTCTATTTTCAGTCTTGCTCCTGTACTTTCCCTATAAGATTTTAATAAGCTTAAAATGCATATTTTTACAAGCTCCATGTGAACGTGGTAAATGAATTCAGCCGTGAAGGAAATCGCACGACCCTCACACTGTCCCCGAAAAAATATGTGTTGATCTTACATCTCCTTTTTAGGATCCTCTTTTAAAAATCAAGACATCGGATTTTTTCGTGTAGCGCTTCCCTGCAGTTTAAATCTTCTTCATATTCCTAATATGCTTTCATATTTTTCTCCATTCTCGTCATGAGTTTTAGAAGATATTATGAACGAAGCACTTTGTCTGATATTGCTGCATTTTTTTATCCTTTACAGAGAACCATGTCTTCCTTACTGCGCAACGTCTCTTTCTCCTTTTTTTCCTACTTTATTAGCCTTACCTTTTAATCACAGGAACAGATTATTCAATCTATGAGTACCACCGCGATACATGTATTCTATAGCAACTAAGAGGATATTCAACGGGAACGTTGTCCATTAGTCACACCTCATGTCGGCTTCAGTACTGGCATTTATTTCGTTGTTTTACAGCTATTGTCTATAGAGTAGTCGGCCCTGTGTAGTGCTTAAGCCTCTACTTGATGAGTGTTGGATAAAAGCTCTAAAGGGTAACGCCTTCGGCGTCAATCAATCCCTGAGGGATGCGCCATGCATTCGACTTCATTAAGTATCGTTAAAGCTGAGTGAATGCAAATTTGGCCTTTACAATGACTCGCGGTGGCCTACCTATGCACCGAGCCAGTGCGCCTATCCTCTCAGACAAGTCTGGTAAAAATTTGCCGACCCTGGAGGGATGGAAGGTTCGGTGGACCATGAGGGCGGGGGGTCGATTCCATGTGTGTTGCAGGGCGCCTCCAACCATTCCGCCACACACGAGTGTTGGGTTGTGGAGAAATAATCCGCGTTTTTTGTCGTTACGAAATTTGTTTGTGAGAACATACTATTTGGTAAGAAAACCAAATACACTTGTTAACATTGTTGATCTATAGCATTTCGAGGCGCATTTCCTTCCTGACTTTTTCCAATTTAGCACATTTCTTTTGTAGTTAATTTAAACTACTACTAGGCTTGATGAAGTGATGCTCTCAAATGTTAAACATCACATGAGGCTGTCGGTTATGATTCTATGAGTCTTTGGTCTATGAGCTGTATAAAAAATCGAGGCTGTAGCACCACGACATGTCATCGAAACGTCAGCCTGGAAGTGGCTTTCAAACGCATAGTGCACAAATGGCTCATAAGGTTTTCCACTGAATGCACAACTTTAAAGACAAAAGTTATGTCCGCCCCAAAACAATTTATGCCAACCATTTCTCGATCGTCGAAGCAGCTTCTCCAGCGCAACAACTTTAGAGTTTATAGAATAGGTTAACGTTCACAATTCAACAATCGTTCATCATTCTGCACGCATTGGGAAAATGAAAAGTCGTGATAGATCGATACCGATTGAATTGGATGAAAGGCAGCTAGGTCGTCGAAGTCACCATTACAAAGTCTGCTCTTATCTTTTACCTAACAAAAAGACCACTTTTCGCATTATGTGGTGTGGTACAAATGGGTCCTCTATGACGACGTATGGCTTTAATTTCATTGATGCAGCCGAGTTGAAGCTCCTAATCATTTTCAAGGGTATTTTTCACTGGAATATGGTTATGCAGAGTTTTTTCATTCTTTATTATGTCTCTTTGAATTGTTCAGCCTAGGTATATCTTTACTTGGGTAACTGTTCGGTGCTATCGCCTTAAGAGTTTGCGAAAAAAAAAGAGCTCATCAATCTAGGTGATAGGCGGTGATTGGCGATGCGATCGCAACAGAAAAGTAATTTCATAAAATTGATGAAATCCTGTAAAAATTGCAACGCATAATTTCGCCATGGGCAAGAAGTAAAGTTCCTATCCTACTCACCATGACGCCGGACTGGACGTTGCATAACCGATTCTGCAAAAACTTGCACGTCTTGTGCTACGAAATTCTGGCTTGCCTACAATACTCGTCAGGCCTTCTGTTAACCAACCATCACTTTTTTCCTAACATGGTTACAGGTAGTGAGAAAATCTTAAACAACCAAATCTTTTTTGGAAATTCTTTATGCGAAGCGCATAAGGATTCTAAGCCATCGAAACAGTCAGATTTGTATCATGCTAGTAACAAGTGCATAAAGTTGGCTTAAACACAAGTTATAACAACATTTCGAAGTTGCCGTTCAATTCATCTGTTTGTTCACTGACCTGTACCTTCGGTTTCCTCAGGACACGATGAGAGTTCGTGAAGCATAGTTTTTCTTGGCGTCATGTTATAGCCCTTCAACATTAGATGATATCTTTTTATGAGGCTTTAAATAAATACGTTGCAAAAATTGTGGCCGCTTTAACTTTAACCCAAAATATCTCGGTTTACAGTGAACTTTATCAATTGAGATAAATACTCTTAGAATGTATTGTCTTTGCCAACAAGAAACATGTCCGCTCACTATATGCTTCCAATCGTTTTGCGTGGAGCATCCTATGACGAGAGCCAGTGACCTGCAGAATTTCGTCCGGTGTAGTCGCGTGTTTGAACCGCACCGCACACAATACGCTGCCTTGAAAAGGTAACTGGCAGGAAATAAAGTTAACATTTAAGTAAAAGTTTTGCAAAAGTCCAAAATTCTTAATTATTAGAAATGGATTGCTCTCCAGTCATTTAATGATAAAGATGTTGTAGCCAAGTATTCTTTTACAGCTAATTTCATTACAAATTAGAATGATAAATGTTAAGCTGGGAAGTAAGGTGAGTTGACATTGAAATGAAAACAATTTTTTATGTGTACCATGTAAACTAGGGCGCGTGTGGAGCAGTGGTCGGAGGCGGAGGCGCCTTGCAAAATACACGTGAAATCGATCACGGCGCCTATGGTCCACCAAGCCTTCCATCCCTCCGGGGGTCGACAAATTGGTACTAGACTTGTGTGGGAGGATAGCTGCATTGACTCGATACAACGGTAGGCCATCGCGAGTCATTGTGAAGGCCAGATATGCATTCAATCACCTCCAAACGACGCCTAATGAAGTCGAATGCATGGCGCATCCCTCAGGGATTGATCAACGCCGACAGCTTTATCCTTTATCCTTTACCATGTAAATTGTCGTATTAAGAATATGCCATATTAAAAAAAATTTCGCACATATGTGTATTATTGCACAAAATTTCCCGTTTCACAGCCGGCCCTTAAGTCGACCGAGAGCTCTCGTTAATGATTCGTCGTGTATCCTTGGCTTTTGATATTATCAAATACTTTTGATGATGATATTTGCAGTGCGCCTAATACCACTGCGCCAAACGCGCCTAGTTTACATGGGACACATAAAAAATGTTTTCATTTCTATGTCAACACACCCTTACTTCCCAGCTTACTACTTTATCATTCTAATTTGCAATAAAATTGGCTGGGAAAGAATACTTGGCTTCAATATCTTCATCATTAAATGACTGGAGAGCAATCCATTTCTAATAATTAAGAAGTTTGGACTTTTGCAAAACTTTTACTTAAATGTTTAACTTTATTTCATGCCAGTTACCTTTTCAAGGCAGCGTATTGTGTGCGGTGCGGTTCGAACACGCGGGATACCATTTCCTGGGTCCCACTTTTTAACCACTGCACCAACCCGAAGTTTCGTTTTAACTGTGCTCAATCAATGACAATCTGTGCTTCCCAAAATCATTGTCACTGACGCATGACTGCTCGCAGGACCGCTAGAGTAGAAAACTGGCACTAGGAAAGGCAAACTAAGGGCTCCAGTTGATGCTGTGAATAGCACGCGGTCCCCCGTGAAAGTATAACCAGTCCACCTGAGACTATGAGTTTTGCACATATCTTAGCATCATTGTGACATTATGCCACATAACACCCTGCCATGGAAAAAAATTGGAGAATTAATGAGGGTTGAATAGTTTTCGAAGTCTTCAAACTCTTGTCAAAGAAGTGCAGCTTTGGTTCAGGGCCAGACAGCACGAGACCACTGGTCGGCTAAAGATGTGCTAAAGTTCATTGCAAAGGAGAAGCCTTTGAGGTATGAGAATCCATATGATCATTATTTCAGTAGCCTAGTTTCCACACTTTATAGACACGGGGGGCTTCTTTTGTCCAAATGTCATTTTTCATCACACAACATTCGTCTCGTTTCATGTTTTCTTCTTCTCTTTTCGTCGAAGTTTCTGTTTCAGTTCCCACTGCCTCTTCCACTTTTTCTTGTTTTTTATGATGCTTGCGTACACATAACTTAAAGATTTCATGTATACTTTCAACCTTTCCACAAAAAATCTTGCTCTTATCTCCAACCATGTCCTTTTCTTTGTCAGCAGATGTTTTCATCTAAGTAAATCTCGTGATTCCCTTCGATAGTGATGGCATACGATGTCGCGACTTTCAGTTTCAATCATCAGGTGACAAATATTCTTGTTTTGTATGCAACCAGCAAAAAATGTGCACAAGACCATCAATTTTACTCAACTTTATCGTAGATCAACTACGCTTCTTGTGTTTTCTCAAACATTATTTGAGATATTAAACAATGTTTTAGAACTCAGCAGACGATGTGGTCGTTCAGCACCGAGTGAGTTGGTCGAGGTGAGCTTGTGGTGCAGTCATCGAGATAATCCTACGACTCACGGATATGAATGATTATGAGGAATCCCGATAGCCGGTTAGTCGCGAAGCTACCTGGCGCGTCCCCAGATGGCGGATAGGGGATTAATCGCGGACCAAAAGCGACCTTTGCTTCCCTGACACGCAGATGCATCCAGGCGATGGACTCCCTATTCCTAGTGCGCCGATTTGGAACATACTCCCTGTATTTACGTGGCGTATTCATACACGCTTGTGTGGGTGCGTTCTAGTTTGTGCAGATTGTATTCTACGAGTCAATTGGGCGAAAAAACCTGCAATCAAGTGACAAGGAAATATATGGGAAGCGGCTAGGAGTCGCCTCCGACAAAGAAGCTTCATGTCCACACTGGAGGGATAGCCTGGCAAGCTACCCGTGAGTATACCCAGCCCCCAACGTTCAGAGCTCAGCAAGCTATACATGGGTATCAAAAAACTAAAACCAGTAAAAAGAAATGGGCGTCATCAGCAGCGTTGGGTAGGAAGAGTACGGAGAAGCTGCTAAAATCTATGGGCCAATGGAAGCTACCTGGATTGCAAAGAGCTAAGGTTCTAGGGGACGATCTGTGCCCTACAAAGCACGTACACTGGAACCGAGTCCTCGATAGCAGACTTGCTCAAGCAAGCAAGAAGGGTAAGGTACGACGTCATCAGCCTGGCCGAGAGGAGACGACGCCACCCATTCAACGCCGTCTATGACACCAGAGAAGGACTGTTCCTCGGAAGATGCGACAGTACAGCATTGATCCATTCGAACAACTGAAAAACCCGAATCGGACGTTTACGATTAAAAAGATGTGGATCACAACCTGCTTTGACAATATTCGATCCTTTACGCACTGACATCAAACTATGACGAAGAAGCAGTCGAAGCGTTCTACTATGGACTTGGAGAAGTTCTACAGAGAAGACCATACATTCTTCAAGGTCATCATTGGAAAATTTCAACGCCAAGACTGGACCAAGAAGAATGTCTGAAGAACGTCACATTGGGACCCACGAATTAGAATGGAACGAGAAGGGTGAGCGGCTATCTGAGTTTATCATGGCTACCATGACTCATCCATGGTAACTCGCAATTCAAAGCCCCACCCTCAAAGCTGGACGTGGGAGTCTTCCAATGGAGAGTACCATAACGATATAGACCACATCATAGTAAATAGAAGGTTTTGCCTTACCGATGTCGCTGTTTGTCTCAAAATTCTACACACCCTTCGTGCAAGATTTTATTTCTCGCAGAAAGGAGAAAAAGCCGCTAAATTCGAAAAGCGAAGTCTCAGAACCACCGTAAAGCTGGGACTTTATTCAATTCATTAGTCGAGCTGTTGGGAAGATGCCGCCGTCGATAACATCGACGAAGAATACGATCAGCTCATTCAACATCTCCACGTTTAGCGCTATGAAAGCTGAGAGTTCGAAAAGTCACCAAGAGACGTCTGTCTCCAGAGACACTCGAGCTTATACGCCAACGTGGAATCGTACGAGCTGCAGGCAACCGCGAACTAACGTCCGAATTTGCAAAACAATGCAGACAGGCGATGAAAAGAAGATCTTAAAGAGAGAAGAGCAGCAGTAATGGTCGATGCTGCAGAGGCTGGGGAAAAAAAGCAATCGCAAAATCCCACTGAAGCTTCGCCAATTACAAGACCAAGACGACATGCACTCCGACGCCCAGACGGAACAGTTAGAGCGTCCCAGAAAGGCAATAGAGAAAAATCATTCACGAATACTACTCAGATCTCTTCGATAGCTACGTCTAACCTTCCCGTCATATGAAATAAAGGAGGATGGATATGTTGTACTACCAGTTCTGCCCTTCCCGAAATCCGACATGCCATTTTCGTCGGTGAAAAAAGTCGAACAGCACCAGGTCCGGACAGGATATGATCTGAAATCACCTGAAGAACCTGCCGCCAGTCCTCGTAAAACACACTGGCACGGCTGTTCACACGTTAACTGTCTGAATGCAAGGTTCCCTACTCAGTGGAAGACCAGCAAGACCGTGTTGTTGTTCAAGAAAGGTGACCTACACGATATCGGCAACCATTGCCCCAATCTGTTTCCTGCCTGTTGTCTACAAACTTTTCACTCAGTGGTCCTAAACAGGGTTGATAGAACACTGGACGAAGAACAGCTATGTGGGTATGCAGGGTTTCGAAAAGCATTGAGTACGACGGACCACATCCACACGATAACAACACTCATTAATAGTTATTTCATTTCTTTATTTACGTACAAGCTGACGTTTCGGCGAATTTCGCCTTCCTCAGAGCCTGGAAAGGCCAAGTTAACTGCTATCTACACGGGTCAAACGCCTCCATAACAAAACAGAGAAACGCTGAACCAAAATTTTCAATCACATTGAAACACAGAGCCTCTGCACACTCACCGCTTTCTATGAATCTTCCACTAAATATTTCACGTGGGGACCAACCGCACAGAGTTCACATGGAATCGTAATGTACCCATCTCATCAGAATAACAGGCTTATATACTGCCCAATATCATGCGTGATAATGAGGCATTCCTCCCTGCGGTTCATTTTCGGATTCTTGGAATTAATCCAGAATGCCTCGAGAATTTTGCGCGCTTGTGTTCTCGATTCCTGCGCTAGGATCGTAACCCGTACTTCAAAATCTTCTCCGTTATGTCTCTGCGTCCTATGCGTGCCTAGTGGAGTATATGGTTTACGTAAGCCGACTAGGTGTTCTTTTATACGAACGTAGAGTGGCCTACCTGTTTCGCCAAAGTATTCATCCCCGCACGCTTTACAGGAGATCAGATAAATTGTACCTGAACTCATGCAGTCACCATCTCTACCATTGGGGCAATTTATACAATTTTGCGTTGCACATAGACGGTCGTATAGGCGGTTACGAACTACTTGGCGTCTTAGATTACTCGGTGGCATTTCAGTTATCGTTACCGAATTCTCTAGACCGTCCCTTCTTAAACAGCGTCTTTATAGCTGCACTTACTTCATTTGAAATGAAGGGCAGGATAAACGGAACCTTTATTGTCGCTAGAGTTACCGTTTGGGGGGCCTGTGGTTTCCTCTACACCTATCCCGAGCTACAGTTTCGTAGCCATTAAAAATGGCTATTTGCCGCGCCAAGTTCCGGGACTCCTCCGTCTGCTCCTTTCCTGTGCACACGCTGGTAGCTGTTCGAAACATGTTTCTCATAAGCGCCCTTTTCGTGTGAAAGGGGGTGAGAGGAGAGGTAATGAACCAAGATGTTTTTACTACTCGGCTTTCGATACCATTTCGTAACGTAGCCGTTTTCTGATAGGGTTAATTTGCACGTTCAGAAATGGAAGCCAGTTTTCTTTTGGTTTTTCTCGGGTGAATTTAATATACTCTGACTGTTCGTTCAACAACTCGAAACATTTGTCAATTTCCTCTTGTGTTGAACAAATGACCAAGCAGTCATCTACATATCTACAGTTGAGTAACGGCCCGAGATCGATTACTGGTGCTTCCACCTTAGACGTGAATGCAATGGCAAGGCTTGGTGCCAGTCGTTGTCCCATTGCCAGCCCTCTCGTTTGTGCGTTATACCTCCCCGGAACATCTGAAGATTGAGCAGTTTAGGCACTCCTTTAAGAGTGTCATCGACATACAGAAACAACGCCAACGAACATCAAACGAGTCACAGTAGGATAAATAATGCACAAAGAAATTCAAGGCTAACCGTATTGGGAGGCATGACTCTCCCTGACGGTGCACGCTCGTTATTACAATTGGGACCGATGTTTCTCACCATCTGAACCCATTTCTAAGGTAACCTTGCGTAGGGTCGCATGTAATTTGCATGAAATGGTATCGAAAGCCGAGTAGTAAAAACATCTTGGTTCATTACCTCTCCTCTCACCCCCCTCACACGAAAAGGGCGCTTATGAGAAACATGTTTCGAACAGCTACCAGCGTGTGCACAGGAAAGAGCAGGACGGAGGAGTCCCGGAACTTGGCGCGGCAAATAGCCATTTTTAATGGCTACGAAACTGTAGCTCAGGATAGGTGTAGAGGAAACCACAGGCCCCCAAACGATAACTCTAGCGACAATAAGGTCTCCGTTTATCCTGCCCTTCATTTCAAATGAAGTAAGTGCAGCTATAAAACGCTGTTTAAGAAGGGACGGTCTAGAGAATTCGGTAACGATAACTGAAATGCCACCGAGTAATCTAAGACGCCAGCTAGTTCGTAACCGCCCTATACGACCGTCTATGTGCAACGCAAAATTGTATAATTTGCCCCAATGGTAGAGACGGTGACTGCATGAGTTCAGGGTACAGTTTATCTGATCTCTTGTAAAGCGTGCGGGGATGAATACTTTGGCGAAACAGGTAGACCACTCTACGTTCGTATAAAAGAACACCTAGTCGGCATACGTAAACCAAATACTCCACTAGGGCACGCATAGGACGCAGAGACATAACGGAGAAGATCTTGAAGTACGGGTTACGATCCTAGCGCAGGAATCGAGAACACAAGCGCGCAAAAATTCTCGAGGCATTCTGGATTAATTCCAAGAATCCGAAAATGAACCGCAGGGAGGAATGCCTCATTATCACGTGTGATATTGGACAGTATATAAGCCTGTTATTCTGATGAGATGGGTACATTACGATTCCATGTGAACTCTGTGCGGTTGGTCTCTACGTGAAATATTTAGTGGAAGACTCATAGAAAGCGGTGAGTGTGCAGAGGCTCTGTGTTCAATGTGATTGAAAATTTTGGTTCAGCATTTTCTCTGTTTGGTTATGGAGGCGTCTGACCGTGTAGATCGCAGTCAACTTGATCATTTCCAGGCTCTGAGGAAGGCGAAATCCGCCGAAACGTCAGCTTGTACGTAAATAAAGAAGTAAAATAACACCTCGTGTTTGCTAAACAGAAGCAGGAAGAATTATTCAATCAATGCAGAGGCTAATAGAAAGTCGGACGTGGGAGTTACTCATTAAAGTATACGCGAGTGTACAAAAGACTGCACTATCTCACTTTCGTCGATTTAAAGAAGGTCTTTTCCTCAACTGAGATAGAAGCAATCATGGAAGCCCTTGATAGTCGAGGAGTCCCTACTCAGTACATAAAAATTTCTTCGTGAGCTCTACCATAAATTTCACAACCAAGATATTATCATTCTACAACGATATTAACATTGACGTCAAAAGAGGGGCTAGGCAAAGCCATACCATCTCGCCAAAATTATTTACCGCCACCCATCCGGAGCGTCACGCGAACATTGGAACGAGTTACTACGAGAGTGAAAATCGATGGTTGGCAATTACACCATCTTCGCTCTGCTGATGGCATCGTCCTTATAACACCAAACATTAGCCAAGCGGAACGTATGCTTGCCGACATTGATAAAGCCTGTGGAAAGACTGGTCTTTGACTAAAGTCTCACAAAAACGACGTTTATGAAGAACGGATTGGTTTCGTATGCCCTCATTCAAGCTCAACGGAACGATTATCTACGAATGCTCCAACTATGTCTATTTATGTCGGGAAATCAATATGATGAATGACTTAGCTCCAGAGCTGAGCAGAAGGAAACGAGCGGCTTGGGGAGCTTTCAAGAGCATCGAGGATGTAGTGAAGACAACAAAGAACACCCGACTCCGTGCCCATCTTTTCGACTCCGCGATTATTCCCGCCTTTAAAGTTTGCGTTAGAAACCTGGTACATGCAGAGGCAGGATGGAATGTCAGTCAGCGTTATTGATCGCTCAGTCCAAATGGACGATGCTAGGAGCATCCCGTTTCACGCATGTAAGGGAAAGGGATCGAAAGCTCTGACCTGCATCAGCAATCAAAAATCGAAGATGCCGTTCTGTACGCCAAAACAGTCGAAGATAAGGTGTGCTGGACACGTAATGCGTATGAATGACAACCGATGGAAAAGTGCCGTTAGTGGCTGGATTCCTTGGGATGTCAAACGCATTGCAGGAAGACCACCGACCCCATGGTCACAGTTCTTCACGAACAGCCTAAAAAAAAGATATGATGCTTAACGAGCCCTTAGAGCGAGCAGAACCCACTGGGCTACTCTTGCACGCGACAGAGAAAAATGGAGGATTTACTGGCGCCCGCTTGAGTCACTCGATGATCAACAAGACTACAAATGATGCAAGTGAGTCTTACGATGGCACTATGCGCTGAAGCATACTTTTTGCTTTTTCTACCGCTTCTTTTCTCAGTGTGAAAGAACAGTCACGTCTTCATCTCTGAAATACAGCCATAAGTTCTTTATTACTGATATTGTTGAGTTTTCCAACAAATCCTACTTTTTGCTCTCTATTAGCTGTGAAGGGCGCGTGTGGCGCAGTGGGCAGTGGTGAGGAGTCCCACTCGTGACAGCACGGCTCTGAGGAAGGCGAAATCGCGGAAACGTCAGCCATCGACCTACAACACCAACAACAACGACAACAACAAAGAAGACGGCAACGAAGACCTATACCCAACCTCGCATTAG
Organism: Angiostrongylus vasorum; assembly: GCA_018806985.1. Classification (NCBI taxonomy): domain Eukaryota; kingdom Metazoa; phylum Nematoda; class Chromadorea; order Rhabditida; family Metastrongylidae; genus Angiostrongylus; species Angiostrongylus vasorum. The sequence goes on along the minus strand of JADANN010000159.1, from coordinate 79,408 downwards.
CTTAAGAAGACCAGTTTATAAGATCATATAAATAAATATATCCACTAGCCATCCCGAGGTTTATAGAAAGTCGGTCTTTTGAGTTATTAAGACATGCTGTGATATTAGCGAAATTTGTGGACCCCTGGTCGAAATCGAACCACAATTTACCCTTGCTGGGGTAGGCGGCTCGCGTATTACACACTGCACCACGGATCAAACCCCTGCTATGAAAAAAATTGTAGTAGGTAGCAGATGAAATGTTGACATTACGATTTCGACTACAGCCTCACCTTTATTCGGTGCAATGCCAATTTGTGCTCCATAGATCAATTCCTCTGGCACGTGATTGCCGATTACAGCGTTAGGTAAAAAAATAAGCTGAGAGAAACGCAAATCAAAGCGCCTCCATGGTGCAGTGTGTAATACGCGGCGCCCCTAGAAACGGGTAATCGTGGTTCCATCTCGCCCAGCGTCCAAGTCGTTGTGGTTGTATATACGTGTCCGTTATGCTTAACACTATGTATTTTTCAAAGGACTTTGAAAATTAAACGGTATCTATGAAGGGCAATATACACAGAGGAATTTTCCAATGACAAAATCTCACTGAATGGTGGAATTTATAATCAATTCTGAGGTACTTTAGAGCAACTATCGCCAAGTCATAAGTGCAAGTAGGGATTTTTCGTTTGACTCTCTCATGCTTGGTGGGATATAGGTACTCAGGTGGAGAAAAACGCATAGAATTAACACTGTTAGGATCCATGCCACATAAATGTCGTGTCACATCCTCTTCAACTGGGAATTCAGCGTTTTCCGATGTCCATGGGCAACTTCACCGCCTGTATGTATACGGCGGCGGAAAATTTGGAAACACATCTAGTCTCATTTTTTCGAATACTCGGTATTATACAGTACGTTGGAAAGCTGCTTTGAATGCATAAAGCCATCCCATTCTTCAAACAGAGAGTCGGGTGTTCTTTGCTCAACTCTCTACATCATCGGTTCTCTTGAAATACTGTCCGCAAGTGGCTCGCTTATTCTTGCTCAGCTTTAAAGCAAACTCGTTCATTATGCTGCCTTCCCAACCTAGATGGACGTAGCTGGAGCATTCAAAGGTATTCGTATCGGTGAGCGTGAATCGGGCATACGAAACCACTCTGTTTCTCATGAACATCATTTTGTGAGATTTAGTCAAAGACCGGTCACTCGACAGACGTTGTCAAAGAAGGCAAGCATTCTTTCATCCTGGTTAATGCTTATGTAATAACTCGGCGACCATCTATTTCCACGTCCATGTTGTCCCATTCCAACGTTGGCATGACGTTCTTGAGGGTATGAAAAATGATAGAGCTCTCGGTGTTGGTCAATCCCTGAGACATACGCCATGCATTTGACTTCACGAAATATCGTTTGGAGGTAATTGAATGCATAACTCGCCTTTACAATGAGTCGGCGGTGGCCTAGCGATGTATCGAGGCAGTGCTGCTATCCTCCCAGGCAAGTCTGGTACTAATTTGCCGACTCCGGAGAGATAGAAGCCTTGGTAGGCCAGGGAAGCGGGGATCAATCCCATGTGTTGCAGGGTCCCACCGACAACTTCGTCATACTGGCCCATTTATTTTTTTTCTCGAGGGTATAGATAGTAATTATCCGATCCGATAGATAGACAGACAGACATACAGGCAGACAGATAGACGGACAGAGAGACAGACAGACAGGCAGGCAGACTGACTGACAGACAGACGGATAGACGGACAGAGAGACAGACCGCACAGACATAGAGGCCAGACAGATAGACAAGCCAGACAGACAGACAAACCACACAGACAAACAGACATAGACAATGAGGACACGAAATGAAACAAAAGAAGATATATGCCTCAAAAAAATACCGTAGTGGTATAATTAGACCTATCCCTTTTTGTGAAGCATCAACTGTTTTTCACTTCATTTGATAATGTTCGCTATCAGCCGAGAAACGTTTATTCAAAGTTGGAAGCTTAGCCATAATGTCTAGCTTTTCATTGACTACCTATTATTTTTTTCACGGCAGGGTTTTACGTGCAATGCAACCACAACAGTGCTAATATATGATCAAAACTCCAAACTTCATTTGCGCTTCGAACCCTCCACTATCCATTCCGGAGGCTCGCGTGTTATGCAGTATACTACTGACGCCCTTTCTTTGCCTTTTTTCTCGGCGTGTCTCTTACTCTAACGGTCCCATTAGCAACGACCTGTCAACAAAAATGACGAAAGAAAGTATGAACGTCAGTTTTCAACTTGACTGGATTCAATGTCGATTTGTCTTCGTCAGATTATTCCCGTTGACGGGCTCAGTGCCGACAGCACCGTTAGCGTGCGCGGATGGTGCACTGGTTAGACGCGCACTGCAATAACCATGGGATCGAACCCTCGACCAAAGCTCACCAAGCCTTCCATTCATCCGGCGTCGGAAAATTGGTAGTAACTTGGCTGAGTGGATAGCAGCATTGACTCAATACATCGGTAGGCCACCATGAGCCACTGCATAGGCCAGATGTGCATCCAATCACTTCTAACGATACTGGATGAAGTCGAATGCATGGCTATCCCTCACGGATTGATCAGCGCCGAGACCTCCTTTTATTTTCTTAGCATTAAGACAAAGATCTGGTTGAGGAAGAGGTAAAGCAAGAGCCCCGATGGTGCAGTGGATAACATGTAAGCCCTCAAATGGGCAATTGCGGATGCGAAGCTTCATCTGAGGCTCCAGATGTCCTCTTGTCTCAGCATCAATGTGGTTGAAAGCTTAAGTTACCTTATGCCACGTTTCAGTTAAACTTTGAATAGGTTTCATTATGTGTTGCTGCAGTGGAATAGAAAACTGCCTTAGACTATAAAAACCTCCCAGCCTTATACTTTCTACGAACAATGTTCTCACAAGTCTAGTAGGACCTTAACACATCACACGAATTAAAAAATGGAACTTTTCAACAATGCGCGTTGTTTTTCATCTCGTAAATTAGGACTCCTCCCTAACGGTTTAGCAATTACCACCGTGGCTAGGGTGGTGTTCTTCGGTGTCCGACTGTGATTCATACTCCGTACAGTGGGAGTGGGAGGGGGGATTCGTACTCCCGGCAAGGTCTTCCAAGCTGAGAAGGTGTCCGACGTTTCCAACAGGAAACCTAGCTAAGAAGAAAACCTATTCCAGGATCCACCACTGTCCTGGTGTCAAAGTCGCATGGTGGCAGATCTCCCTCTGATCCACAAGGTCTTCGACTGCCTGTCGTGGTGACGACCTGGGGCAGACTTTGGCCAGGCTGTCCTCGAGATTCCAGGGAAGCACAGTGGCTTAACCAGCAAATCTCCGAAAAATGGTGATTATGCTGGGGCTTGCACAACTAGTGAGGACCGGCCGGTCAAGTGTCAAGTGTTGTGTGAAAAATAGATGCATAATGTATCTAAATAGGATCGAAATTATACGTGCAGTTATTCAGCTTATATTTTGTTTCGTAGACGGCTTCGATTGTTGGCGAGTCGCGTGTTCTCCAGAACAATTTGTTTGGTTTTCGCTGTAACTTTTTCGAAACTTTCATCCATAAAGTTGACCAGTTGTTTCGCACGCGAGGACTTGCGCGAGTGTGTTCTTTTCCCCTATAGCTCGTAAAATAACACATTTTGTTAGCAGCTTCCACCTTTGTCCTCAAGCTTATTTTGAGCTGGTGGCTATAGTGTAGGCCTGCTTTAAAATCTTCGTAACTGCGCGCATTGATTTAAACACTTGGGAACCTAACGACATTTGCTTCTCTCAAATTTCACCAAGTAAATATTTACTCACATTATGCCCTTCTTTGCTAACACATTCGTGGAAAGCAGTGATACTGTCTGCAGTGGAGATTTTTCGTAGAAGAAGTTAGTTCTCTTATCCAAACTTGTTTTGATCTTATAGGAGACCTTCTGTGGGTTGTTTACACTTCGCATCTTTTAATAGATTTTCTACTCTGGCGTTTAATGTGGGTGAAAAAAAAGTTCGCTGAAGATCAGTTTTTAAAATGAGTGGGCGTCTAGGCAAGTGGTTGATGCTAATGCTTTATTGCCTAGAGATTATGTGCTATTTGTTATATGTGCACACATAGCTTTTGTCATTCAGGTTTCCACGCGTGGTCTTCCTTTCCATGCTGATGGTTACATGAACGAGCAGTTTTTCGTGCCACTTCGTTGCGTCGAGATCAGTGTTGGTTTGAAATCGCGATTTTACTGATGCTGTAGTAATTTGCGAAAACATATATGTCCTTTTTATACATCCATCTTTGAATCTCTTATAACGCTACATTTTTTTCGACCAAAGCTTGGTTAAGCACTGTGTTTAGATACTTACTTGGATACTTGGACAGCGCGTCCTCACTGGTTTTCGAACCCCAGCATAATCTCCATTTTTCTGAGTTATCCTGGTTTAGCGCTTGTGTTTTCCCTGCAGTCCCGAGGTTGGCCTGGCCAAGGGCTGCCCCGGGTCATCACCACCATAGGCAGTCGCCGTCCCTGTGGGATCAGAGGGAGATTTGCCACTATACAATTAGTTTGATACCAAGATGGTGGTGGATCCTGGCATTGGTTCACTCTTAGCTGGGACTTCCGGGTGAAAACACCGGACTCGTTCTTAACTTGGGAGACCCTACTGGGATATGAACCCTCTGCTGTACATCTCAGCCCCCCCCAGGAATACCTTCAAGCGACGATGAGGCTACAAGCAGTTGGGAGGTTAAGAACTGTAACAGTTTACAGTAAGATTTTTTGCAAAGGCCCCACTTTTTGAAATTGCCTTTCTGTTTGCAGTACTCAATTGTTTCACAATAACACGTTCGTTGTGTTCTAGTTAGCGTCCAGTGATGAATGACGGCCATCTGGAGATGCTGTGATGGCGTTTGGTACGACATCTCAAACCCACAAACCTTCTCGAGAATTAAGGCCATGAGGGGAAAAAAGGCATCGTTTAATATCATTAATATGTAAGCTTTTGTTCAATAGATTATGGGCGCAGCTGTTTATAACGTTGCGACGTTGTAGATACGTGGAATTATTTGGGTCAAATAACATGGCAAATACACTAAGGAGGTTAACAATGCGTCTAGTTGGCGGATAATTAGCACCAGTCCTCTTGACTTAGTCGCACTTGGAGGTAATCACGGAGGCATTCTGTGTTATTGGATGTTAGTAGTCCAATGGATCATGTTTCAGGTAGTTACAATCTTATCTATAAGAGCATTAATGGCGAATATGGGGAACGATATGAACCAGTCGTCCGGGGCCCTTTTCGTTCGCACAGTAGTGGTGGCTCCTAAGCTGGGTGCAGTGGAAGAGTTCGTTCCTCAAGATATCATTGGACGAAATAATTAGTAATACTTATACAAGTTGCTGTTCTTTTTTATAATGAAGTTTCCTTTGGTATTAAAGCCACAATTCTTCCGCCCACATGCTCTGTACTGGCTACGTTTTAGTTTGCGTTCTCTTCTCTCCGCTATTAATTCTGTTTGTTTGCTCTTTCTAATCTTTTTTGTGTTCGTTATAGTAATATCTATTTTTTTTCTATTATCGATTATCATCATTTTAACGTCCGGTATGACCAAACCGTTATTCTACCGTTTTCGAATGTAACGTTTTTCTTTTCGTCTGTTTCGTCTGTGACGTGTTCTTTTTTTTAACTCATCTATGAATCTTCACATTAGTGGACCCCAAACGAACTGTTCGTCTATATTGCCGATGGATTCATTTACACGGAAAGCAGGGATTCATTTCGAGAACTTCATTAAACTACAGTGGTCATGAAGAATTGGCATGGTTAGAGGCGCTCTGCAACACACATAAGTTCGATGCCCGTCACCAAGCTCATCAAGCTTTTTCATCCCTTTGAGGTCGTCAGATTAACGCCAGATTTGTCTGGGAGAATAGTAGCACTAGCTCGACACAGCGGTAGCTAGCGCGAGTCATTGTAAAGGTCAAAGTATGCATTCAGTCACCTCTAATGGTGCTTCGACAACGACAGCGGGCAACGTCTTAGGGAAGAGAGGCTTGATTGACTGAGTTCGTATCCAACCAATGCCATGTTTGTACCGAAAGGCATCTCTAGCTACTGCACTTCGGGCGCTCTGCCAGGCCTATGCAGTGTATTCAATGTTCTTTTCTATTTATACAAGTTTTAGGGACAGTTTATATACACATGCTATAAATTCATCGATAGAGTTCAGATGCATATTTTCGCACCGTGTAGATCGATTTATTGATGAAATCTCTCCCTAAACTGTAACACGTGGATTTAAAAGTGTGCTTCTGAGGGAGATAATGGTGGACCGACTACTGGACGTCAGTGCAGATCAGGGATTTTTTCCTAATGCTAGTGTGTACATTTTTACATGGTTTTTTGTTCGCTAGTGTTTATTTCTTACCCTATACGTTGATTATGTTCGAAAGGATGCGCTTATCGTAAGTATATAGTCTTCAGTCGTTTCGAATCGTGACTTCCCAACGGTTTACCGCCTCATCGTTGCTAGGAGGTGTTCCTGGCTGACCGACTGCGAGATACCGCTTAGGGGATTCGTTCCCCGACAAGGTCTCTCAAGCTGAGAGGGATCCCGGCGTTTCCATCAAGAAGCCTAGCTAAGAGTAAACCGATACTAGGATCCACCACTGTCCTGGAATCAAAGTCGCATGGTGGCAAATTCACCCCCTGATCCACAAGGATTGCGACTGCCTGTAGTGGTGAAGACCTAGGGCAGACTTTGCCCAGGCTTACCTCGGGATTCCTGGGAACCACAGTGGCTTAATCAGCAAGTCACCGAATAATGGTGATCTTGCTGTAGCCCGCGCAACCAGTGAGAACGTGTCGTTCAAGTATCATACATGTGCATATATACGTGTGTATTGTTGCGATCTGTGTTAATGCAGTCCTTTTTTTGATACTGCTGTTTTCAATATTACTAGCACTAGATGGGATGTCTTATGCTTAATTGTCTTTCTTATGTGCTACAGTTTGTTTCATACGATTGCGTTGTCATTCGCTGTGATAGAAATAAGTCATGCTACTGTTTTCATGTTAACAACAACATTAGAGCACCCAAGACGGCTGCATCTCTTTATTTGTTGTCCCCCTGTTAACGGGTGTTAAAGTAATTTGTGGTTTGAGATCGTTTATGATTGGGCTGTCGTCGTTGTTAGAATTGTAATTTCCTTCTCCATCTTTATTTTCCTTCTTCTTTCTTTCTTTCTTTACTTTCTTTCTTTCTTTCATTCGTTCTTCATTCTTTCTTTCTCATTCTTTCCCTTCACATTCTTTATTTATTCTTCTTTCTTTATAATGGTTATATGTTGTGTAGAAATAGCGCAAATATTATTGATTACAAATTGTTTAATGCGAGTTACGTGTATTATGGAGTGATGGTTACAGAAATTTCAGGTTTTCACATTTGTGAGAAGTTTTAGTTTTACATGTTTGTGGTTGTGAAATTGTTCAGATTCTAATTGCTATGCGAGCAGTGCTTATTATAAACATTTTGCGACATAAATCTTTTTATTTCCATGTTTATAAGAGAATCTGTTTTGGCCCAGCAAGTGCTGCGTGTATACTTTTTTTCTTTCGAGCAGTGCTATCAGCAATCACTCGTCAACGGAATTGATCTGAGCAGCCCAAATCGGCATTGAACCCAGTGAAAATTGAAAATAACTATTTGTTTGCAGCTTAAAAATGTTTCATGGCAGGGGATATATGTGATACAACCACAACGATGCTGAGATATTTGCAAAACTACGGACCGCGTGTGTCTTCGATGGGGAACGAAAGCGCTATTGTCCTTTCTGGTGAGTAACGCGTTCAACACCACACCGTTATGTTGCAGCTGCACTATCTACATTACTTTGCACCTAATATCTTGTTGTAACTCGTTTTTTTTAAAAAACAGATTACGAGTTTTGAAGAGGGAGACGAATTTAACTTCCATGTGACGATTTATCCATAATTGTTTGAGAAGTTAGAAGCATGCTAGAAATGACGCCTTACGTGTTCCGGCTGTCTCATTTCTGACTCTGGGGAGGACAGCATCGCTCAAATGTATACTGATTGTATAGATCAATCCGTCACATTAGAAGAAGACTATTTCCATCCTAAATCGAGCTGAACTTTAAGGCGTGCACACATTTATTTCTAGCGTCGTAATAACTCTACATACCGCTTTGAGACCCACAATTAAGCCACTCGACTAACACGTGCCCGATCCCTCTCAAATAAAGGGATACGAGGATTCAAAAGATGGAAAAATGAGGTTTCTTCAGTTAAATCAGCAAGCGACCATGTGGATTAGTAAAAGTTACCAGGTGCCAGAGCGCGTGTAGTGCAGTGGTCGAAAGCGCCCTGCAATACATATGAGACCAATACCTGCTCCCTTGGTCCACCAAGCCTTCCATCCCTCCGGGGTCGGCAAATTAGTGCCAGACTAGTCTGGGAGGGTATCAGCACTGGCTCGATACATCGGTAGGCCACCGCGTTTTCATTCTAAATGCCAGATATTCATTCAATCACCTCTAACGATGCTTAATGAAGTCGAATGCATGGCACATCCTTCAGGTATCCTTCATCCTTTGTTGCAGAGCTGTTTCCAGAAGGGTTCTGGAGTGGTCACGATGACATTCTCATCTATAGAAACTATGAATCTGAGCTTGTGTTCCATGGAATAGCCATCGCTTGCTGGGAGATTCGTCCATACCTCATGCCTCCTTCATCCATAGCCGTATAGTTTTACTATTCGTCCTGGATTTCCATCCAAAATCGAACGGCCACTACGAAATATTCTATCTTTGGGAACACTCTCATTTCTGCAGTTTTGTTATCGTCGCCATAATTATTTTTATTCCATTATTTTTGTCATTTTTTAACACTACACAACGGAGATACTAATATGACGAACAGTGGAAGTAACTGCAATTCATTCTCCTTTAATATTTCTTTCTTTTTCATTTTTTTTCAGTGGCATGCACTTGCCCTTCTCAGGAAATCACGACGGTATCTGAGAACGTTCCATTAACTATCGATTTTGTCGTTATTTATAAAATGTACAACTTGCCTACTGGTGCATTAAAAAATATTTATTTTTTCATCTTTTTAGGGGCCACATTGCGCTCGGTTCTGGAAGCTGTCACCAATTAACTACCGTCACATCGCTTGCTCGTCGACTGGCGAGAACATTTGTCTCACAGGATAGAAAGGTGAGAACTGCAGTACTGGTGCATCGTTTTAATTGTGTGGTGTTGTCGTTTTGGGAAGATTGGAATGTTTAGTGCGAGATTATGGGGACGGAAATCGTGTTGCTTCGCATCTTGCACGCGTCAGAGAAAGACGAAGCCCGTTGTCGATCATTGGAAAACACACGCCGATTCTTGGCAGTAGTTCCAAGTGTTCAATTCACCTGCATCTAGCTGTTTCGTACGATGCTGATCCGCTCATTGTTGGTTCATTAGGAGACGTCAGTTTGCTATGTTATCACCATAGTGTGAATCACGCGTAGGCTACCTGCACTTGTTCTCCCCTTATATGCATAGTCACAAGAAAGATTAGTGGTTATGCATAATGCTAACAATTAATGTTGTAACATAGAAAAGTCTCAAGGTTCTGATAGAGTTGAAAGGTCACAGTATTTTAACCATAGGCTTTCCCTTCAAAGCAATTCACTTCCCTTCATTCGTAGTGTTGAACAGGTAACAAGGTCGAACGTGTCGTGAGTTAACATCGTTTTGTCGCCCTTTACTGCTTCCTGCATTCATCTGGATAAGTATACCATCCGGGTGTTCTATAATTTTTCAGCAGTGATGTTCTCTGCAATATTTGTGGGAAACGTATTCTGTGCTCTGTTAACCGGAGATTTGCAGACTGTACGTCGTCCTCTTCTAACCCAGTCAGCTCAGTTCTCAGTTCCGAGCTGTATTTTTGCCTCGCCCACGTACTTTCCCTCTTGCTTGGGTTTTGATTGGTACTTTCTACCTTACTGAGTCATTTCTACGGCGAAATGATCACTGCAAAGCAGTAACTGTGGGTTTCTTGTTTTTTTCCTTACTGACAAATCTGTCGTCTCTGTCTCTATCAAGCCACCTTGGATGTCACGCTGAAACTGTTTGTCAGTTCCGTAATTCCTATGTTAATTATCTAATTTGTTCTTTACATTCTCTTAGCGTTATTTCCCTAGCAATTACATTTTCGACGGAACGTTTCTAGGTTAGACTGTAATCAGCTGGGTGTTGTTAACGTAGTGGGCTTGCCTTCCACTTGTGTGCATAATTCGTTTTACTTATTTTTTGGGAAGAGATAGGTTAAACGGTTTCCTAACAACTTTACAGATATCGACTTTTTTTATGTTTTTGGTTCTTTTTTTATTATTCATTGCTGTTGTTACTCACAACCAATGGCTTGCACAGGGCCACGTGGCTTTCGTTATTGAAGGAATATTATTGACGTCGTTGAGGTTTGGTTTTGAAACATACCTGTCACTTGTTTGAGGTTATGTGAATGTCCTAGTTTGTGTTATTTTCGCGATATTTAGCAGACCCATGTTCTTTATTTGATTGGTTCTACTCCACGTCTCAATTCTGCTTGTTATCTTGATTTTAGCATTTGGCTGGACATAGAATCCAGACCTATTTTCCTGTTTATGTCCCCATGTTCGTCTGTTCACTTTACTACTATGGTGTTATTCGGAGCAATCAGCGCTGATGGCCAGAGCGGTTCGTGTCATCCGTATATATGCTGGTGCTTGGACGTTTGATTTGTATCCGTGATATAATTTCGCTCAGATACATTAGCGCATTTTTTTGAAAAGGGCATTCTTATGCCCCTGGCCTCTCTCATTCTCTTGCGAATGTCAACAGGCCCTATGTTGGTCCGACATGTAATGCTTGCCTTTCGTCTTTGAAGAATTTTGACGTCAATGAGTGCTTACTGTCGCCGTGTGAAAACGGTGCCACATGTATTAACGTGGGTTCAAAAGTACCACTTGTCAGAAAAGCTTTGAGATGTGCTCAGCTGAGTTACTCTTGAATTTTCGTCCGTTTCTGGTACATTTTGATGTTACTCTTTAGAACTTGCATTAACGGTGGATCACTCATTGATCGGACCCGCGGGTATGTTTGCGGATGCCCTTTGGGTTATGAGGGATTACGTTACCAAAATGTTGAGCGAATTATTGAAGAGAGGACGTATAACACGTGTGCTAAAACTTTTCTTTTAGTAAATTGTACTGCCATGTGCTGCTGTTGTCCAGTGATGCCTCCAACACATTCACGATGCCGTCAGTCATATCTGACTTGTACAGGCATAATAAACTCCATTATATGGGGTGGAAATTGAGGACTTATATTGAAATACACATATCTTTTTTACGTTTCAAGTTTTTTTTATTATTTTTGTAACGATTTTGTCACTTTCTGGGAATGTTGACGGTTTATTCCATGTTTCTTTCCTTTTTTTCGTGGAGGCTCGTATCTGCGGCAACAAGGGGCTTTCGACGAAGAATCCTTCTGTCGCAAATCGCTTGGGTCATTTTTTAAAATTTGGTGGTGCGGTTCTGTATCCTTAGTTCGGAGAAGCGATTTAACTAATTTCAGCGATCCTATTGGATCTGATTGCGACAGCGATATAGGTGGCTGCTTGCTTACAACAAGTAAATCCTTCAGTTCCTATTCATGTTCTTCTTATTGTTCTCGATTACTCAGGAATTCTCGATTAATCGGGATTCATTCTGTCATGGGGCATGTTCTTTCAGAAATTTCCTTTCATTTGTGCACAATGTTGACTATGTGCAGAATTTCGCATCTGTAGGAATTCAATATGGATTTGTATTTGATGGGTTCGTTTGCATTCGAGTGAGGTCGAAATGTCCTAAATCGACTTCAGAATACTGCAAGGAAAGACGAAGAAGCGATATATGCGATCAACAATGAAATCAAGAAGTTTACGATTGTTACGGCGGTGACTGTAAGGGAGGCTTTTCCTCCCGAGGTAGTAAGTTTGAATATTTGATCTAATCAAAGGCGAGATATCTTAGGTTTTAGGAGACATCAGCTGCCAGCATAAGTACTTGTAGTCGTGCACTCAAAACCACACTAATTAATAGCCAATTCCTGCTTTCTGAGTTCACTAATTCCAGTTGCTTCGTGCCGATGGTCGGATTGAAGGTGATGAAAAAGGGGACGATGGCCTTCTTTGGAAAAGTAAAAATACTGGTGAAAGAGACACAACCGGAGAACAGGTAATGATCAGCGAAATTAGATATAGTGTTCTGACAATCATCTGCTGTTTTCCATTGGACTTGCTCTTTTTTGCTTCGAATTTCCTTAGTTGTGCGATCTGAGTGTTTGTTTTAAGAATATTCATTATTCGATTGGGAATCATGAAATCTTGGATTGCACTGGATCGATGTCTGAAGTTGTGTCAACGAGTGCTTCAATGATGTCTGTGTTAAAGCTAATTTAATCGAAGCTGAAGAAGGTGCGTGCCTTGCATAAAAATGAGTTTAGTTTCGTTCGCCAAGGGAAATCGATGATTTTTCAGAAATTCATAGCGGACTGAGATCAGCCTGGTCAAGGTTTGCCCTTCGTCGTCACCACAACTGACAGTCGCCGCCCTTGTGGATCGAAGAAAGATTTGCCACCATGCGACTGGTTTGGTGCCGGGACGGTGCTGTCCTGGTATTGGTTTACTCTTAGCTAGGCTTCCTGATGGAATCCCCGGACTCTTTCTCAGCGTGGGATACCTTGCTGGTAGGGATGAGTCTTCCGCTGTACATCACAGCTCGACGCCCAGGAACACCTCCGCCACGATGAGGCGGTAAACCGTTTGGGAGGATATATATATATATATATATATATATATATGCATATATATATATGTAAATATATGCATCTACGCATGTAATCCTGTCGCATAGCTAAACCAAAAAAGTTTTTCGAAATAAAGCAGTTATTAAAACCATACCTCCCAACGGCTTACCGCTTCGTCGTGGCTGGGAGGTGTTCCTGGGTGTCGAACTGCGATGTACAGCAGGGAATTCATCCCCTGGCAGGGTCTCCCAAGCTGAGGAGTGCGGCGTTTCCATACCATCAGGAAGCCTAGCTAAGAGTAAACCAATACAAGGATCCACCCCCGTCCTGTTATTAAAGTCACATGGTGGCAAATCTCCCCTCTGATCCACAGGGGCTGCGACTGTCTGTGGTGGTGAAGAGCTGGGTCAGACTTTGGCCAGGCTGACCTCGGGACTCCAGGGAACCATAATGGCTTAACCAGCAAATCTCCGAAAAGTGGAGATTATGCTGGGGCCCACACAAACAGTGAGGACGTGCCATTCAAGTATCGAGTATTAAAACCATAACGATGCTGAGATATTCGCAAAATTTGGACGCCGGGTCAGATCGAAGCACGATTACCCTTTCCGGCGGCTCGCGTACTACACTTTGCACCACAGAGCCCCTGCTCTGCGTTTCTGTCAGCTAGTTTTCTACCTAACGCTGCCATCAGCTTAGGACAGCCCGGCAAAGGCGTTCGCACGTGGATTTGTGGAAAACTTTCTGGCGGTGATCAAACTAGCACCTTTGCTTCTTGGTCGACACCATCCCTAACCACTGCCCTATACCTACCCCGACAGCTCTTGTAGTAACTACTAAATTCGATTTTGTTGGCAACGACTCTGCTCGAGTAATTCTATAACTTTTAGACGGCAAGCAACGAGACAGCCGTTACTGAGATAATATTCTCGCATAGAAATTTGCTTTGAACTTAAAAGTCCAGGACATAGGTTTACAATGGAAAAGCGAGTAACGACACGTTGGTTTGAAAATTTATAGGAACTTTTTCAGAATATCATGGAAATATATACACTGCATTACGATGCACTAGTTAACATCTTTCTGTGCTCAAAAATTCTTGGAAAAAAACTTAAAAATATGTGAATTATTTGTGACAGAACGAGCTACATTTCGACATGTGGCGCGTTTGTGTTTTGACACACATAGGGGGACGACATAAATGTTAAGAGAACAAATATGTTGCTGCTTTTCTGTTTTATCTGATCTTATCGAGAACTAATGCGAAGAATCATTCTGAGCTGACATCGTGATGTAACATGAAGAATCTGATTTCTTGCTGAGGAGGTAGGTGGCACTGACCAGGTCAGCTATGCTCGACGAACTTCGTGCATGACGACTACTAGGTCCTCATTGACAGCTAATCTATAGTTGTTTGACAGTTTTGATGCAGATAATTTGTACATTGTAATGAAATCCCTATCCATGATATTTGGGGTCTATTTGTGAAATAGAAAAAAAAGAAAGTGTACCATCATTGAACAAAGCTTGCTCCAGAGGAATAGCAGTTTCTTTAATTGAGACCTTTAGTGTGAATGGAATAGGATTCGGCAAGTAGATCACCTAGTGCGCGCTGAAGAGGCAACTGGAAGACCAACACAGACGGATGAATACAATAATGCTAAAATGGAAAGGTGGAGACGGCATTACTACGGTGCTGACGATATTTGGGAACATCCTTCGTGTCAAATTATATACACCTAGGTAGAATCAGCATACACGTGTATGTTTGGCTCAAGTACCGATCGAGAGAAACACTCATCTGACTCGCATGTGCATAAAGAACACAAAAAGTCCTTCTCAGCGGGTCGAAGATAAGAGACTGAATAGTGGACAGCCGAAGTGTCGGCAGTAGCGAACTGTACTCCTGTGCCTAAGTGGGACCACAAAAAACCTCAAAAAGCATAGTTATGTTGTTCACTTCTTATGGAGCGTTCTTTCTTAACAATTCGTCTAAACAACAAACAATCCAGAGCTAAAACTAAGGAAAACTGTTTATGGATGGAAATAACCAGATGGTATGCTATATTTCAAATGTCAAGAGAACCAGCAGATAACGAAGTGGCATGTGTCTTTCTTCTTCTGTTCAATATCCTAGGTATTTTGACTTTACTTCTTCGTGGTTTACGTTAATGCAAGTATGCTGCCACCTCTTCAAACAAGGTTAACTATTCTACAAAGTTGCAGGAAACTTCGTTTTGATACTGGTTCAGTTTTGCAACGTTTCTTCTACACATTTAGTTCGTTACGTCTTTGGAGAATAGCGATTGGGCGATGAAAACAAAAACCATTTGTTTTTCTGAGAGAGTCTCAAAACCAAAATCTGAGAAGAAGTAGCAAAATGTCACAGGGTTGAGAACACCGCTGTGAAATTTGCTTAGAGGGATCCCAACAAGTATGGTTAGCATAGAAAACATTTCTGCTTAGATTGGCTCGATAAGATGGTGAAGATTGTGAACTGGAAAGTAATTCTCTTTCGAACACTATGTTTACAAGGGCAGTGAATAATTATTAGAACTACTACTGAGAACCTGTGGTGTTTACGAAAGCACTCTGTGCAAGCAGTTCTGTAAATGCAAACTCTCTGAATGTCCAGTTTTCACAATAAACAAAACTTCGAAGAATACGAACGCAGCAGTGATAATCATTTCTATGTAATTACTTCAGCGCAGGGACTGAGACAGCGCAGTGGTTAATGATGCCGTCGATCAGGAGGCAAAGGGTAATAGTTCGAACTCCGCCCTAACGCTTTCCTGCAATCCACGTGGGAAACACCTCAGCCCGGTTATCTCTTCAATATTTCAAGAAGAATTGACTCGACCAGCATTCGACGGCATTCATAAAGAAGAGCAATTCTCAAGCAGCAGCCTAAACAACGGGTGAAATGTTCGAAGATCACTGTAGAGGATTAATGCGAGGAAAGCGACTCGAATGCAAGAAATGCTGGGGAGCCACACAGTAGAAGTGATAACTTGCTTATTTGGACACTTGGACAACCAGTCCTCAGGTGGAACTTTCAATATATGTATCATGAATGACTCAAATTCTCCGAAACACGCCCATTTGTTTGATTTGGTATGGCCCAGATGTTTCACGTTGATTACAGTAATAATATTTTATTGACTGTTTAAATATCCCACAATCACTTATTGTACAAGCCATGCATGATTTCCATTTATCCTTTATTAAAGTCACACTAGTAGATAACTGCAACCAGTTTAGCATCTGTCTGTTACCACCAGGGTATCCAGCTGCCCGTGGCTATCTTCTTTTAATTTTTTTTTCGATTTGTTTTTATACGATCCGTCCTCATGTGTAGTGTGCGGATCTCAGCACTTCTCACATTCGATTGGTTTAACAGCATTCATCATCCACCAAGGCTTCCCAAATTTTACATGTGGTTTCGGCTGCTGATGATTGAAGATCTTTTCATCTCGAATGTCGTAGAATGCTGGTCGAGTCATTTCTCACCGGAGTCCTGAGATATCCGGGCTGGAGCCTTCCCAATTTTATTGCACTGTGATTTTTTCGCGGGCAAGTCTTGTACCAATTTCCCAAACCCACAGGGGATGAGCTTCGTGAGCCTGGGGGTAATCGAACCAGCACCGTGCTCGTGATGATCGACTTCACTACCAGTGTGGCGTCTGTCCCTGGTTATCTTCTATCCAGCATAATAGAAAAGAGCTTTGTACCAAAAATTACGTAGCTCTTCACGGACCTTGTGCGAGCGGAATCCACTCAGTGTCTCTGGTGCCAATGAAACAAATCCACAAAAGCAGTTTACTTGGCGATTGACGGAATTTCAGATCATATTCCCTATGAAATGACCGAAGAGTTTAGATTACCATGTGTGATCAAGTCGTCGCGTTTCGAGTGATGTATTCGGTACTGTATTCTATTCTGACAGGTCTGTTGGTCAGTTATCTCAACATTTCTCTCGAGCATCTTAACGCTAATGCTGGGTGGTTGCAGTGTTGCGCTAGTCAATCAACGACAGCGTAAAAGGAGCAAGAAAGTTCTAAAATAAAGCAGACTATTTTTAGGCACTTTAATTGATCGGTGGTGTGTTGAAACTGTGCGAATGCCGCTTGTATATTTTTTGTGGTCGTAAATAGACATCTACGTAATCCGTCCATTAATGCTAGTTCTCTTCATATACCAGGTATTCTACGTGAACTGTGTTTCCTTTCTACTGGTTTACAACAACGTTTTCTTCGGTTCCTCGGTATGGATTTTACACATATTCACTGCTTGAGCAGCGATCTCCGGTTACGTCATGCTTTTTCGTCGAGACCACTATTCCGAAGGTGACCATAATACCATAGTTCTCCCATGTGCATTACCCGATTAGATATGGCTTACAGCCTCATCCGCCGCATAAGCACTAGAAACACTCGTAAAGCTAAACACTTTGATGAACTATTTTTGTGCTGTGGACAATACTACTACTGGATGGAGTGCTAACTAACGAGAAGTGATAAAAACCAAAAGGTGTGCAACGTCTTGCAAATTTTAGAATATAACAACAAGTATGCCATACGTTCTTCTTGCGAGTCTCCGCTGCACTAGATTCGGTTCGATGCGATTCTCAGGGCCACAGGGCCAAGCTACCGTTTTAAGATTATTTTCTATTACAGACTGCAGTTTGCAGCACAGAGTAGAAACTGGAGACAAATATGATCGTCTTCAGTTTGGTTTTTTAAAGAGAAAGCAACGTGCTTTGGAAATTATGCTAACGATAACCCTCAGACTTTGCATAGAACTAATGTGAGGGCAGATACAATGCAAGATTGTCCGCGAAGCTTTTTGATTAACGCGGATATCAACCACTTTCCGTCTTAATTTCCGTCAACGATGGGGTAACACCGGGAACTGATGAAAAGCTTTATTGATCTCCTTTGGATCAAAATGTGTGCACCGCAAGAATCCACGTAGCGTACGCTCACTCACAAAATTTACTGGAAAGTACGTCGGCGATATGCCTTGACCACAATTCATTTCCTTTTTTAATGGGCTTCTTTGTCGCATGAAGCCTTTTTACCCTTCGTATTACGGAGAGACTGTTGCCTTCGAAAATTGCACGAGCCACATAGACTGTTTCCTGTGAGGAACGCGAAAAAAACATCTCCTTTGCTCTTTCTCGGCATCGAAGTCCTATGCCTTGCGATACTTACTCGCTAGGATGACAAATCACCGACGAGATTTTATCAGAGTGTTTCGATACTCATAAGCAATTTACATCTCTTGCGCAGAATTAACAATCTTTGCACAAAACCTCTATTTTCTTGCCTACTTCTACTAAGGATCAAACTCCAATTTGTTTATTTTTTGATTTTATTTATTAGGTGCTTTTTTTTTGTCATGTATTGTCTATTTTATTGTTTGGACCATTGTCCTGTCATTGGACTGTCTGTTTGTCTTTTTTATTTTTTACACGAGCTGACGTCACACGTTGTGCGTATACCATCATTCCTTGAATCCGATTCGTTTACTCCTATCCGTATTCTACGAAGACCTTCTAATCTGCGCGTGAGCTTCTCTGCCAATTGAGAATTTTTGATTTTCGTTACTAATTTCGTCGAGTGATTGTAGAGTCGATTCTCTCCGGATCCCGAAGTAACTGTGCAAGGAGCTCCTTATATTTTTTCCTACACCCTGCCTCCTCATTTTTGGGGGCAGATCAAGTCAGCTGAACTTTAAAAATTTGGTACTAATTTCCCTGTACTGATGGATGAGGTACTTGGTGGGTCCGGGTGCCGTCGAATAACCTCGTTGACCGTACGGAACGGCATTAATGTCACTAGGCATTCGCAGTGACAGTGCCTTTATTTTGCCTTACAACACCCTACTCGTCGCCTCTCGTCGTTGCAGTACTGCTTTCTTCAATGCGAAGAAGTAAGAATGTATGCATGTATGTATGTATGTATGTATGTATGTATGTATGTATGTATGTATGTATGTATGTATGTATGTATGTATGTATGTATGTATGTATGTATGTATGTATGTATGTATGTATGTATGTATGTATGTATGTATGTATGTATGTATGTATGTATGTATGTATGTATGTATGTATGTATGTATGTATGTATGTATGTATGTATGTATGTATGTATGTATGTATGTATGTATGTATGTATGTATGTATGTATGTATGTATGTATGTATGTATGTATGTATGTATGTATGTATGTATGTATGTATGTATGTATGTATGTATGTATGTATGTATGTATGTATGTATGTATGTATGTATGTATGTATGTATGTATGTATGCATGTGTTCATGTATCTATGTGCGTTTATGTATCTATGTGCGTTTATGTATCTATGTGCGTGTATGTATCTATGTGCGTGTACGTATGTATGTATGTATGTATGTATGTATGTATGTATGTATGTATGTATGTATGTATGCATGCATGTATGTATGTATGTATATATGTATATATGTATATATGTGTATATGTATATATGTATATATGTACATAGTATGTATGTATGCATGGTGTGCATGTTTGTGTTTGTATTTCTGTTTGTCTATGTATGTGTGTGCGTGTATGTTGCATTGTTGTTATATTTCCAGCAATAGTCTTTAACTTATCACACTATTAAACCACAACAACAACGACGCATTTCATCTGCATCTTATGTGGCCCTAAAGAGGGCCGTTGGGTCAGATATATCGACTGGCATAGACTTGACTATCATCCGAAATGGTTCAGCGTAAGTCCACGGCGTTTCAGAGCATAGCCCACATCCACAGCTGTCACGGTCTTTCTCCTCGCCTGGACACAGTAGGTAATGCTTCCCGAATTTCGTCATGTGCAAGTCCTGAGATGCACATCACTGCAGCGCGACGAGCGAGACAGACGACGAATCGCCTGCTTGGTAATTCCTTGTATGCTGTTCCCGAGCACTTTACGATGCCGTTTAGCGCCTCCTTTGATTTGTCCTTTGCCTTCTTTTCCGCGTCCAGACATGTTCACAATCGCAGGATTGCAGACAGCAGTCGTATGAGAGATTGACCGAACGCCTCTTATATAGCGGCTTCGGCTCCTCACGCTACTCCCCAGGTCGATACACACACAGATGGCAATGTTAAGTTTTTCCTTGAAAAACCCTGAAATAGGTGGATTTTTGGCGAACTGAAATAAAAATTGCAATATAACGAGTCAATGAAGGCAGCCAAATGATGAATCTGTTGAGAGAAAATATGACTTCCTGGAAATTGGCGGCTGAGATCTGAGGGTTTCCATTCCTTGCCCAATGCAGTAGGTCTTCATATTCCAAATTCATGATGTTATTCTCTCGACAAAATCGGAAATCTCGGCAGCCGTACCATTCGGCTTAGGTGGAACCGGCTTGAAGCGGATAATTCACTCCTTGCCATGAACTACCTAGGCTCCTATTCCTCACAAAAGGAGTTATTCTTCCGTAAATTTCGCATGATTCTAGCTATTTCTAGTTGGTCTGTTGGGACTGTCACACTTGTTAAATAGTTTTCTTCAATCTTATAGACTTCTTCCACTTACGATAGCAAAACTTTAAATGTCACGGTAAATTTCTCACGCTTCCGCTATTACTCAGATGTCGAAAAAGCGCTAGAAGTTTTATTTCTTTTGTCCACACCTAAAAAATTTAGGCCTTTCTAGCGGATTTGCTGAGAGATTCGAACCCATTAAGCTTCAAGGTGCACAGCAAACGAAAGCTTGTCAAGAGAGGCACGACGTTATCCGACCTCTTTTCGATAATATAAAGAACGCAAAACGCAAACGAAAACCAAGAAATGTGGCATGGTTACGCCAAAAAAATTATTCTTGCAAATATTTCGGATTGTCAAAAAAAATTCCAAATAATCCTTTCGATCACAAGCATTTTTCCTCAGTACTAAAATAATCCGTGACTAAAGATAATGTCTAACCATAGATATTTCGCACATTAAAATTCCAGATTCAAAAGAATGCAAACATTTGAAATAGCTTTCTCTTGGTCGTGCTGATGTATACGCAAAACTCCGGCCCTCAGGTGTTTCCGGTGGAGATCGAACACGATCTTAAGCTTTCCGATTATTGCACGTTCACCACTACTCCGGGCCAGTCCTTCGTTTCGCCATTCTCTCGGCCGTATTTTATAGGTGTCATCAGCAATCACCCGTGCACGTCAAACACTGAAACAAACGCAGAGTAAGAGCTTCCGTGGCGCAGTGTGAAATGCGCGAGCCCCCGGAAAGGGAAATCGTGGTTCGATCTGGCCCGGGTCCAGCTTTTGCGAATATTTTCCGTCGTCGTGTCAAAGTCGCATGGTGGCAAATCTTCCTCTGATCCACGAGGGCTGCGACGGCCTGTCGTGGTGACGACCTGGGGCAGACTTTGGCCAGGCTCTCCTCGGGATTCCAGGGAAACACAACAGCTTAGTCAGCCAATCTCCGAAAAAATGGTGATTATGCTGGCACTCGCACAACTAGTGAGGACGGGCCGTTCAAGTATCAAGTAAGTAAAGATATTAAATGAGAGACAGTGTTAGAAGTTTGGGAAGAAAAAAACACTGCTTATGGACCGCCATTATGGGACAAATAGTGGCACTCTATACCATAACTGTTAAAGCCTTTTACTTCACTGTAGAAGGAACACCGATTTGCGCCCATAACTTACTGAAGAGCTTGCGTACGTGGTGCTAACATATTTTTTTAGTTTTTTCTCCAATTACTTTTTAGGGTTTGTAATCTCTAGGTATTTTCAGTTCCTTCAGCTGTTTTTTCCTATCCGATGTATTTGTTAGTGTTAGTTAACTAATTTGTTTAAGACATGTCCCTTGAGTCTAAAGAAGAACTGGCACAAAACTTCATTTTTATAAATTGAAAAAGCGTATAGCGTAGTTTTTAGAGGTTTCTGCAAAAAAACGGGGTTGTGTTTTCGATCGTGCGCCCCGTGCTAATTAGGCCCATGTCGTTTTGGGTTTGCAAATTGGTACCGGATTAGTCTGAGAGAATAAAAAACTAAGTTGTCTCATCGGTAGGCCTACCAGAACTTATTGTTTAGGTAAAATATGCCTAGTCCCTACAGTAGCACAGTCCAGTTCCTTTCAAGGATTTATCGCTGCTGAATTATTTATTCATTTAAAAAATCTTTCTTCACTTTTGTTACCATTACGACTGCATAAAGTTGGTACATAAAATTTCAGGTGATCTCGACAGCGCAGAAAGTTGTAACGTATATGATAAATCTTTAAGGTACTACTCGTTCTTCTATGTTTTTTTAAAGTTCTTCTTGCTAATTTCGTTCTGGATATTTGCCCTTTCATTCAGGTCCGACCCTTCATCGGTTCACAAAAGGAATGGAGATGAAGTGCGCTTACTTTCCACTCATGAAAAGGGTTTTTCCTTAGATTCTTCATTTCTTCCAAAACATTTGGATTTGTTTTATGTTTCAGGCACCCACCATTTGTTACGATTTGTATTGTTGGGATAATTCGACATGTACTTTTCAACCGCTCCGAAGATTTATTCCCGTGTACACAGTAGACGACTAGTCTCTTATGTGTTTCTTAAGGAACTTGCCCATTTTGTTCCATTGTTTGTATGAAATAAACGACAAACTTGCATAATTAAATCTCAATAACGAAATGGACTGTTATTAAGTTTTTTTCGTGACGATATAGTAGAGGATCCAACGAAGTGCGGACATAGGCGTACTTTTATACTTGTAATCTTTGCACGAATGGTCTCATTCAGTTGTATCGCAACTGGTCCGTGGAAGATGAAGACAATTTGGTGAATCCACCATGGAAATTACGAAGAAGTGATGCGATTTGCTTCAATCCGATTCATGTCGATGGCATTGATGTCCATTATTGTCACGGCGTTCTTTGATATTCGATAACAGTGTTGCACTTCCGATTACGAAGTCATTAAGCACCAGCTTGAGATCTCAGTTAATAAAAAAACTTAAAGAACCCTTAAATCGTAGTGGACAATAAGCTACTAGTCAAAGGCCTGTTTTGTTGGTAGCACCTCACTCTTCAACCTTACCGGCAGTTGATGGCGGCACATTACTAAGATCGATCACAATGTGACGCGACGATTTCCCGAAAATAATTATAATACTTGAATACTGGAGTAGATGAGGGACCCATTTTCAGTGTTATCATTCAATTCGCCAACGGAATATCAGTTTCGGCGACAATTTCCGTTTGAGCACGACTTTACTTTCTCTGGAGTTCCGAGATGGGCTGTGTCAAGGTTTCTCGCAAGTTGTAAGCAAAAGCATGTTCTTTAATATATTTCTACTATAATTTTGAAAGAAAAATGCGAGAAAGATGTCGTTTTCATTTTTGTTTACTACTATCGTCACAATATAGACCGTTAAAAGAGAATCTGATCTGAAGTGAAGTCATATTTTAACTATTTTACTTCCTCGAGAAAATCTCTCTTGTCACCTCCTGAAATAGTCTGCTCAGCAAAGCGTTTCGAATCTTCAGAATTGAATGGGTTGTAGATTTTCAAATAGTAGCGTACACCGAGGAGATAAGGCTTGTTTAGGCGCTGCTCGGATCAGAACCATGAATTATCTGTTGTTAGCGATGGTAATTATGTTGAAAATATCAGCATTAAAACAGTTTTAACAAAATTCGAAACGTTAATCGATAGCCGTTGTCGTACCTGCTATATTATAGTTTCGTCAAGCACTCTTTTTTCTGCTGCAGTGGGAAACCAGAACACGCATTTTGGAAGCTATGAAGGAGATTAAGGAGATTTTCAGAAATTTTGCTAGAGTTCGACTTTCTATTAATCTCGGCACTGGATTATAAATGCGTTGTTTTCTTTCTCAGCAATCATGGAGTTGTTACACAGCGTGCATTTACTTCCTTGCAAAAAAAGAAAGAAATACAACACAACGGTAGCTGATGTTTCGGCGGTATCATTTTCTTCAGAGCCAGCTTTTCTCCTCCAAAGTTTTTTCCTTCAAATACAAAGCACAAAAAATGTTCCTTCGTCACACAATCTTTCTTTCTAGCGAACATTTCGTTCAGTTCGCTTCGTAGTGCGGCCCGAAGTAGTTCCATTTCGGTGTCGAGCACTTCTTGGCTATCCTGTAGTTGACAGCGTGTCACGTGAAGTCATTCTGGTTTTATAAACTTCGGCACGACTCGGTGTTGAAGGCAGCGGCGGAGAAACTGGATTTGTTGTCCGCCAAAGAGAATCTTTTGTCTTAGAGACAGTACTTTCTTCGAAGTCGAAAATATTTTTTTTGCTGCGACATCTTGTAACAGTTCCTAAGATCGACGGCTCAGCATTGCATTATAAATGTCTCGTTTTCTTTTTCAGAAGTGGACAAAAATAGGTGACGCCTCTGCAACATCGCCGTCTTGAGAGTTAGATCCTGTTAGATTAGCGACGATTCGCTTATTTACACACTGTAACATATGCCGACCAAAAAAAGCAAAAGAACATGATGTGAGGTTCGCTATAAGCAATTCCAACATATAGTGAACAGTATTCACCAGTGTCACCTGTATCACCCTTTTAATCGTCGAATGATTCGAGCGAGCACCGGCAAATCTTTCATTTTCTTCCGTCACGTGCAAGAGCAGCTCAATGGATTTTGCTCGCTCTATGACATTTCGAGGAATCCCGTGATGAATGGCTCTTGTCCACCGGCTGTTGTTGATAAGCATTACGTGTCTGGCCTACGTTATGAACGGCATTATTGATTTTTTGACCGTTGACGCAGGTCAGGGCTCCGGATCTCTTCCCTCACTTGCGCAACACAAGATACTTGTGGCATCCCCCTTTCGACTGCGCGTTCAATAACGCTGAGTGATCCCTTTCTTCTTGCTTGCACAGCGAGCAGGTTTCTGACTCAAATTTGAAGGCATGAAGAATCGTCGAGTTGAAAAGGTAGGCGCGAAGTGAGGTATTCTTCCTTCTGTCCACTTCATCCTCGATGCTCTTGAAAGCACTCCAGACCACTCGTTTCGTTGTGCTCAACTCTGGAGCTAACTCGTTCATCATGTTGGTATCTCAGACCAGATTGATGTAACTGGAGCTTTCAGGGATATTAGTTCCAATGAGCGTGAATCGTGCATACGAAATCAAACCGTTCTTCATGAACATCGTCTTTGTGGTATTCAGTCGAAGACATTTTTCCCAAAGGCGTTATCAAAGTCAGCGAGCATTCGTTCCGCTTGGCTAACGTTTGGTGTTATAAGAACGATGTCTTCACCAAAGCGAAAGTGGTGTACTTGTTGACCGTGCGTTTTCAGTCCCAAGTTGTCCCATTGCAGTGTTCGCATGACGTTCTCGAGAGTGGCGGCAAATAATTTTGGCGAGATGGTAATTTGTTGCCACTATTCTTCTTGTTGCTTTGTTTTGTTTTTTATGTAGTCTTTGTAAATGCCAAAAAGTAGCTGCAAGAGAATGCAAACAAAACCGCCTGATGTCTTGCGCACGGCATCATGAAAATAACGGTTTTCCTTCGTTGTTTCGTTTTTTATTTGCACTCTTACGATTCCGATGGCAAGTATTCCGCCTGACAATTCATATGGGTTGCAATGAACTACTGAAGACGACTGCCCAACATTGTTCTTGTACACATTTATCTGGATACTTGGACGGCCCGTCTTCACTGGTTGTACGGGCTTCAGCACAATCTCCATTTTTTTTGGAGTTTTGCTGCTTTAACCACTGCTGTTTCTTGAAGTCCAGAGGTCAGCCAGGCCAAAGTCTGCCCCTGGTCTTCACCACCACAAGCTGTGGTCGCCCTTATACATCATGGGGAGATTTGCCACCAAGAGACTAGTTTGATACCAGAATGGTGGTGGATCCTGGTATTGGTTTACTCTTAGCTAGGCTTCCTGATGGAAACGCCAGGCTCCTTCTCAGCTTGGAAGACTCTGCCGGGTGATGAATTCCCCCGCTGTACATCGCAGTCCGTCACCCAAGACCACCCAGCCACGATGAGGCGGTAAACCGTTAGGTTATATATGTATATATATATATATATATATATATATATATATATATATATATATGTATATATATATATATGTATATATATATATATACGGACGTAGTAATAGCTATATTATTGAAAGGTACATATCATATATATATGTATACATATATATACATACATATATACATATTTGGGTGTATTTACATGCTTTCTTTGAATAACATACCTCTTACAACTCAGAAGAGTGTCTGAGTGCACAACGATTTCCTTGTGTTGGCTCTGAATAAGTGGAGTACTATCAACTAGGTAAGGCAAATAGGTTTTTAGCTACTGAATAATGTGTATTTAATTCATGCTCTAGATGATATGGGCACGCTTGTGGCGAAGAACATCATCGGCTGGCTGGTTGAGTTGTGGAACTGCGCTTGCAGCGCGATTTATGAGGAACAACTCACTCGAATAGTCGATAATGTTACTCGGTATTTGAACACTCCGCACAGAAATATCTACGAACATGCCGCACGTTTTTTAGCAATATTAGCTTCTCGGAGGAGGTAGGTTTTATTCTTAGGTAATGGACTTGCAGCGATAATGCATTGAGTCCAAAAAACAGTCTTATTAGCACACTGTTTCTTTTCACACTTCTGTAATCATTCATAACAGGTCTAGTCCTCGAATAAGTCTAACGATCACCGTACTGCTTTTTGGACCTGTACAATGATTTCGATCACTGATTAGGAGACAGGAAAGCACTTGTGTTAATTTTTGTCATTCAATAAGCGCTATAGTGATTGTTTAACATTGAATAGGATGCACTTCTGTCTCACTTCTTATCGAGTAGTTGTTGTATCTTTCAGTGGGGATTCACGTCGTATTCATCGGTTGGTTAATGCAACAGTGTTCATCAGTCTTAAGAGGTCTAGTAGTCTAATAAATCTAACGATAGCCCTATCAATTTCAACTTTTCCAGTGATCCCGATCAATGGTCAGGGGAGGAAGAGCGCGCTTGCGCTAATTTCTGCCTTTTCATAAGTGTTGCAGTGATTGTGTCTCTTGAAATATGGCGAGCATAGTTTCAGCTCTTATCCAGTAATTGTATCTATTAGTGAGGATTCATGACTTAGTGCACCAACGCGCGTCATTTCTTAATTGTATGTTGCGGTCGAATTCTGTGACGGCTGATGGACAGCATTATTGTCTCTGCTTTTTAATCCATGAATGTGTGTTACATTCGTTAACTTCAAAAATCATTCCTATACGCACCGAGCGTTTTTTCAAGTTTTGAAAAATGCCAGTGTGGCTTCTTTATTATCGAAGTTTTTCCTGTATGGTAGAATGGTGTTACCTAGATTACAGAGATTACAGCAGAGCTGGACAATAGTGTTAGGGGTTGACTATATTTTAAAGTCGTACATACTGTTGAAAAAATAGCTGTGAGAATTCCTACCAGATGTTTTGCATCCGCAGAATTACAAAAAGAAACTGGTCACAGAGAGAAACACGAAAATACGTCACTGATCCCTGGCTTCTTTCGGGAAAAAGGTTCGTTCAACAATTATTACCACTATAAGGTACTAAGGGTCATATTAAGTCTACAATTTTTGTTTCGGAAATTAGCAAGTGCCCATTTACCAGTCATGCTGCGGGCGGATTGCCATCTAATGAGCAGCACCATCATTACCTCAAATCACTTTGTGAACTCCTCACAACACTGAGAAGTACTTAGTCATCATTTCTTTTGCTAGGAATATGCCATTTTTTTAAAAAAATCGCCGTGAACGCTTTTTCCAGATTTCTTGTCGAGAGTGTGGAGGGAGAAGTTGTCACCAGATAACTTCGGAATGTATATGTCTGCGATAGTCCCATTTTTCAATCATGACTCTCTGGTTCGCGCTTTTTTGTATCATGGTGGTGATTCGTCCCTATATATGTGTATATACACATAGTTCAGTATTTGAAACGCGAATCGTGTGATGTTCTACTGGCGCTCTCTGCTAATCCTTTGTTTCGAGAAAACGACGATGTTGTGTGTTCTATGTGGTCTTCTCAAATGCGTTCATCTTCTCATCGTTGGAAATACTGTTGTTGTTGTCCATTTCGGTGATCTGCTTTCCATTTTTGAAGAAGCTGTATTGAAGCGAGCTCTGCTCGACCCACAACAAGGGTCGTTATTTCGCCTCAGAAAGTCCTCATAGGTGCTCACAAGTGCTTTTATAAGCGCTGATTTCAGCTACCGGTGCTGAATAGGTGGCCATGATTAGGTTTGCGAAAAGTGTAATCGTCATGGCTTGTGAATGCATGATTGCCATGATTGCCGATACGGTGAGTTATTTCGAAATACATTGTCGCAATTTTCATTTTCATTTTTTTTTCATTTGTTTTAGGAGCGCGGTTGCTTGATTGTTATACGTGACACAGTGGTAATGTCGATGGCGGAAATGACCGATTGCGATGTGCTAAGCGAGGTGTGCATTTACTCTTATCTATTTAAAGTGGTGAATTTGTAACTACTTGTCTCATGACAAAAAAGGCCAGGAAAGAGGTCTGCACTTGTGGACTTTAATTTTTATCCTCCCGTAGCTATTTATGTAATGAAACCCTGTCTTATCATCTCTCTACGCTAAGGATTCGTGATATCTGTGGTGGTTCCTCTCCTCAATTGCAATGAGTTCATGTAACTCTCCGTATGCTTTCGTTCATCTCATTGACCGTTAAATGCTCACTGTTTCACTCTGAACACTTTTCAGATGTTATCATTCTACTTTCCCGCTCATTTGTACTTATGAAGGAGACTGGAACAACCTCTTCACGTTCCTCTCATTTCTATGGAAGTTAGTAGTCGTAGTTTACGCATAATACTTTCCAATATGCACTAAAAAACAAAACATAAAAACCAACAACTAACAACTCGAATCGGACGTTTACGATTAAGAAGATGTGGATCAATATTGACTTTGATAATCTTCGTCGTTAAGGCGCCGACATCAGATCGTGACGAAGAAGTCGAAGCGTTCTATGTGGACTTGGAGTAGATCTGCGGAGAAGACCATACATTCTTCAAGGTCATCATTGAAGATTTGAATGCTAAGACTGGACCACGAAGAACGTCTGAAGAGCATCACATTGGAACCCACGGATTAGAAAGGAACGAACACGGTAAGCGGCTGTCAGAGTTTGTCATGACGATCAAGATCATCCATGGTAAGTCGCAAATCCAGAAAGTCCAACCCTCAACGCCGAACGTGGTAGTCTCTCAATGGAGAGTACCATATGAAATAGACCACATCATAGTGAATAGAAGCTCTCGGCCTACCGATTTCGCTGTTGTCCCAAAATTCTACACGGGATCAGAACATCGCCTCCTTCGTGCAAGATTTTTATTTCTCGCGGAAAGGAGAAAAAAGCCGCTAAATTCAAAAAAACAAAGTCCCAGAACAACCATGAGCTAGGACATATTCAATTCATTAGTCTGCTGTTGGGAAGATGCCACTATCGATAACACGATCGACTCAATCAATATCTTCACGATAGCGCTATGAAAGCTGAGAGTTCGAAAGTCGCCAAGAGACGTCTGTCTCCAGAAGCACTCGAGCGGATAGACCAACGCGGAATCCCATGAGCTGCAGGCAACCTCTAACTAAAGCCCGAATTTGCAAAACAATGCAGACAGGCGATAGAAGAAGATTTTAAAGAGAGAATAGCAGCAGTAATGGCTGAAGCTGCAGAGGATGGGAAAAGCATTCGCAAAATCCATCGATGCTTCGCCAATTACATGCCCGAGATGATTGCACTCCGACGCTCAGACGGAACAGTTACAGCGTCCAGAAAGGCAGTGGAGAAAATCATTCACGAATACTACTCAGATCTCATCAAAAGCCACGTCCACTTTCCGTCATATGAAATAAAGGAGGATGGATGAGTCGTACTACCGATTCTCACTTCCGAAACCGGCATGCTATTTCGTCGGTGAAAAATCGAACAGCACACGGTCCGGAGAGGATAAGATCGGAACACCTGAAGAACCTTCCGTCAATCCTCGGAAACACACCGGCCAAGCTGCTCACACGTTGCACGTCCGAATACCAGGTCTCTGTTAAGTGGAAGACCAGCATGACCGCGTTATTGTTCGAGAAGGGTGACCTCTACGATATCGGGAACTATCGCCCAATCTAACTTCAACGAAGGTGAAGATATTTGCAAAACTCTAGACCGCAGAGGCCTATGGTGGGAAACGAACGCGTTATTGTCCTTTCCGAGGAGTAAAGCGTTCACCACCACACCATGCGGGTCATTCGTATCGCGGGATCGATAGAACTAGTTGAGAGACAAGCGGAACGAAGGACCTGCATAGCGTGGTGGTAAACGCATTACACCACTGAAAGGACAGTAGCGCGTTCGTTCCCCACGGCAGACACCTGCGGTGCGGAGTTTTGCAAATACCTCAGCATCATGGAAGTTATATTTCGCAATATACCCTGCCGTTAAAAAGGGTACGCAGTAAATAATAAGTAAAAGTTGTCGACTTATTTTTTAAAAAAAGAATTTCAATCTCAAGCCCTCAAACGACCACGTTCAAAGAGCACATTAGGTAACAACGCGTTGATTACTGTCACCGTTATAAACAAGGAATAATTTTTTTTTATCCGTGTTAAGCAATGAATTTGAGATAAAAGTAACAGTAGTATTTTTGTTTTTGGCGATTTTGTAATCCAGTTTTCCATTTGTTCATTTCTTCTTTCTCACAGTATTTGTCGGCTGTGAGCGCGTTACATTGAACGGCGAATTCAGTAGCTAAGAGTAAGGCCATAGCAAAATTGGCGACACCTTCTTAACAAAATAGTAAAGATGACAAGCATTTATTGAGAGCTGAGTCACAATGGATTGCAATCTCGAAACGCTGTTCGCTGAGGGAGAAAAAAAGGAATTACCCAGTGAAGAAAGCAAGGATACATTTCTGGACGAGTTGTTCCTCACGTGTACCAGCTACAAACCAAACGTGGATGTCAGCGCAGCAACATTTCAAAGGTTGCACTCATTTCATCAAATTCCCAACTTATAAGTATTAGACCATTGTCAAAAGCAATCTTCATGTCTGAGACCTTGACCTCAGTGTTTTCTTAAAAATTATTTCCAGGATCGGTCATCATTTGGCTACATGTTCCAATTCTTTCATAAATTATTGTTCGACGTCGTTGTTGGACCCGAAGCTGCCATCAGCCAGTACCTCAAAAAACCCGAAACGGTCCAAACATAATTCACACCGAACAGTGAAAGGCTCGCAGTTAAGTGAGTATGTCTTTGGTTTTCGAAATTCATCACACTCGTATTTAAATCCCGTTCGATGATCTTCCTCATATGAGGGATCTCGAGCCGGGTTAGTCTGCGACAGCTATGTGGCGCGGGTCCCCAGGTGGCGGATAGAGAGGTTAACCGCAGACCAAAAGCGACCTTTTGCTTCTCTTGAGACGCAGGCGGATCTAGGGGACGGACTCCCTGTTTCTGCTGCGCCGATTTGGCACATACTTTCTGTATTTGCTAGGCGTATTAATGCATGCGTTTGCGGGTGCGTTCTTGCTTATGCGGATTGTATTCTACGAGTCAATTCAGCCAAAAGCCTGCAGTCATCTGACAGGGAAGTATATGGGAGGCGGTTAGGAGTCGCCTCCAACAAATAGGCTCCATGTCCACTCTGGGTAGAGCCTGGCAAGCTACCCGTGAGTATACCCAGCCCCCCACGTTCAGAGCCCGATAAGCTACACGTGGGTATCAAACATGATAAACACAGTTTAAAAAAAACGGGCCTCATTCTCCTGACCCCTAAAGAGCCCCCAATTTCGCAGCGTTGGATAGGACGAGTACGGAGAGGCTTTTAAATTCTCAGGGCCAATGGAAGCTGCATGGACAACAAAGAACGATGGTACCGATCTGTACCTACAATGCAAGTACACTTGAATCCGAGTCCTCGATAGAAGAATTGCTCATGCAAACAAGAAGGATAAGGTAGGACGTCGTCGGCCTGGCCGAGACGAGACGACGCCACCCATTCAACGCCGTCTACAACACCGGAGAAGAACTGTTTCTTCGAACATGCGGCAGTAGGAGGAGTCGGCCGCTTCGGCGGCAGCCAGCTTTCAAGAGCATCGAGGGATGTAGTGAAGGGAACAAAGAACACCCGACTCTGTGCCCACCTTTTCGACTCAACGGTACTTCCTGCTCTGACTTATGCGTCAGAAACCTTGTCGCTGCGTAAGCAGGATGAAAGATCACTCAGCGTTATCGAACGCGCAGTCGAAAGGACGATGCTAGGAGTATCCCGTTTCACACAAGTAAGCGATGGGATCCGAAGCTCCGACCTACGTCAACGATCAAAAATCAAAGATGCCGTTCTGTACGCCAAACAGTCGAAGATAACGGGGTCGGACACATTATGCGTATGAATGACATCCGATGGGCAAGAGCCGTTAGTGACTGGATTCCCCGGGATGTTAAGCGCACTGCAGGAAGACCACCGACCCCGATTGTCAGAGTTCTTCACGAAGAGCCTAGAAGAGAGATATGATGCTCCACGAGTCCCTAGAGTGAGCAAAACTCAACGGCTACTCTTGCACGCGACAGGGGAAAAAATGGAAGATTTACTGGCGCCCGCTCAAGTCACTCGATGGTCAACGGGACTACAGGTGATATAGGTGAATTTGCGCGTCAAAAAGAAAGTCATAATCACCAGCTGTTACTCACCAACTTGCAGAGCGAGCTAGACGTGTTCTACAACCAATTGAAAAAGGCAGTTCACAACGAGAAGTCTTCCTACAAATTCATTGTTAGAGACTTCAATGCCATGTTGGGAACGGCCAACGAAGATGAATACAGGATACTGATATTCGAAAAAGGAGAACGATAGTGAGCATGGGGACCGTCTTGTATGAATTAAGCCTGCAGCACGTTTCTTCCATGATAAATCTTTTGAGAGACGATCGCCGATGAACATGAGAGTCTTCTAACAATAAGACTCATACGGAGATCGACCATGTTCTCACGAACAGATAATGACAACATTTTGACACCGCGTTGGTTCCTGGATTCTGTACTGAATCTGATCATCACCTCTTCGTCCGTAGACATGATTCAGCTATAAAGAACTCTGCCATCGCCCAAGAAAAAACCATATAAGCCGTATGTGACGAAGATGTTCTCAAAAAACCCCTCTCCTCATATGACTGGCAGATAATTGAATACCCTGCCGATTACTACAATCTGCTTGTTGAACATGAAGATCACACAGTATCTCCATTACCACTAAAGAGTTGCTCCAAAAGAGAAACAAAGTGAAGCTTGATGCTATTTAGTGCACGTAATGCGGCCGATAATAAATGGCAGCTGTAGAAGGTCCTAGCCGAATGATTCACATCGGTATAGACAAAGATGGTTATTCGAAGCAGCTCAAAAAACGGTCTAGTCTGATGAAAACCAATCTGTTCTGCTCCATATACGATGTCTCGGATCCCAGTATTGAATAACGCATGGGAACTGTCTTCTCTAAAGTTCGAGTTGCGATAGAAAGCATGAAGAGGCGCACAGCTCCACGATTCGGTAACAAAACGACTTTCTTCGAACTAGAGGCCACAAATTACATGTGCTTCTGCGCACAAAACGAAATCTTACTTTCAGAAAAATGATGCTATGACGGGTCATATAAAATGTAGAGTGAAATAAACAATGTAGATGCGGCACGGGCCAATGCATCAGATGTGTTAGGTACACTGTTTTGTGGTATACGATCCCTTGTTGGTCTACCACGCGTGCACCTACTTGTCTGTGCAGCAGCGCGAGCTTCAAACATGGATAATCGCAATTTTATCTTAAAAACACAACAGTAACAGCACAGTGACATTAACAGATGTAGATTTGCAGATGATCTGTTCGAAGGCAGTGCATACGTAACATCAGGCAATAATTACTGCTGTTTGTGTTTAGGCAATTGTATTCTAATACATAAGATAACATGAGACAATGATGCACGGGATGGATAACAGGATAAGTTGTGAGAGGATAACGGAACTACTCCAATAGGAAATAGGTGAACGGAAGGGTGACCAATGACGCTGCTTGTTATTCTTTCGCAGTGAGGTGGCGTCAAAGACATAAATTCGAAACTTGTCAGTTGGTTCGACCAGAAAGCCTGTCAAGGATTGTGCACTAAATGAGATGTACAATTTACACAGGAACCATATCAGATTGCGGTTTTCAAATAGCCGTTCTGAACTTTCTCTGTTCATGGTGCAATTCTAATGCCAAAGACAGAACGAGTTCTTTATACCTCAGATAACAATAATGTGGAACAGTGCCGAAATGAAATGAGAACCATACGATGGGGTGAACAACATAACACAGCACGAGTGCGTTCAAAAAATCGGGCTTCGGCACCAATGGGTGAAAGACAACTGACGAATAGGATTGTCAGTGAGATCTCTTGGAATGTTAACGAGTGCAAAAAGAAGAGCACCTTCAAGTAATCAGCCTTCTTAAAAAGTATTCTGTAGGGAATACATGTTATTGCAACAATAGGCCTGCCATCTTATCCAAGGTTGTAATAAAATTACATTCGACTAACGTTCCGGGGGCTTTTTCCTTTTTTCTGATCAGCTATGATTCTACTCGATTGTCCGCTGTTGTTGGCCATTCCGATGTGGGCCTTCGTAGTTGCACCAGTTCAAATCATCTCTAGTAGAGGACCGGTTGAATTGTCTCACTCGGAGATTTTCTTTCACACAGTATGGTTGTTGATTAACTGATCGTCTACTGATAACCATTTTTCTCCAGGCAGTCTATCTAGTGACACTCATAGCAACATTTCGAGTACGGCGTCGGTTGATTTCCACTGTGTGCACAGAACGAGAGCAGAAGGATGAATACTTGAAGCTGCTCAGAAAATAGTGGCTATGAGGCTACAGCTGTTCGTGATGGCTTGGGATGATGTGCCACGCAGCAGAGTGCCTTAAAAAGTACTTGGTTGGTCTTTCCAAAATAACTAATCGATCAGTATAGCTTCCCATCCGTAGCGCTTCTCATGGTGAAATCATGACTTTTTGACTTTATAAGTGCAATATGTCAAGCTGAACTCTTTATTTCAAATGACTAGCTTGGGTGTTCTTAGTCAGCAGTTGGCCAATTTTGTGAGACCACGGGCTTCTAGTAGGGAAAATTTTTCTTTAAAATGAGCGAAACATCTACTCTGTGAAGGATTTGTTGAAGTCTTTGGCAGTCCGATTGCAGTTTTTCATTCATAAAAAGTATGAAGCATGAACCACGAAGTTTCTTTTCACTGGGTTATCAGATAATAAGGGATCTCGTGAGGCGCGTTTGTTAGAGACGTCCTGCAACGCTCATGAGCTCGATCCTGCGCCCAGGCTCACTAACCCTTCTACACGCTTTGGCTCACCAAATTCGTTCCAGACCTATGATAGAGGATGGCAGCACTAATTACAGCACTGATTGTAGTATACGTCGCTAGGCCACAGCGAATTATTGTGTAGACGAAATATGAACTCAATCACCTCTAACGGTGCTTGATGATATGGAATGCACGGCGCATCCTTTAGGAATTAAACAACGCCGGGAGCTTTGTTTTTTATCGTTGCCATATTAAACGATTAGTGCTGTCCTAAGAAGAACAGTATTCTACCACGTAAACACTTAAGCTAACTAGAAATGAATAACTTAATCTTCTTGAAATAGTCGATTAAATGTTCAAATAAAATGCGAAAGCACAAATGAGTCGCCGAAATTTAGTAGATATTTTTGCTACTGTTGCTTAAATTCAACCTGATCAAAACCTACTACTTAATCTGGTCACAGGCTATTCATAGTTATATTGTAAGTATACAATTTATAAAAACGCACTTCTATGGAAAGAGGTACGTAGCACAAAGATGAAACTTACAGTGCGACGGAACATGAAGTAAAGAGGCGCCCGGATCCCTATAACGCCACTGACTGGACCAGTATTGAACTCCAGGGAATATACTGACCATGCCGCCGTGGTATCATGAAGTCGGACACGAACTTCTGCAGTTGATCCCTCCTCCAGTTTTTACCATCGTACATGGAATCTGTTAGAATTATTATTTGCCGAGTAAGGAAAGGGAGGCAGCATTGGAGAACACACACATTTGTATAAAGAGAAGTGGTATAAGAAGAAAAACGGGGTCCGGTGAATATATGAATGTCTGTCAGCTCTTACCACCTACGCAAGTTAGGGAAAGAGCTTCAGTGAGACATTTTGGCTCGGCCTGATGTATACGATACTGCCATTGTCTCCATGGATGTCTATCTTAGGAATGCTCTGAAAACGGTTAGTCGGATTAAGTTCTGCTTGTCCGCATTCAAAAGAGACGTGCCTGAGATGACGTTTCATCTTGAATTTAAACTATAAAAAGACCATGGAAAAAGGTACGCTTTAACTATGGTGCATACTTTGAAGTTTTCTGCTCCTACAAAGCGTCATCTCGTCGCAAGCATGCTTGTAATCACTCTACCAGAATGGGATCAGTTTCGTCGAAAATTTCTTAAAAGTGTCAGGACGCCACAACTTCAAACTCGCTCTAATTGTTACAAACGCAAAGCTGTTATCTCGTGATAATGTAACAATGTGTAATAAATGCAATGAACTATGATCATACTCTTCTTATGTCGTCAAAAGCCCTTACTTGTTTCTGTTATTGAGAACGACTTGTACACGGAGACAGAGGAATATATCCGGGAAGTCGCAAGTTGGAACCTCTTTCCTATTCCACTTGATCAAGGAGCTGCAATTTTCAATCTGTGTCCAAAAACGATGGAGAGGCTTTCTCTACCCTCGGCTAAACAAAATAATGCTCGACGAAAAACGGGATCAGACCACCGTCTCCTTCGTGCAAGATTCTATTTATCGCGAAAAGGAGAAAAAAGCCGCTAAATTCAAAAACCGAAGTGGGTTTTGACTAAATCTCCCCAAAGCCACTTCATTCACAATCATAGGAATGAATATTTTTTGAACCATCCAGGTATACATCACAATGTCGCCAATTTTTTATTTAGTGCCTAATAATTTTTAATGGTAGGGTATAATGTGACATGAGTGTGAATGACAACCGATGAACAAGAGCCGTTAGCGACTGGATTCCTCAGGGTGTTGAACGCACTGCAGGAAGACCATCAACCCGATGTTCAAAGTTCTTCACGAAAAGCCTAGAAAAAAGATGATGCACAACGAGTCTCTAGAGCCAGCAGAACTCACTATTCTTGCACGCAACAGGGAAAAAGTAGAAGACTTACTGGCGTCCGCTCGAGTCACCCGACAATCAACGGGACTACAGGTGATACAGGTGATTATGTGATGTAACCATAGTGTTGCTAAGATATCTGCAAAACTCCGGACCAGAGGTGTCTGCGGTGGGGAAACGAACGCGCTATTACATTTTCCGGAGGCTAACGCGTGATTTATACCATCACTTTGGCTTAACTTGCTTCATGCTGATTTGTGCTCTCACATCAATCCCGTTGACGGGTGACTGCTGATAGCACCCATAGTTCAATAACACAGCTGAGAGACAGGCGAAACGAAAAACTCGCATGGTGTGGTGGCAAACGCTTTAGCCCCCCAGAAACGCTAATACCGCATTCGTTCCCCACCTCAGACACCTGTCTGGAGTTTTGCAATATCTCAGCAACACACTTTATATCCAGGTATGCCCATCTTCTATGTCTCTCAATTATCCATTTAGGAAACTCAACATGACTAACGACAAAGTTCGAAAGTTGTGTAGCAGATTGGAAAGCTTTCAAGAGCGTCGAGAATACAGCGAAAAGAACAACGAACATCTGACTCTGTGGCCCAACTTTTCGACTCCATAATTCTTCTTATATTAGCGTAAGCATCAGAACGCTTTTCGCTACGTAAGCAACATGAAAGATCACTCAACGTTATTGAATCCGCAGTAGAAAGTATGATGCTGGCAGTATATCGTATCGTGCGAGTGAGGGAAAGGATCTAAAGCCTCAACCTAAATCAACGATCAGAAATCGAAGGCGCCGTTTTACAGAAAGTTGTCGAAGATAAGGTAGGCCGATCATGTAGCGTGTCTGAACATCATCGACGAGCAAATTCTTCAGTTACTAGATTCCTCGAGAAGTAAAACGTGCTGCAGGAAGACGATCGATCCGATGGTCAGAGTTCTACACGGAATCCCTAGGAGTGACACATGACGATCACCGATTTCACCGATTTCCTAGAGTGAACAGTACGCACTGGGACTACCGTTCATGCGATTGGGAGAAATGGAAGATTTAATGGCTCCCGCCCAGCTCGAGGCAATCGACGATCAAGACGACAGCGGGTGAAACAGATGATAAAATAAAATCTTCATTGCTGATAAATTCCGTGAATTTCGTTGATGTACGGTTCATCCGCTTTCACTAGTTATCGTGGGGGGTGGCTGAATCTACCTTGGCTCTACACATTGAGTTGCGCGTACCTATAGATTTATCAACTCAGTGTTCTTAACTCCTAAGTACTCCACCGATTTGACCACCACCACTTGATGGGTAGACTTTGTCTGCCTGTTGCACTGGATCGGGCCAACGATCCCACCAGCATTGTGAGACAATTCTGACCACTGGGTTGTAGCTACATCGAAATTTAACGCTTGTTTTCCAAAAAAAATTGCATCGCTTGGTGCTCACACTATGTTATGGTACTTTTGATTGTTTGCTAAGCTAGAGATCTTTTATTTTTCAGGTATTTGATGAAAACAGCGGGCGGTTTTAATAACGAATTATTCTAGATTTGGTGTTGCTTTTAAAGTTTCCCATAGTAGTGCAATTTCTAAGGTTCGAAATTATCCCAAAAAAATCCAAATGTGTTCCAAAAAAAAGAACGAAGAATTCAAATGCACTGGTAGCGTTATCAATTGATATCCACTAGGAAATTGGCAGCGTCTGAAGCGCCGGCTGTGGCCAGCCAATTGACGATCAACAAAGCCGTGGAAAACCACTTCCACTCACCGACGTCCGTTCGGGATTGACGTCGTAGAATTGCGTAGTGATTCCCATAAATAAAGTATACTGTTACAAGTGCTGTAAAAAACAGCATTTCGTTAGCACTTCGCCTTGCTTCGTTTGAAGTAGGTATTTTCCAGCAATAAATCGTCTAATTGTCTTTATTGTTAAGCTGTTATTTTTTGGTAGCACTGCACTGTCTGCTAGTTCCTCAATCTAAAATGGTTTTAATTCGTTCTTGTACAACCTGTTTAGTAAATCCTACTACTCGCCACCAAAGGGTTTATAAAAAAGAATGTCGGTTAATTTTTGCAGTTAATTAAATAGTTTTCTAGTGTACTGTATCAGCGTAAACTAAGTTAAATTTTCAACTCGCTTTTTTCTCACCTGCTAGATGGAAGCCAACGATCGACATGAATGTTTGAAACAATGACGCCATTCCTTAAAACAGGTAAGGTAGAGAAGGGAGCACATGGTCATTTCTCGCTGAGCGTTCCGTTGATTGAGGAACACTAAACAGCTCATAATTACTGGAAAAACGTTTTCAAAAATCCAACTGGATCCTCAGACGTCTCAAACACAGTTTACTCTATCCAGATCGATTTTAACGCTGTCTCTTGCCGTTGTTTTGAATCCCGGGCATCGAGCTTGTAGGGTTTGATGACTGTGTAAAGCTGTTCATATACGATTCGGCAATAAGGAATCTTATATTTTTGCAAACAATAGTGGTTGAAAGAACTACTTAATTGATCTTTCCAGAATAACTGATCGATCAGCATAGATTCCCATCCGTAGCTTTTCAAGATAAAGTCATGATTTTTGGCTTTGTGAGTGCAATTTGTCAAGTTCCACACTCTAATTCAAATAGTGGCTCCGGTATTTCTAATCAGCGGTTAGCCATTTTTATGAGACCACGGACTTCTGTTAAGAAGATTTTTCATTGAAATGAGCAAAATTTTGCTGTGCGAAAGAATTCTTAAAGGGTTTTGGTACTCATAAAAAAATATGGAACATGAACCAAGAAATTTCTTCTTACTGGTTTATCAGATAATAAGAGGGCCGCCTATATAGCGAAGTGATTAGAGGCTTCTCGCAAAGACACATGGGCTCGATCAC
Organism: Angiostrongylus vasorum; assembly: GCA_018806985.1. NCBI lineage: Eukaryota > Metazoa > Nematoda > Chromadorea > Rhabditida > Metastrongylidae > Angiostrongylus > Angiostrongylus vasorum. Next base: position 39,443 of record JADANN010000159.1, on the reverse strand, counting down.
GCGCGCAATGCTCACCAAGCCTTCAATCCGTCGTAGGTCGGTAAGTTGGTGCTAGAGCAATCAGGCAAAGTTAGGACAAAGAAAAAAAACGACTAAGAAGGCAGTCGTTTTAGCAATCCGCTCTCCTGTTGTTTTCAAGTTCAGTTTGCTCAAGCACCAACGACCGAAGTTAAGGTGTTTTAAGTAATAAAAAAAACGTCTGCTTTGTAACCAGATACCGACGATTACATCGTAGCGGTTTGCACTGCGCCATAGGCTACAGGGAACTTCACTGAGGAGTATAGAACAAAGCTCGAAGCGGCCAGCTTCTTCACTATTCTTTAGAATGCTCGCGATGAAAGTACTGCGCGGCTGGCTTACCTACTCTCTTACTTGAGAGCAGAATTCCAAATCTATTAAGCTTGCACAGATTTCTCTTCTCGTATTAAGGAGTTGAAATAGACTACATCTTCTGCAAGGCTAATATATTCTTGAAACTTTACCAACTAAGTGATTGTCTGACAACAATCATTCTTTTTCAGGTAATGCGTCTGGTAGCAGTTGGGAAAAATTGGAGTACGGCGTTAGTTGATTTTCACTCATATAGCGAAAGTAACGGCCGCGTTAAACTTTCAACCAGCATTTCGTAGCTCAGAGCAAAAATTACTAATCGAAACAAAAAAGTAAGGATCTACAGGCAGTCATCAACGACGATTTCTCGTTCTTATGTCGTCCTATTCATTAAAATCTCCTATTTAAGCAGGATGAACTCCTGAATTTATGGTGCCCATTTTTCGTACCGAACTATTTTTCGAGACCAGTTTGGAAAGGAATGCAAGTGTATATTGCTCTTCAACGAATAATTGGAGAAAAAAAGGGGTGGTAGCCTATGAATCATAATGGACAACGGCTAACTGTCTTATCTGATGTCATTTTTTTTTCGTTTATCTCACTTCGCATTAATTCATGCATACATGCAAGTCGTTCTAAATATTACAATGGGAACTCAACTTCTCCTTTAATGTTCCATTCTGTCGAACGGCATATTATATTTATAATAATGCAATAAAGTTCGTCTAACGCAACGGACACGAGTCATATGTGGCACAGTGGTCAGAGTCGCCTAGAGATAGACAAATGGTCGTTGATTCCATCCAGCGCCACGACTTCACCAAGCCTTCTATCCCTCTGGAGTCGCCGAATTGACACTATACATGTTTAGGAGGAACATCAATGACGAGATACATCGGTAGGCCACCAGAGTCAACGTATAAGCAAAATATGCATTTATTCGCTGTAATGAGCTGAATAAAGTCGAATGAATGGACTATCCCTTAGGGTTGAGTCAATTCCGAATTTGTTATAGTTTTTTTTATAACGCAACGGATTGACAGTTTTGGCTCTATCTTCCAGTCACCCTGCTCCATTCGAATCTTCCATACATCAGGGGCCACTAAATTGTTATGGAGACAACAACACCGCCTTGTTACATTAGGAGACTACCGCAAGTCGAAACATAATTTCGTTCTCCTCTACGCTACACAGTAGAGTCGAGAGATTGATCAGCGCCTAATGCTTTGTCCCTTGTACTTTTTTGTGATGTAATAAATCGCAGTTATAAAATTGCCTGTGTAAATTTGTTTTCTATGGTCTTTTTCATCTCCCTCATATGAGGGATCTCGAGCCGGTTAGTCGCGAGGCTACGTGGCGCAGTCCCCAGGTGGCGGATAGGGGGTTAATCGCAGACCAAAAGCGATCTTTGCTTCACTTGAGATGCAGGTGGATCCAGGGGATGGGACTCCCTGTTTCTGCTGCGCCGATTTGGCACATACTTTCTGTATTTGCTAGGCGTATTCGTGCATGCGTGTGTGCGTGCGTTCTCGCTTATGCGGATTGTATTCTACGAGTCAATTCGGCCAAAATGCCTGCAATCAAGTGACAGAGAAGTATATGGGAGGCGGTTAGGGATCGGCTCCAACAAGCAAGCTCCATGTCCCACTCTGGGAGAGCATGGCAAGCTACCCATGAGTATACCCAGCCCCGACGTTCAGAGCCCAGCAAGCTATACGTGGGTATCAAAATGCTAAACACAGTAAAAAAAAACGGGCCTCGTTCCCCCTGACCTCGAAAGGGCTCCCACTGTCGCAACGTTGGGTTAGACGAGTACGGAGAGACTGCCAAAATCTCAGGGAAAATGGAAGCTGCCTGGATCACGAAAGAAACTATGGTGACGATCTGTACCTATAATGCACGTACACTTGCATCGAGTCCTCGATAGAGGACTTGCTCAAGCAGGCAAGAAGGATAAGTTACGACGTCATCGACCTGGCCGATGACGAGACGACGCGACCCATTCAACGCTGTCTATGACACCGGAGAGGAACTGTTCCTCGGAACATGCGACAGTAGAGGAGTCGGCGGCGTCGGCGTTCATGTCAACACGAGTTTGTCCATGAAACATCGATTCATTCGAACATCTCACAACCCGAATAGGACATTTACGATTAGAAAAGATGTGGATCAATACCGGCTTTGACAATATTCGTCCTTTACGCGCTGACATCAAACTATGACGAAGAAGAAGTCGAAGCGTTCTACATGAAATTGGAGAAGTTCTACAGAGAAGACCATAATTCAAGGTCATCATTGGAGATTTCAACGCCAAGATTGGACCAAGAAGAACGTCTCAAGAACGTCACATTGGGACCCTATGGATTAGAATGGAACGAAACAGGGTGAGCAACTATACTGAGTTTATCATGGCGACCAAGACCATCCATGGTAACTCGCAATTCCAGAAGCCGCAACCTCAACGCTGGACGTGGGAATCTCGCAATGGAGAGTAGCATAACGAAATAGACCACATCATAGTAAATAGAAGGTTTTGCCTAACCGATGTCGCTGTTGTCCCAAAATTCTATACGGGGATCAGACCACCGTCTCCTTCGTGCAAGATTCTATTTCTCGCGGAAAAGGAGAAAAAGCCGCTAAATTCAAAAACCGAAGTCCCAGAACCACCATAAACTGGGACTTATTCAATTCATTAGTGGGCTGTTGGGAAGATGCCGTTTGTCGATAACATCGACGAAGAATACGATCGGCTCATTCAACATCTTCACGTTAGCGCTATGAAAGCTGAGAGTTCGAAAGTCACCAAGAGACGTCTCTCTCCAGAAACACTCGAGCTGATACGCCAGCGTGGAATCGCACGGGCTGCAGGCAACCGCGAACTAACGTCCGAACTTGCAAAACAATGCAGACAGGCGATAAAAGAAGATCTTAAAGAGAGAAAGAGCAGCAGGAATGGTCGAAGATGCAGAGTGTGGGAAAAAGCACTCGCAAAGCCCACCGAAGCTTCGCCAATTACATGACCAAGATGATTGAACTCCGACGCCCAGACGGAACAGTTACAGCGTCCAGAAAGGCAATGGAGAAAAACCATTCACGAATACTACTCATGATCTCTTCTATAGCCACGTCCACCTTCCATCATATGAAATAAAGGAGGATGGATATGTTGTACCACCGGTTCTCCCTTCCGAAATCCGACATGCCATTTCGTCGGTGAAAAATCGAACAACACCAGGTCCGGACAGGATAAGATCAGAACACCTGAAGAATCTTCCGCCAGTCCTCGTAAACACACTGGCTCAGGCTCTTCACACGTTACCCTGTCCGAATGCAAGGTCCCTACTCAGTGGAAGACCAGCAAGACCGTGTTATTGTTCAAGAAGGGTGACTCTACACGATATCGGCAACTATCGCCCAATCTGCTTGCTGTCTGTCGTCTACAAACTTTTCAATCGAGTCATCCTAAACAGGATTGACAGGACTACTGGACGAAGGACAGCCATGTGAGCAAGCAGGGTTTCGAAAAGGATTTAGTACGATGGACCACATCCACACGATAACAAGGCTCATTGAGGTATCGCGAGAGTACAAAAGACCGCTCTCTCTCACTTTCATCGATTTACAGAAGGCCTTTGACTCAATTGAGATAGAAGCAGTCATGGAAGCCCTTGATAGTCAAGGAATCCCTACTCAGTACATAAAAGATTCTTCGTGAGGTGTGCAAAAAATTTCACAACCAAGATATCACCATTCTACAACAATATTAACATCGACGTCAAAAGAGGCGTTAGGCAAGGCGATACCATCTCGCCAAAATTATTTACCGCCACTCTCCAGAACGTCATGCGAACATTGGAATGGGATAATATGGGAGTGAAAATCGATGGTCGGCAGTTACACCATCTTCGCTTTTCTGATGACATCGTCCTTATAACACCAAACATTAGCCAAGCGGAACGTATGCTTGCCGACTTTGATAAAGCCTGTGGAAAGATTGGTCTGCAACTAAATCTCACAAAAACGATGTTCATGAAGAACGGATTGCTTTCGTATGCCTCATTCACGCTCAACGGAACGAATATCTCCGAATGCTCCAGTTATGTCTATCTAGGTCGTAAAATCAACATGATGAACGACTTAGCTCCAGAGCTGAACAGAAGGAAGCGAGCGGCTTTGGGAGCTTTCAAGAGCATCGAGGATGTAGTGAAGAGAACAAAGAACACCCGACTCTGTGCCCACCTTTTCGACTCAATGGTACTTCCTGCCCTAACGTATGCGTCAGAAACCTCGTCGCTGCGTAAGCAGGATAAAAGATCAATCAGCGTTATCGAACGCACAGTCGAAAGGACGATGCTAGGAGTATCCCGTTTCACACAAGTAAGGGATGGGATCCGAAGCTCCGACCTGCGTCAACGATCAAATAATCAAAGATGCTGTTCTGTACGCCAAACAGTCGAAGATAATGTGGGCCGGACACGTAATGCGTATGAATGACAACCGATGGACAAGAGCCGTTAGTGACTGGATTCCTCCTCGGGATGTCAAACGTACTGCAGGAAGACCACCGACCCGATGGTCAGAGTTTTTCACGAAGAGCCTAGAAGAAAGGTATGATGCTCGACGAGTCCCTAGAGCGAGCAGAACCCACTGGGCTACTCTTGCGCGCGACAGGGAAAAAATGTGAGATTTACTGGCGCCCGCTCGAGTCACTCGACGATCAACTGGGGACTACAGGTGATACAGGTGATGGTCTTTTTTCGGATTCCCTCGAAAATTCTTTGCTCCTTGCCTTACATTATCAGATACATACATGGAAAAACCCTTTCCTCACTTTCTAGACCCCAACATTTCTTTCATTCGATTCGATTTCTTGACGTCATCGTCAATGAAAGTGGTCGCAATCGCGTACGATCTGCGGGTTGGTGATATGGCACTTGCTGTCTTCTCTGACACTTCTGGTTTTGAGTAATGTCTAAAGTTGTACTCGTCTATAAGTACGAGATAGCCCTAAATATGACGTTCCCAGTGTGGTGACTTACACAGCTGTAGAAACAGAGTTAGAACAGTTAATTGTTAGCTCGATTTACTGCATGCCTTGTGTGAATATGCCACACAGAACTTTTAGTGTGCTGTCACAGAACACAGTTTCGAGCTTGAGTTATAACCGTTTATACACAAAATAGCAGCGGTACAATATTAATGGTGTGATGATATTAAAGAAGGTGAAGGATACCAACGTCATTACCAGGAAGAAAAGAGAACAAGCAGGGAGCGCTCTAAAGAACTGTGGAAAGAAATGAACTAACAGCTGATGGAGCGCGCTGTATTCGTCCTGCAGCAAGCGGAGTTTAGCTAGAGAAGATGAAAAAGGGTACAGTTTTCAGAGATAGTTTGTAGAGATAGTTGGAAGCATTGCTTTGGCGAAACGGTTTGAGAAATAGGTGACAGAACTTTTTCCCGGGCAGTAGTACCTGTTGCCGCTCATTCAACTGACGGTACGGCAGCCGCGAATGCCTTCTTCAGAAAAAGCGCTGTATTGAAATCTCTAAGAAAGTTTTACAGATTACTTTGCCGTTTGTAAATGTTAAGCAGTGTGAGTCAGATGTCTGTCCGATAATGAAAAAGTCAGTAGAAAAATAATGTAAAGATAGTGATTATTCGACAACTACTGAGAATTTTCTCCATACCTAGGTCTTAATATAAGCGAACGTAGGGATTTTGGATCGGAAGAGAGCTCTATGCTTGGCGACAAGCGTGTTTCCGAGACGTCAGCAATTTTTTGCGATTAGCTGGCCAGTCGATTGAGAACAATGGCAGAAGCCCGATCATTCTTTCAAGACTGGTAAAGCCGTTGTCTGCTAACTATGGAAAGTATAGAGAATGTTCTCCAGCACATAGAGAACCTTCTCTAAAGGTTTGCACAACTACAACTGTAGCTTGCTCACATCAGTTGTGGAATGTTTACACCGTACATTCGAGATGGAAATATTACACCACTCGTGTGAAAAAAGGCAACTGCAAGTCCTCAAAATAGTTAGAGGAGATTCTCTATGTTATAGAGCGCATTCCCTATGGAGGGTTTGCTTTAATTTATAAATATTTCAGTAACAAGTGTGGTGAGCAAGGTTATTTTGAGACGAAGTTCCGTTCAAGAATTGTAGACGAGACGTCGAAAATGTAAACGGCTGACCAGTTCGTCTTTGGACTATCAAGCTAACACAAAGTTGGTAAAGAAAAAAGTTTCTTCGGCTATGGTTTCGACGTCTTCGTCCTTGTTGTCAAGAAAAAATATGGTTGCCATTTTCATCTCTACCCCAACGATTTTTGCTCAGCAGCAAATATTCCTCGATCACTTAGCAAAAATCTCTCGTAATTTCTTTCCACATAGTTCCTTATTTTCGTCATCAGCAGAGTTTGTTGGTCATTTGAGAGCATTTGCATTAAGGAGAAAGCTATTCGAAGATCTTCAGAATTTGTGCTCTGATATTCGCCATGTGCTAAGCCCAACAATGTTCCCCCCTCAGTTTTGCATGACTTTTTGCGTTGCCGTAGTAGTTTTGAATTTAGAAATTTTGACCGACTGTTGACAAACGGATTTTTTCTTACAGCATGATAATTGTTGGGAAAGCTTCCTGCACTGTGTTCCTGGTGCAGCAGTTGTCCGTGAATTTTCTTACAATCGCTTAGTTCCGTTACGTATTTCGTTGCATTTAAACTGGAAGGTCCCGTTAATGTCTTTTGTGAGGGATGTGATTATGGAGGTGTAGCGCAGTAATTAAAGGTGCCATTAACTAATGGTGGAGAAAATTAACACCTGACGTGGCAGGAAGCGTATAAATGCCGATTTGATGGCAAAAGGGGAACCCAGTTTTGCCTCTACCCAATGGTGTTCACGGCATCACGAACGTTTATACCCCAAGGGATCGATCGTTGCCAAAGCGCGTTATCATTTATAATTACACAATGTCATTCTTGATAATATCAACATGATAAGTATTTATGTGAGTTGTTCTCATTTTCTGGTCTTCCTTTCCGAGGATCGGCAGCATTTCATCCAGAATTAGGCAAACTCTAATACTAGCAATTCCCTTCGCTTCACCAGCTTATTCATCACAGCGGTTCGTCTTGTTTTGTGATGATAATAAGTGCTACTTCTGTTTAATAAATTGCCTGGAAATTGCTGAGAGTTCTCAAGATATTCTTCCAGCAAAATAAAAAGCAGTCTCTGTCTGTGTTTTTCTGTCTCCAATTCTTTTTCCTATTGCTCCCATGCCATGGCCGATTTTCCAGCTTGCAATTTCAATATTTATCCTGAGAAGCCATGAGTCCCTTTTTTCTACACGCTGCAATTCTATTCTCTCTGATCATATTTCAGAAATCGACTTTCCTTTAACCTCGGCATAACTGATCAAAAATGTGGCCTTTCATTGATGAGCTACAACAAGGTTGGTAAAAAAAACTTTGTTTGGTTAACGCTTCGGCGCCTTCGCATTCTTCAAAGCGGGATTGAGCTAGTTGTTCAAGTACAGTTCTTCTTTCTTCCGATGTAGGTCTTCGTGATCACATCGGCTGCAGTAGGGCCTGAGATTTCACCGCACGAAATGGTAACCTGACTTGGCAACATCCTTCTATCAAAGAAGGTCATTGTTGATAGTGGTTATGCATTGGTAATCGTTATCATTCATCAACCAGTTTATCTGACTAGTTGTTTGGTATGAGAAAGGCATGGATTATTTCGCCAATACAGACTTCCTACGCCGGCAAAGCAGCGGAACTCTCCTTTCTGGAAGTGCAGCGAGGAGCAGCATGTGCTAGCCATTGTTAAAAGTAACTAACTATTTGCAAGTGTATAAACCTCTCTAACTCACAAAGATCTTCGACTGCCTATGGTGACAACGGAAAGCAGTTATAGCACGGTAGTCTCGCAACTTCAAAGGGAAAACTCAGGGCCAATAGCTCTATTTCCTTCCCTCCTTATCTATAGGGTGGATTGAGATGGAAGATCTGTTCTGTGTTGTGAAAATTTTGTCCTAAATTTTACGCAATGTTCTTTCCATGCAATGTAATGGAATTTCATACCTGCCCAAATTAAAATTCCAACTTAACAAAGTCACAAGTATTCAACGACTTTTTAGCTGTTTATTTTCCGAAACTGTCCTTTGCTACTAATTTAAAAAAAAAGACCAGGTACAAAAAGTATAAACCTCTCAGCTTTTATCAATCCCTTAGAGATGCGCCACGCATTCGACTTCATTAAGCATTATTAGAAGTGATTGAATGCATACCTGGCCTTTACAATGACTTTCGCGGTGACCTACCGATGTATCGAGCCAGTTCTGCTATCCTCCCAGACAAGTCTGATACCAATTTGCCGACCCTGGAGAGATAGAAGGCATGGCGAGCGTGGGGATCGATCCCATGTGCACTGCAGGGCGTCTCCGAACACTGCGCTACCAGCGCCCTTTTTCTCAATAGGTGAGTGAAAAAATATTCGATATTCAGTACTATATTTATTTAAATACCTCTCAACGGTTTGCCCCCCTTATCGTGGCTGGGAGCTGTGTTGGGTGTCGGGCTGCGATGTGAGCGGGGGGATTCATCTCCCTGCAAGGGTTTCCCAAGCTGAGAAAGAGTCCTGCTTTTTGATCAGGAAGCCTTGCTAAGAGTAAACCAATACCAGGATCCACCACCGTGCTGGTATCAAGGTCGCGTGGTGGCAAATCTGCCTCTGATCCACAAGAGCTGCGACTGCTTGTGGTGGTGAAGACCTGGGAGCAGACTTCGGCCAGGGCTGGCCTCAGGATTCCAGGGAACCACAATGGCTTAATAAGCAAATCTCCGAAAAAATGAAGATTATGCTGGGGCCCAGCACAACCAGTGAGGACGGGCCGTTCCATTGCCAAGTATCGAATGCATGACGCATCCGTGAGAGATTGATCAGCTCCAAGAGCTTTATCCTTTTATGCTTTATTTTTCAACACTTGTACACCATCACTATGGCCTTTCATCTTCTATGATAATTGAGTAGAAAAAATATAAGGCTATATCTAATCGTTTTCGAAAGTTCCAAGTGGTCGAAGTCTTCACTTGTATATAAGATTATCAGCTGTTGTAAATTCTTTGCACTTTACTTCATTCTACTTGTCATACCAATAATCTGAGCGCTGCCGTGTTTGAACATTTCCTGGTCTTCACCGCAGAAAATCACCATCCCTTTTGGATCGGAATGAGCGTTTCGCCGAAAGGTGTACTACCAAATCCCAAACACCAGAAGGATCGGAGCCCACATTAGCCTAAGGTGGGCTCAATCTAGGGCTTTCCGCGTGTCAGTGAGCCAGCATTATTCGCAATGTACAAAAAATTGTTCCTTCCTTGAAGGCGGCCCATGATCTGGATCATGGTGAGTCGAAACATCCCAATCATTTATATGACCAGCGTTCCGCAATGAAATCAATCTTGGAAGAGACAAACAAAACACTCTCTCAATATAAGCCACGGTATATGTAGATGTCGAAGTCGTTTTTAACTAGCATATTTCGCCACCTTATATCAACATTCTGTGTGGGAGGATGGCAGGGTAGACTCGACACATCGGTAGGCCATCTATAGGCCATATACGCATTCAATCATCCCTAACGGTGTTATGCCTACTATAATTATAGTTAATAAATAACAGTAGGAAGAAAATAAAAGGTTGACATTGTGATTTCGACTACAGCCTCAGGCTTAACTGTGTCCAATGCCGATTTGTGCTCCCCTGATCAATCGCGTCGACGGGTGATTATTGACAGATGTGTTAGGGAGAAAAAATAGCTGAGAGAAACGCAGAGCAAGGGCTTCCTTGGCGGAGTGTGTAGTGCGTGAGCCCCCCGGGAAGGGAAATTGTGGTTCAACCTGGCTGGGAGTCCAAGATTTGTGAATATATCAGCCTCGTTGTTGTTGCAAGTCTTAGTTTTGTTCTTTATAAGCTTGTAAGTTATTGTTTGAGACCACCTGCACTGAATCTCACATAGGTGATCAAAAAAATCGATTAAGGTAAGGGAAGCTCGCGCAAATCACAGGACATTCCCTGCTTGCGATTCGTTTTCGGATCTTTGGAATTTGTCCTGAACGCTTCAAGAGCTTTACATTCTGATGATTTCGATATCCTCTGAGCTTCATGTGGGGAGTTTAGTTTCAATATTAAGCTTCTCAATTTGTTGCTTTTCTGTATGGATGCATAGCAGTCTACCCGTTTAGCCAATGTATCCATCACCGCACGCTTTACAACAAATCAGATACATCCGTTGTCTATGGACGGTCGCGCAGAGGGTTCTTAGCGAGCTGGCTACTTAAAATGTTCAGTGGCAATTAAATCAGTGCTGCTTATTTCACATGAACGATCCTTCTAAACCGCAGTTTTATTACATGATAAACGACACCGCTTTAAGCGTTAATCAGTTCTTGAGTGATACGCTATGCGTTCGATTTAAACAAGCATAGTTAGAATTGATTGAATGGATATCTGAACTGGGAGTCTGCCAGTGAATCAAGTCAGTGATGCTGTCCTCCTATACAGGTTTGACTGCAATTTCCAGACTCCGGAGGAATGGAAGGATTTGACAAATCATTGTGTACACGAACCAAAACGCTTTATAGATGTGCTTATTTCGTTTGAAATGAAGGATAGGATGCATAGGACTTCATTCTCGCTGGGCTGGCCGTTTGTGGTTTTGGCATTTTCATGTAAAGCTATCGCGAACAGTAACTGCTTCATAGCCATTTGAAGTGGCTGTTTCCCGCAGAAGTTCAAGTAATTATCCTTCTGCTCTGGTCCTGTGGACGCAGTGGAGATCAAATAACGTCGTGCTGTAAATGTTGCTACTGATTGTTACCGAATAGACTGCTAGAAGTGAAATGGTTATCAATGGACAATCAGTCAATCAACAAGCATGCTGTGCAGAAGGGAAACCTCAGAATGAGGTTCAGTCATTCAACCGGTGCTCTACTAGAGAAGATTTGAGCTGGTGTGACTACAAATACCCAGCATCGGAAAAGCGAACGGCTGTGGACAATCGAATCGAATCACAGCTGCTATGAAAAAAGGAGGAAAGTACCATCGCATCAGTCGCATGCGTTTTTCACTGACAATCTTAGGTAAGATGGCAAGCCGAAAATTTATGATAACATATATCCTTTCTAGTACACCCATCAAGAAGGGTTAACTGTCTGAAAAGTTGTCTTTTTGTTGCACTCGTTAACATTCTGAGAGACCTGCTCGCTCACAATTCTGTTCGCCCAGTTGCCCTCATCATCGGCTGCTACTTTCAAACATGTTATCTAAACGCAAATCCTAGCTAAATACGACGTAAACATTTTGCACACTCTAGAAGACGATTCTTAGAGGTCTTGAGGGGACCAACGTGCTACACAACCGCTGTTCTTGCTTCGCGTTTCACTTAGCCAGTTTGAGGTAATAGCGAATTCGAAGCCCACCCAAGATTCTCACGCTTCTTTATTCGCTCTGGTGTTCGAAATACGAACTTCAACGAAGAAAAGTATGGAAATACTTTTTTGTGCGTTCCAGAAATCGCGACTTTACCTGGGTAACACAAGAGAGCGAGTACCTGGTTAGCATTCTACTGACTTTTCTTTTAGATAACAAAGTTAACTAAGAGCTGGGATATTTTGGTATGAAATTAAAAGCAGGGAATACTTTTCGCATCGAATGAATCACATACGATTCATTCAGTCATGAACATAAAGAGAGAAAGTGAAAAAATTTACAGCACCTCCAAGGAGGAAGAATGGGACATTTGTTAAGTATCATCGACACTAGATATAAACTGATTGATAAAGCCTGTATCAGAAATAGAATTCTATAAAGAATAGCAAAACATGATTTATGTAGGCGCAAAAACATGAAAACCTAGAAGAAATACCTTTACTGACGAAGAGTCCTCATCTTTCAGGTTAATGAATAGGATGAACTACCGACATAAGCGCATACTGCTGAACAGCGCTGTTCCATCATGAGGAATTGGTGCTACCAAGCGCTCATAGTAGCACACACTGAGGTCAAACAAGCCTCCGTACAAAACAGAATCACTATCGATCAAAATCAAACTCAATAAATGGAATCGGAATCAAAACAGAGTTATTGTCCACATCCAGTAACATTCCAAACATAGTGGTCTAACAAAACTGCTGAGAAGTATGAGATGCACCATTTCGCAAACAAACTGGCAGAAAAAACAGAACGTAGAGACTGCATCAATTCCTACCATTGACAACGTAGGTGAGAAGAAAACGAACGACTCATCTTTTTTCAGTGCTTAAAAACTTAAAAACTACACTCTGCAGAACAATATTAGGGAATTCAAAACAATAATATCACCGAATCTAAAGCTAAGGGGCGCGTATAGCGAAGTGCTCGGACACGCCCTGCAATACACAGTCGATCCCGCGCCGGAGGAGCACCAAGCCTTCCATCTCTCCGAGAGTGGCAAATTGGTACAAGACTTGTCTGGGAGAATAACAGCACTGATTCGATCCATCGGCAGGTCATCGCGAGTCATTGCAAAGGTCAGATATGCATTTAATCGCCTCCGAAGATGCTTGATGAAGTCCAATGCATAGCGCATTCCGCAGGGATTGATCAACGCCGCGAGCTTTATTCATCGTTTGTTTTCAACCCCAAAAATCGAGCTTATCCGAAAGGGTGTTTTTTGTAAATTAACAAGTGCGAGAATGCCTTTTTTTGATTTAATCATTCCTATTCCAACCGCTTTCGTCTAGATATCAAATGAATATACACAGTGTGCCAAGGGAAAATTCTGGAACCCACTGAACTGAAAATAGATGCTAAATTGTGTTTATCGTCCATTTCGGCCGATACATATGTACACTGTAGCGTTCGTACTAGGCGTTATGGGTTAACATCTTCGATGTTGATTGTGCCTGCTTTTCAATAGAATCTTCAGCTCACCATTTTACGGTGCTCACAGGTCTTCACCATATCCCTGAGGGATACACCATGCATTCGACTTTTTTAAGCATCGTTAAAGGTGATTTTAATGCATATCTGGCCTTTACAATAATTCGCGCTGGCCTACCGATGTACCCAGTCAGTGCTGCTATGCTCCCACTCCCAGACAGGTTCGGTACCAATATGACAATTTTAGAGGCACTGGTGTTTTACAGTGATTAACCACAAGAAGTTCGCTTTCATAACCAGAAGAACGCAAACATCTCTGACGTTCTGTAGATAAAAAATCGACAATAGTTTGTTTGAAAGGTCGTCTCAATAGAGTTTTAAAGAAGTGACTAGAAAATGGAACATATCAAATTTCTCAGTTGTTTGTTCAATACTTGCTGGCCAAGCTGGCTGATTTACTGACTTCATTGATGAACAGACATCACCACTTTGAAGCATCTTTATGGCGGGCGACAACCATTCCAATACACTTTCGTCATCATCAGCATTCAAAAGCATTGGTAACTAGAAGACAATGTATTTAAGAAGGTGACCTCAAAACCACGATTTTAAGTAACCTATTGACATCTAAAATTTTGTGACATCGAAGATTCCTAGCTAAACAGCACTCCTAACGAAAATTTCCAGAACGAACAGTTCCCACTTCCTCCGAACAGTGGCAATAAGACCAAGAAAAACCAATTAAATAACATCAATGCATAACAAGAATGAAAGTGAAAATGCATCTAACTTTTCCTTCCACTTGATAACTTCCACAACACTAAGTGTGCAGGGAACACTCATCAACCGCTTTGCCTCGGAACTCACTGATAATCTTCGGAAGAGGGAGCTGACTGTTTAGATGAATGTTCTAGAAACAACTAAATTAGGTAGACATGACAACAGCATAAATAACACAAAAGTACAGATGCAAACAAAATGTTGTTTTTTTCACACATTTATAAAAACTAAAAAGTAAGAAAGCTCTCGACGTTAATCAATCGCTTAGAGATGCGCGATGAATTCGACTTCATAAACATCGTTGGAGGTGATTGCAAGCACATCTGGCCTTTACAATGACTGGCGATGGGCTTAGCGATGTATCGAGCCAGTGATGCTAGCCTATCAGACAGGTCTGGTACCAATTTTCCGACCCCAGAAAGATGGAGGGCATCATGAGCCTGGGGCTTAAGGATCGATCCCATGTGTATTTGCAAGGGCGCCTGTGACCACTGTGCCACACGCGGTCCCTACGAAACTTATCACAAAAAACTGCTACTGCGCTCACGTTGGACTAGAATACCTTATTGAACATCTCAAAACAACAAAAAAACACTAACACTTCCGCAATAGGCGCACCACAATTTGTATTCCGTCCTTATTCATTGACAGAATACCGCTCATTTTGTCTCGTCAACAAATCAATAAGATTCGCAGCTTACAAAAAAAAACCATCACTAGAACCTTCTTCGGAAAACAAGCCTTTGTTGGTCACTTACCAAATCAGAGCCAGTGGAATACGCTATTTTGCAGCTTGCATAACCCGATAGACAGAATGCAAGAAGCTGGACTTTCCGTTTAGTAGGAATATATAGGGAGAAGGATCGGACCAAGAAGATTTTTAAGTAGATGCAGACAAGAAGTTAAATATGAGCTGTGACTTTACGGCAGAAATTAGACCTTCCATTTAAGCCTCTCAAAAACCGAAATTTTGGGAAAAAAAAACGGAAGAAGAATTTAGAAATTAGCTCCTAATATTGCTTACGAACAGTGCCGGTGGGTACCATTGAAGACCTTCACCATGTTGGAATGGCTCACACAGAGATCTTTTACGCATGCAGGGCAACACTTTTGTCTACGTTGAGTTGTCTACTGAAACTCTACTAATAACAACGGGAAACTCTTATTCTCATATTCTGAGAACTACCCAGAAATACATGCATACGTCTTAAGAATCACAGTCCCAACGCATGTCTTCCTTAAAACCTTCCGAACGGAAATACACCGAAAACACTCTCATTAAAGACGATAGGCGCAGAGCATGACAGGATGGCAAGTCAGCAGCAACTTCCGATCTATTTGTCCCAAAATTAGGGTCGAGAACGGGATAAGGTTTCCAATCATTTAGAGACGATATATGTGTATTTACACTCTGGAATTGAAAAAACCTACCCAGCACAGCCGACGAAAAGCCACAAGATCAGCAGTGGATTTGAACCGAGTTCCATGTTAAGAGTGCTTGTAACCTTTCGATACTGGGATTAAAAAGTGTGGGAGTTCGAGTGGTTCTGTGGTTGGAGGCGTCCTGCAACACATATGAGATTGATTCCCGCGCACTTGGACCACAAAGCGATGCATCCTTCCAGGGTCGACAAATTAGTACCAAACTTGTTTGGGAGGATATCAGCACTGGCTCGATACACCGCCGGGCCACCGCGAGTCACTATAGAGGCCAGATATGTACTCAATCACCTCGCATGGCGCATCTCTAAGGGATTGGTCAACGTCGACAGCTTCGTCCTTTTACCCTTTATCTACCCGCGAATCTTAGATTTGCGCTCCATTAGCGATTGTTTCGTTGCTAGACGGCTCCGTTTTCACCTTCTGGTCAAAAATCGTTCGCGCACGTATACGATGTTCTCGTTGCTGGTGGGCAGATTATTCGAGAGCTAACTGCTAATGGTGATCGTGAACAAGGTGAAACAAGTCATTTTTCGAACAGGCTGCCTTATATACCCAACGAACATGAAGAAGGCAATGGAATAAAAATTGCCGTCTATCCATGAATGACCAGCGCTGTTCATTATTTACTATGCTTTAACCAGATCGAGTTGCACCGCTCGTTCGGCAAACATAAAAGTAGATGTGGTAGCACGAGGCAAAATGTGTCTGAGCACTGTGATAATGTGTAGAAATCATGTTCAAACTCCGGACGGGAAACCTGTTGATTAAGATAGCAAATTGCCCAAAGAGAGCACAAGAACGATTTAACCGCTAAAAGAAAGCAGTTCATTTTTCAATAAGGATGGATGGTGAGGTACTGGATGATGGTGAGACCTAATGGTACTGCTAGATACAAAAGTAGTCGAGAGACAGGCGAAACGAAGGACCCGCATGGTGTGGTGATGAACGCGTTATCCCCTGGAAAAGGTAACAGCGCGTTCGTTCCCCGCCGAAGACACCTGCGGTCCGGAGTTTCGCAAATATCTCAGCATCATTGTGCTTGTATCACTCACAATACCCTGCCGTGAAAAAATTTAAAAGAAAGCAAATAAAAAAAAAGTTAACAATCATCTAACTTTATAAACGAAAAGGGGATACTACCAATAGCAAGAATACCTTTCAAGAAATCGCATTTCAGTGGCATCCTCGTCAACCGTCTCATTGGATGGCTTCGGTGCCGAAGACATTTCTTGGCACCTCAAAATATTAAACATCACTTGCAGAACTGACGTAAGGTCAGTGACAATTTCTAAGCGATAGAGCCACGCCCTACATTAACCCAAAGAGCATCTATGTTTCAAGCGAAGTACATGCAGTCCGTTAAAACTTCAATGTGGAAATATGGAACCGAGAAGGTCATCAGAAAGGTCATACTACCTTAGAAACCCAACACCGCTTTAAAACCAACAATAAATTGGACGTGAAAAAAATTTATATTGGCTGGTAGAAGCGCCCATCCTGTTCAATCATTGCACATTTTGGAGTTGGAACGCGCAAACTACTGCATTGCCTTGGGAGACACTGGTGGGAAAGTAAACAAAATGTTGGGTAGAAAGTATAGGATCAGCTGTAGGCTTGATATAAGTTTGATTGATAGAGAAAGTGATCCAGTAAATAAAAGGAAAGTATCCTCTAGGCCTACACGATATTCTTGGGTTCAAAATGTTATCGGATTTTGGTAAGCAGTTTGCTGCACACAAGAAGTTCAAGTTTTACTATGGAATTTCAAGTAAAGCAGCTCTGGCCTTTTTTTTGACGCCTGTAGTGGAATAGGTAACACAGCTGATAACTTTATTGCCATCTTGGAATCGAAGGTTAAGTTCTGTTTTGTATCACTCTGGCCTTGTACGAACAATTTATTCAGCGAAGCATCTCACATCTCATAAGCTTGTTGCAGTTAATGACAAAGTGGTCGATATATCAAGTTATCGGATACAGCCCGGTGATATAGTAAAAAATAAGAGGCAGTAAAAAATTTCTGCAGTGATAAAGGCAGCAGAAGAACAAAACGCAAGGCTCCGGATCATTTAGAAGCAAACGGTAAGGAGCATTCTGGGAGATATTTAAGGCTGCCCAGTGTTCTGAAGTTTCTTACTCAGCGGACATGAAAGTTAACTTAATAACATAGTTTAACTATAGGCAAAATAAAAAAAAAGCCCGTGTGTTGGAATCGGTAAACTCAGCGGACTTAAAATCCGTGGGTTTTGCAACCTTGAAAGTTCAAGTTTCCCCTTGAGCACCAGCTTAGTTGACTAAGGGGATGCAGTAAATACGAAATAATATGATATAGAGGGCATTGCAGAAGCTTTGGAAGAAAAAATTTCCAGACGGAGATACGATTAATATCAGGTCCACTGAGCTGCAAAGAAAGGTCTTGAACAAGTTGACGATGATGATGAAAAAACGTTGTAATGAGGTAATACGTGAAGCTATTCAAATAGGCTGGGCTGAGGAGAGATCTTAGCAAATGAAAACTGCTGCCTAAATTGTTACTGCAGTGCTTCTTTCTTGTCGTTTCAGCACTTGACGCGCAGCTGCATGGACATTGGGGGGTTTTGAGCCCCGTGAGTGTGTCACACAGGCAGCCAGCGCTTGAGCTTGCTTTTCATGCAAGCTTGTCGAGGAAGCTCATTTTGACTTATTTGGAACTACTTTTTGCTCCCGCCGTCTTAGTATGCCTATTCATAACTAAAATTTCTGATCCTAACATGTAACCCAGGAATCAGATGAGGAAAGATTTAATCCTGTTGGCAATAGTTTAACAAGTTCTTATTGAAAAGTGGAAACGCTAATTAATAATGAAATGAAAGTAACAGCATGAAAAATTTTATGGGTGCAACGATATCGGTGCATCCCACAGGTGCCGTTTCGCAAAAATTTTGTATAAAGCTGCTGCCCCCCCCTATGGTGTGAGGGAGAGCGAAAGGGCTATTGTTGAAGCAAATACAATTCCCGGTTCCATAGCTAATATACAAAAGTTTAACCCACAGGGGAAAAACAGATTAAGGTGGCATAACAAGTAAAGAGAAGGAAAACTATGTTAAGTCCAAATAGAGAAGATCTGAGAGAACGTGTGCTCAAAGTAGTTGATGAAAAAAACAAGATGATAAAACAGTTTGTCAAGTGTTCATAGCGAAAATAAAAAACAGTGTGTTAGCAGAAAAAAACCTAACCTGTCCTCCAAATATCAAAAAGGGTATGGCTATAATGCTAAAAGCGTAGGGTAGGCTTCAGACTTCATAGGTAGCATAGGTAGGCATAGGAAGAAGTGGTAGCAGGAAGCCCACTAACTAGGTCATCATATCACACTGAAGAGGATTTTAACAGCTCAAGGGTTGTCGTTTTTCAGTATAAAACGCGCTTGACGAGCCTCAATTACAAGATATGAAAATTGACCTTACGTCCGTGTAACTTTTAGAGCCTGGCAGTGGTATTATACTTGTAGGTATAAAATTTCAATCCTCCCACTAGGAAACAATCATAAATTTTTAATTAGCAATAAACAACTTCCAGTCTGAAATCGAGAAAGTAGTTGTTATATAGCAGGTATGAGTTAAGCTTGTATTATGGATTTAAGTAAATTCACTGATAAAACAAAAAAAAAGACGAAATCTAGTCCAGGGTGCTTGAATAAAGACATTGGCGGCTGCGCACCATCCCTGAGCACCTACTAAAAGTAATGCTTGGAGATGAATCAGGTCTGGTTGAGGATTTGACAAGTGCTTGTGGCGAAAATATACGAAGTATTTTCAATGCTATGAATGGGACAATAAAAAAGTTCTCAGTAGTTGAGGCTGCAGGAAGTGACGGCCTTCAATTTTCAGGTGAAGCACCAAGGATTTTCAATGTTTCGATTGATATTGCCAAGAGAAATAAAGATGGATTTGTTCCGTTGAGCGTTTACTACAAGGCATGACTGCACAAAAGGATAATGCTGCGGTCAAAACTCTGATAGCAAACGGTGTCACACCTCAAAATTGGAATTCAATTATTGCAGAAATAGGAAAAGGTGACGGCACAGATTCTTTGAATAACAAGGAGGAATTACACATGGTAAAGAAATTCACAAAAAATATTACAGAGCTTGCTACACAATGTAAGCCGGACCTTGTCATTGGACGTGATGAAAAGATTGGAAGAATTATCCAGGTATCGCTGAGATGAACAATACAGTGCTGATAGGTGAATCCGGTGTCGGGAAAAGTGCAATGGTTGAGAGATTAGCAAATAGAATTGCTGCAAATGACGTGCCAATTGGATTGCGTGGTGTGAAAATTTAGCTTTAGATTTGGGTGGCTTAATCAGTGGAACAAAATTTAAAGGAGAGTTCGAAGAAAGGATGAAAGCGGTTATCAATGGGCTCTCAAAAGCAGAAGGAAAGGCTATATTGTTCGTAGATGAGGTATATGCTTTAGTTGGGACAGGAACAACGGACGAATACAATGGACGCTTCAAATCTGCTAAAGCATGCTCTTGCACGTGTGCAAATTCGGTGCATGGGAGCTGCAGCTTTAGATGAGCACCGAGAACATAAATAGAAAGACCCTGCACTTGCGAGGCGTTTTCGGCCTGTACTTAATTTTCAGCCGACTGAAGCTTATACAATTTCCACACTTCGGGCCTTGAAAGGAAGGTATGAGGTTCGTCATGATATAAGGAATACAAATGGTCCAATAATTACAATGTTAACCGTTTTATTTACTGCCTACTATTTTTTAATGGCAGGGTACAATGCGAAATATAACTACAACGATGCTGAGATATTTGCAAAACTCCGGACCGCAGGTGTCTGCGGTGGAGAAGGAACGCGCTATTGTCCTTTCCGGGGAGTAACGCGTTCACAACCACACCGTGCGGGTCCTTCGTTTCGCCTGTCTCTCAACTAGTTCTATCGATCTCTGCCATCAGCAATCACCCGTCAGCGGGATTGACCTGGGGGAGCGCAAATCGGTGTGGTGGTGAACGCGTTACTCCCCGGAAAGGACAATAGCGCGTTCGTTCCCCCACCGCAGACACCTGCGGTCCGGAGTTTTGCAAATATCTCAGCATCGTTGTAGTTATATTTCGCGTTGTACCCTGCCATTAAAAATAGTAGGCAGTAAATAAAAGGGCAAAACATTGTGATTATAACTAAAAGCCTCAGCTTAACTGGGTTCATTGCCGATTTGCGCTCCCCAGATCAATCCCGCTGACGGGTGATTGCTGATGGCAGAGATCGATAGAACTAGCTGAGTGACAGGCGAAACGAAGGACTCGCACGGAGTGGTGGTGAACGCGTTACTCCCCCGGAAAGGACAATAGCGCGTTCGTTCCTCACCGCAGACACCTGTGGTTCGGAGTTTTGCAAATATCTCAGCATCGTTGTGGTTCAATAATTGTGCTGCAACGTTTTCCAATAATTACATAACAGACAGGTTTTTATCCGATGAAGCGATTGACTTAATTGACGAACAGCAAGTAGGGTAAGAATTGAAATGGTTAGGAAACCCGAAGTTGTTAATGAAATTGGAAAGAAAAAGTTGTACAGCTAAAAGGCGAATTAGAAGCTCTGATAAAAGAGCATTATGAAAACTCTAAGCAACGCTTAGAAAGGATAACTGAAAAATTGAAAGCTTAAGAGCTAATTTGCTGATTTAAACAGCAAATGGCAGACAGAAAAGAATAAAATAGCCAGAATACAAGACCAGCTGAGAAGCTACATAGCTCTAGAAAGAGCTGGAACTGGCACAGCTCATTGGAAACCTAGGAAAGGCAAAAGAATTAATGTATGGTGTGATTACTTAGCTTGAAGAGGACTTAAAAAATTAGGGGAAAGTTGTTGAAACTTTCCTAGAGAAATAAGTTATGGGGGACGACAATGGTAGCATACTTTCAAAGTGTGCGGGAACAGCGGTTGATAGCGTAATACTTGGATACTTGGATGGTTCGTCTTCATTGGTTGTGCAGGCCCTAGAATAATTTCCATTCTCAGGAGGACTGATGGTTTAGGAATTGTCGTTCCATGGAGTCCCGAAGACAGCCCGGTCAATGTCTGCCCCTCGCAGTCACCATCACAGGCACTCGCCGTCCTTGTGTATCAGAGGGAGATTTGCCACCATGCGACTAGTTTGATACCAGGACGGTGGTGGATCCTACTATTGGTTTACTCTTAGCTGGGCTTCCTGATGGAAACGCCGGACTCCTTCTCATCCTGGGAGAACCTGCCGGAGGGATGAATCCTCCGCTGTACATCGCAGTCCACACCCAGCAACCCCTCACAACCACGATGAGGCGGTAAAGCGTTGGGAGGTTTTTTTCAATAGAAATGCGAAAAAAATTGTAGAATGGGCAAAACACCACCTGGTCTCTCCATTCCTGTATTTTTTTCCAAGCCTAAATTTTTTTCAATTTTCGGGTTTTTTTTCAAGCCTGAGAGGGTGATGGATTTCAAAAATAATGAAACGGTTACACAACTAATATATCTGGGTTCTATCTCAGCCGCAACTGTGTGACTCCTCTTCATATTCTGCAGAAATTTTACCTACCAATTTGTCTAGAAATTCTGTGGAACATAAGGAAATTATCAATTCATTATTCGCAACCTGTCGTAGATCAACAAGTCCAATCCGCTTTCAAATTCCTCGCGCAACACTTTTGTTTCAATTCATTTGTGTAATCCTGTTCGGCATATTGTGCTGACTTACTCCGCTTGTTTTCTTGTACACGTCACCCAGGTAAACCTTCGGACTCGTTTGAGGGTTCGCATAGGACGTAAAACCATTGTCTTCTTTACAAATACCGTTGGATTTTGGCCGAATTGGTTGTCCCTAAAATCTTGAGGCATACTTAATACAGCGCTCCCATGCCTTCGTTACAGAGGGAATTGCCAGTCTTTGTGGTTCGGGTAGACCTTTTGCCAGACAATATTGGTACTAATCTCCACTCCTCACGAGTAAGGGAGGCTTCTTAGACCCAGCAAGGGGTCGAGCTAGCAATCATGCGTGAATTGTTACACGACATACCTAGCTATTGTGCTTCCGACGCCGTCCGATCAGTAGTGTGGAAATGAAGGGTTGCAGAAGTGAAGCGATGCGCATGACGGTCGATACTGTTATTCACTCCATTTAGTTCATAATCTGATTGTATTTCAATTATCTTCATTACCTCATAAACTACCGCCAAACATTTTTTTCTCTGCCCATTTCTTGCCAATGTGATTCGGCTCGCTTAGCGCTTCACACCTGCCTACTGTGGCATCTTCACTGGAAGCACCTTAAAGGTGCGTTCGTGAGATCAATGTGCACATTCAGTGACGTGCTTTTCTTTGCACTTCGAGCATTTTCTTCCGGATGAGCACACTGAGAACGCGTAGGCTTTCCAAACGTCAGAATTTTTAGTCTGATTATTGTCTTTTATTTTACCAAAAGTTCAATACAAGAGTGTTGTTGGTTTTTATCGATGCCTAGATCAATTCGATCGATTTTGTTCTTTCGACTTCGTTTTCTTGGTTTCGTTCATCCGATTTGACCCATTCAATTCTGTCTATTGCTTGAATGTTTGATAGTGCCTATGACTTTTTGGACTGAGAAGTTGAATTTAATCCGTTATTCCATGGACATCCACAACGTGTTCTAATTTTCTTTTGTGATGAAGGTTTTGAATAAAAACATTGATAGAAAAATTGAAAAAAATTGACAAAATAAGCGCATATTCAAGACTTCGTGAGTCACTCTAACTCCATTTCATAGTTTGTTTCTGAATTGACGGCCAAATAAGTTGGTCTTTGGACGCAAACTGCTGTCGTGCCCGCCGTGGAGGTTGGAATAAAAACGTGAATCAAACCCGGTTTTTTTTTCTAATTTTCTTTATTTAACTTTTCTTTCAGTGATTCGAGTCGAAATCTACAAACCTACGTGATTCGCCATGAAGTGGGGGGATTCACAGGACTCCGAACCCTCCGTGTTACCATAGAATCCATATAGCATCACCAAAAGCGGAGAAATATCATTGATTAACACGGTTGCTTTCTTTTCTTAAGGAATTTTCTTGGACTCGAACTAAAGGATTGGATGCACGTTTTTCCAGATGAAGAGTTTTTCTGAAAATGGAAAGCAGTGATTACGTCTTTTTTGGTTAAGTAAGAAGTCTGCTAAAAGAAAAAAAAACGCTATGGTTGATTTACGCGATTTCTCTTTTTTAAGGAATCTTCTTGAGTGTTTAACTGGAAGATTGGTTGCTGACTTTTCGCAGATGACAAATGATATGTGGCCGTAGAGGCATATTTTTATTGGTTACGCTGAAAAAACTAAGTTCTTGCCACTTCTCCGTACTACCTTTCAATTAGGTGCTTATTACTACTTGTTATATTAACTCTATCCTTTAGCTTCAAGTTGGTCGTAATTTAACTCGGTAGGATACTTCTCTGTAGTGGATTCAGATTCCATTTGTCCCTTGTAGCGCTGTGAAGTTACCGAGAGCGTTGCGCTCACTCAGAATGAAGAGCGTCATAATTTCCATACGAGATCTTCGTGAAGAAGTCTGACTATCAGATAAGCGGTCTTGCTGTTATGTTGTCAACATATCGAGGAACTCAGTCGTCAAAGCATTCTGTTTAACGGTGTCATTAAGTCGAATCACATATCTGGGATCTGGGTAGCCCGCCATCGTGGAATAAGAAGAAACTTCTCTGATCTCCGGCCATCAACGTATTTCTTAACTTCAGACTCCCTGTCACACTTCTGTGACATGAGATTTTTCTATCGACCTCTCGATAACACCTTTAATACGCTGAGTGATCTTTCGTATTGCTTGCGTAGCATCCTGGTTTTCAAGGAGTGCATTAAAGCGGGAGGGATTGCAGAATCAAAAAGGTGAGTATGGATCCCTCTTTTGTCCCTTCACAACATCTGTGATGCTGCTTTTGGTTCCACAAGAGGTTACTTTTCTCGTTCTCAGCTCCGAATTCAAATCGTCAATAATTCTGACATTCCGAACCAGATAAACATAGCTAGATAATTAAGAGATATTTCTAACCGTTGACCGTGGGCGAATCTTCCGAAAAAATTTCGAAAGGGAAGTGAATTCTTTTCTCCACAAATATCATTTTTTTATGTTCAACTTTAGGTTGCTATCAAAATCTTCTAGCATTCATTCTATCTGGATGATGCTTGATGTTAACGATGATATTATCATTAAAGTGGGAATGGTAGAGACATCTATCATTTGATTTTACTTGTATATTGTCCCATTTCAGTATGTCAGAATATTCTTCCCGATGCTCTCAAAAGTAAGGCTAAATAGGTCTAGCAAAATGGTATCTTTTTTGTACAAGCTCTCTTTTTATATGGCTAATAATGCCGTTATAGTATGACAAAATTTAGGTTCAGCAGTTGTTGAATGGCACATAAAGGACCGTGGTGGATAATATGGATAATCCATCTGTTCAAATCTTACTTGATCGCTTCTGTCTCAACTGAATCGAAGGCGTCCTTCAGTTTAAATAAGGTGGAAAAGAAGATTAAGCTTATTATACCGTTTTCGATTGACAAATCGAAAAATTCGCCTCCTCTCCATAAAAATCCTGTTTGCAAGGCAGCAATCTTCATAATGGTTAACAAAAGCTAAGAATTCGCTGACGTAAAAACTCGTAGCATTTTTGCATCACCTGTATCACCTGTAGCCCCGTTGATCGTCGAGTGACTCGAGCGGGCTCCAGTAAATCTTCCATTTTTCCCAGTAGCGTGCAAGAGTAGCCCAGTGGGTTCTGCTCGCTCAAGGGACTCGTTGAACATCATATCTTTCTTGTAGGCTTTTCGTGAAGAGCTCTGACCATTGGGTCGGTGGTTTTCACTGCAGCGCGTTTAACATCCCCGAGGAATCCAGTCACTAACGGCTCTTGTCCATCGGTTGTCATTCATACGCATTACGAGTCCGGCCCACTTTATCTTTCGACTGTTTGGCGTACAGAACGGCATCTTTGATTTTTGATCGTTGACGCAGGTCGGAGCTTCGGATCCCATCGCTTACTTGTGTGAAACGGGAATACTCCCTAGCATCGTCCTTTCGACTGCGCGTTCGATAACGCTGAGTGATCTTTCATCCTGCTTACGCAGCGACCAGGTTTCTGACGCATACGTTAGGGCAGGGAAGTACCGTTGAGTTGAAAAAGGTGGGCACGGAGTCGGGTATTCTTTGTCCTCTTCACTACATCCCTCGATGCTCTTGAAAGCTCGCCAGGCCGCTCGTTTCCTTCTGCTCAGCTCTGGAGCTAAGTCGTTCATCATATTGATTTCCCGACCTAGATAGACATAACTGGAGCATTCGGAGATATTCGATCCGTTGAGCTTGAATGGGTCATACGAAACCAATCCGTTCCTCATGAACATCGTTTTTGCGAGATTTAGTCGAAGACCAATCTTTCCACAGGCTTTATCAAAGTGGGCAAGCATACGTTCGCTTGGCTAATGTTTGGTGTTATAAGGACGATGTCATCAGCAAAGCGAAGATGATGTAACTGCCAACCATCGATTTTCACTCCCATATTATCCCACTCCAATGTTCGCATGACGTTCTGGAGGGTGGCGGTAAATAATTTTGGCGAGATGGTATCGCCTTGCCTAACTCCTCTTTTTGACGTCGATATTAATATCATTGCAGAATGGTGATATCTTGGTTGTGAAATTTTTGTACAGCTCACGAAGAATCTTTATGTACTGAGTAGGGACTCCTTGACTATCAAGGACTTCCATGACTGCTTCTATCTCAACTGAATCAAAGGCCTTTCTGTAAATCGATGAAAGTGAGACAGAGCGGTCTTTTGTACTCTTGCGATACTTCAATGAGCCTTGTTACCGTGTGGATGTGGTCCATCGTACTAAATCCTTTTCGAAACCCTGCTTGCTCACATGGCTGTCCCTTCGTCCAGTGTTCTGTAAATCCTGTTTAGGATGACTCTAGTGGAAAGTTTGTAGACGACAGACAGCAAGCAGATTGGGCGATAGTTGCCGATATCGTGTAGGTCAACCCTTCTTGAAACAATAACACGGTCTTGCTGGTCTTTCCAATAAGTAAGGGGACCTTGCATTCAGACAGGTAACGTGTGAAGAGGCGAGCCAGTGTGTTTAAGAGGGACTGGCGGAAGGTTCTTCAGGTGTTCTGGTCTTATCCTCTCCGGACCTGGTGCTGTTCGATTGTTCACCGATGAAATGGCATGTCGGATTTCAGAAGCGAGAACCGGTGGTACAACATATCCATCCTCCTTTATTTCATATGACGGCAGGTGGACGTGGCTATCGAAGAGATCTGAGTAGTATTCGTGAGTGATTTTCTCCATTGCTTTTCTGGACGCTGTAGCTGTTCCGTCTGGGCATCGGAGTGCAATCATCTTGGTCTTGTAATTGGCGAAGCTTCGTGCTCTTTCGAATGCTCTTTCCCAGCCTCTGAAGCTTCGACGACTACTGCTGCTCTTCTCTCTTTGGGATCTTCTTTTGTGGCTTGTCTGCATTGTTTTGCAAGTTCGGACGTTATTTCGCGGTTGCCTGCAGCTCGTGCGATTGCACGCTGGCGTTTCGGGGTCGTTTCTGGAGACAGACGTCTCTTGGTGACTTTCGAAATCTCAGCTTTCATAGCGCTAACGTGAAGACGTTGAATGAGTCGATCGTATTCTTCGTCGATGTTATCGACAACGGCATCTTCCCACAGCTGACTAATGAATTGAATAAGTCCCAGTATATGGTGGTTCTGGGACTTCGATTTTTTGAATCTGGCGGCTTTTTCTCCTTTCTGCGAGCAATAGATTCTTGCACGAAGGAGGCGATGGTCTGATCCCGTGTGGAATTTTTGGGACAACAGCGACATCGGTTAGGCGAAACCTTCTATTTATTTTGATGTGGTCTATTTCGTTATGGAACTCTCCATTGGGAAGACTCCCACGTCCAGCGTTGAGGGTGGGGCTTCTGGAATTGCGAGTTACCATGGATGGTCTTGGTCGTCATGATAAACTCAGAAAGCCGCTCACCCTATTGGTTCCATTCTAATCCGTAGGTCCCAATGTGACGTTCTTCAGACGTTCTTCTTGGTCCAATCTTGGCGTTGAAATCTCCAATGATGACCTTGAAGAATGTGTGGTCTTCTCTGTAGAAGTTCTCCAAGTCCATATAGAACGCTTCGACTTCTTCTTCGTCATAGTTTGATTTCGGCTGGTAAGCGAGAAAGATTGTCAAACCCGGAATTGATCCACATCTTTTTAATCGTAAACGTCCGATTCGGGTTGTAAGTTGTTCGAATGAATCGATGTTCATGGACAAACTCCTGTTGACGAGAACGCCGACGCCGCCAACTCCTCTACTGTCGCATGTTCCGAGGAACAGTTCTTCTCCGGTGTCATAGACGGCGTTGAAAGGCTCGACGTCTTCTCGTCTCGGCCAGGCCGATGACGTCGTACCTTTATCCTTCTTGCTTGCATGAGCCAGTCTTCTATCGAGGACTCGGATGCAAGTGTACGTGTATTGTAGGTACAAATCGTCACCATTGTTCTTTGAAATCCAGGGCAACTTCCATTAGCCCTGAGATTTTAGCAGCCTCTCCGTACTCGTCCTACCCAACGCTACGAAATTGGGGGGCTCTTCCGGGGTCAGGGGAATGAGGCCCGTTTTTTTTTAAACTGTGTTTAGCATGTTTGATACCCACGTGTAGCTTGTTGGGCTCTGAAACGTGGGGGGCTGGGTATACTCACGGGTAGCTTGCCAGGCTCTACCAGAGTGGACATGGAGCTTATTTGTTGCAGGCGACTCCTAACCGCCTCTCATATACTTTACTGTCACTTGATTGCAGGCTTTTGGCCGAATTGACTCTGGAAATACAATCTGCACAAACCAGAACGCACCCATACACGCGTGCATGAATAGGCATCGGAAATGCAGAAAGTATGTGCCAAATCGGAGCAGCAGAAACAGGGAGTCGATCACCTGGATCCACCTGCGTCTCAGGGAAGCAGAGGTTGCTTTTCGTACGCGATTAACCCCCCTATCCGCCACCTGGGGACGCGCCACGTAGCCTCGCGACTAACCGGCTCGATTTCCCTCATATGAGGGAGATCTGTGGACTGCCACGATGTACGTAATTGAACTTTTTTCTGTTTCGATCCGTTCTCCTTAAAACAGCATTCTGCTTTTTTATGGTATGCATTTTTATCAAAATTAATGCGAAATCATTTTATTATTTTGCCTTCCTGTTCGTGTTGTCGGCGCGTTCTTCCTGAAGTCCCATTTTATCCATGTGCTACAAGGAAGGGCAGTAAAGACACATAAATCTGTTGTGAAAAACAACTATCAATTTTGAAGAATAAACGTAATGATAAGGTCAGCACTTTGTAAAATGAGCAAATGTTACTCACATAAATTGAAAGATCCTTGACTTTTTTCACCAACGCCTGCTATGTGTTGCTCTGTTTTTCCTTGACATTCCTTTTTTCTGTTTCTCTTCATAACTGCAAGCATTTATAATTTTCAATTTTGCGCGTTATCGGAAAATCACATTGGGGGATTTAGAAAACGCACACTTTCTTAAATGGATTAGTTTCCTTCTGAAATCGAACGCAGATCAGTTTTCATTTCATCCTGGAAAAGTTTGCGAGAAAAAATAAGCTGCCGTTGAGTTAAAACTGTTTGGTTTTGCCAAACTACTTTTGCCTTAGTATTCTCGTCCCTCCCAAAGGTTTAGCGCCTCATCGTCGTTGGGAGGTATTCCTGGGCACAGGACTGTGATATACAGCGGGGGGATTCATTCAATCAGCAGGGTCTCCGATGCTGAGAAGAGGTACGGCGTTTCCTACGGGAAGCCCTACTAAGTGTAAATCAATACCAGAATCCACCATCGTGCTGGTATGAAACCAGCTCGCATGGTGGCAAATCTCTCTCTGATCCACAAGTGCCGACAAGTGCCAGTGGTAATGACGACCTCAGGAAGGCTCTGGCTAGGCTGACCTCGGGACTCTACGGAACCACAGTGGCTATACCAGCAAATCTCCAACCTCAGTAGCAGGCAGGCAGGCATGCTGGGCTCCTCCTTATACGAGATGTGGCAGTGGAACAACAATCTCGGTTTGCACAGGACGCCATTAGGAACGAACGAGACGAACCCGCCCACGACACGCCCTTGAGACTGCTTCTTGCTGTACACTTTATAACACCAAAACACCCTCTTCAGAAGCCGACGTTTACACCCTTCTTGAGACTGCTTGAGCTGGACTATCAAACTCCGTGTGATCGCATTACAAGAGAAGGAAAACCAGGAAGGCGGGCATTCTCAGTTAGATAATGGGACTCTCGTCATTCACTGAGAAAAATGCCGTCACAAAGTGTCGGAGGCGTTCGCTTTATTGTATGTACATTTAATTTCCATCTAGTCACCTCATACAAATCCTATCACTTCGACTGGCTGTCCTTTCTTTCCAATTCGATGTCAAGAGAAAGTCAGTACCCATCAACTGCCACTCACCAATTTGTACAGATGACAAAAGCGAAATGGACGAATGCTATAACCCATCTGGAGGGAGCGATCCGCAACGAGAAAGTCGTTCTACAAATTATTGGTTGAAGACTTCAGTGCTAGGTTACAAGCGGCCCACGAAAGTGAATACAGAGTAAGAAAATTCGGAAGAGGAGAATGGAATGAGAATGAAAACCGTGATGTAGGATTCCCGTGTGCAGCACGTTTCTTCCATAGGAATTCATTTTTCGGGAAGGAAGAAAATCACCGATGGGACATGGGACTCTCACAACGGCACGACTCATGTGGAGATCGATAATATTCTTACGAACAGAAAAATGTGCCTTTTCGACGTCTCAGCGGCACTGGATTTTGGACTGGATCTGATCACCGCCTTTTTCAGATTCGGTTTCAGCAACAAGGTGGAAGAGAACCCCTGTCATCGTCAGTCGAGTGTACCATCTGCTGATTGTTCTTACTTTTATTGACTACAAGAGAAAGCATTTGACATCATCGAAAGAAAATGCAGTCCTATCTCCCCCCGTCTTGCATACGAACACTGGCTGACTGTTATCAGAAATGCTGCACAAATATGCAGCTTTCCATCCACCTTTCACCATGCCGACTAGAAGAAGGGAATCCAACAAAGCGACAAAATATCGTCAAAGTTGTTTACTGCCGCACTGCAGTGAACTATGAAGTCACTTGGGTGGAGAATGACATACGTATTGGTGGAGTATTCCTATAAACTTCTCGTTTTGTGGGTGATATCGTGGCCATTTCGAGGAGCACCAGTGAAGACAAAATGACGCTAAGTATACTCAACGAAGCGTGAATATTGAGCATAAATGCGGCAAAAAAGCGAGTTCACGAACAACTCAATGGCGAGAAGGTGGACAAATAGAAATGGATGGTTTTCTGATTACAGAGACTACCTAGTATGTAACATATTATGTGTAGCTTAGACGTGCAATAAGTATCAACAGCAATAAACCTTTAAGAAAGATCTCGGCGTTGATCAATCCTTGAGGGATGCGCCATGCATTCGACTTCACTAAGTATCGTTGGAGACGACTGAATGCATATCTGGCCTTTATAGTGATTCGCGGTGCCCTATCGATGTGTCAAGCAGTGCTGCTATTCTCCCAGACAAGTCTAGTACCAATTTGTCGACCCCTGGAGGGATGGAAGGGCTTGGTGGGCCGTGGGCTCGGAGACCGATTCCACGTGTATGTTGCAGGGCGACTCCGACCGCTCTGCCACACGCGCCCTACTGAGAACAATATGAAGGACGAATTAGACAGAACGAGAGTAGTATATGCCGCATTCGGCCCTCTCAAGGAAACCAGCGACCAACCAAGACCAGCGCTCACCTTTCCGGCTGAGCAGTGCTCCCAGCGCTCTGTTATGCAGTCGAAACCTCGACGGATACTTCAACCACATCAAAAAATCTAACCCACCACTAACAGAGTGCTTGATTGATTTCTTCTTAAATTTATCTCGCACAGTGTCTAGCCGGAATGCGTAGCTTTGATTTTGGAAAGCTGTCTCATCTTTGGGATCCAGGAGAAATGTACATCAATAGCGAAGCACAGATGGGTCAGTCACATATTGAGAAGAACAAATGAAAGATGGACGAAAAAAAAACAGTGGAGTGAACTCCAAGAGAATCAAGCGTCCACCACCCAAACAATGGGCCTGCGCTTTCGTACATAACGTCAACTATCTGCATTAGCGGGTTGAAACGATTTCAGAAAATCGAAATGGATTCGCTGCCGTCACCGTGTTCGAGGCAGACCACCGCCATGGACAATGATAGCGAGAGTGAGGGGAGAAACGAATGGAAGTTTTGCTGGCGGCTGCACCGCATGAAGAGGGACCATGGAAGTATTGAATTAAGTTGGCTAATTGCTGTTCTCCTTATTACAGTATGTTGGTAATTAAAATCACCTCAGTTTTCCCTGGAGAAAAATTTAACTGAAATCGAGATTCGCGGCTTAGTTTTTTCCCTTTAGCAACTTCTAAATGAGGAAAATCTGTTTAACTACGAATACGAATTTGATGAAAGTGCAGAAAATAATGGTATCTTCTGCAGATCATTAAATGAAGCATTTATTTCTCTAAACGTTACACCGTTTGCAAAATTTATAGTCAACACTTCAATTTGAAGCCAAGTGAAACGAAAGAGATTAAAAACGAATAACAGTTAAAAAAACTTTGTCGTTTACTTACTCGTTTACAGTTTACTTACTTTGCAGTAATTACTGCTTATCAAAAGAAAATTAAGGTTGCAAAAGTGACGCACTGATAAGATTGTAAATTAGGGCTTGGTGGGCCATGGGCGCGGGGACCAAATCTACGTGATTGTTGCAGGGCGCCTTCGACCACTGCGCCACACGCACCCTTAACACTCAACGCTCACCATCAGAATAGCATAGAGCACAATAAAAAATTAAACATTCGAGGTATACCTTACGGAAACCTTGACTTAGTGTTTGAACTACAGTAAAGTGTTGAAATTGAGCATGTATCAATCGTTGATAGAACAACAATATTAGTAATAGGAATGACCTGATTACTTCATTAATTTGTCGGCTTTGTGGGAAAAAAAAATAGACATAGACATAAATCAGATCCCTATGCTTGTTCTTAGCAAGCTCTTAAATAGATTTATATTTGGACATGAATAAATCCAATCACAGTACATATCGTAATTCAGAGAGGAACCGTGTGATGGTTGACGAGCTGGAGGTGTAAGTGTGCCCGACCACGCTTGCGAAGGCATAGCAGCCCAATGACCATGCCAACGGTCACCATAACTATTCCTGAAAAATATACGTCGTAAGACAGAAGAAGATTAGTAACTTAAGAATAGAACCTATTACTAAAGAAGAAACCTAGATTTACAAGTCACAATCATTTCACTTCAAGTTTTCACTCCTGGAATTGTTAGAGTGATAACCATGGAATGAACCTCGTCGTTCTGACCTCACAGCCCCTTTAAATGTTGCCTTCAAGTCAAAATCGTCTAGAGACAATAAGACGGAGAGCACGAAATAATTCATTCTGAACTCGAAAAGCTTTTGCAAAACTTGTAGCTGATTTGACCTGATCGAAAAAGATCAAATAACATCAACAAAAGGTTATCAGAGTTGTTTTAGTAGGTGTAGGAATTAAAAAAGACACTTTAGTTAACAAGACTATGAGGAAAATCATGCAGAACCGAAGTAAAAAAGCTGCATAGAAATAGAATTAAAGTTGAATTCCAATGTCGTCATCGCTAAAAACGATCCCCACAAACAAGCAAATATAACGGAATGGTGAAACCAATGCGCAAAAAAGAAAGTGCTATTTTCTAGAGGACCTAGATTTCGTTCTATAAGCTCCGCAATCTCTGCTATGAGGAACTGTTGGATGTAATAGAGAAAGAAAGACTCACATCAAGAAAAACTCATTAAGTAGAGAGAGTAATATAAGAGGCAGTTTCACGCATGGTTACCTACTTATTTATAACTACCACAGACTAGTGATCTTATCACCCAAACTATTATTACGATAAAGTTCTTGAATTAAAGCTGTATAAATTGCTTCATGATCGTTCCATATCCTTTAAGAAATCTTCCACGCAATTTTACTACGAAAGGAAGGGATGCTACCGTATCTCCAAGTGGTTCGCTTTGTCCCATGTAGGATTTAGGCGCAGTACATCGTTGCGTCACAACAGAAAGTGATCGTGTTCGTCAAGGAGAACGACCAACAACTTACTTCATAAACGCGCAAGACTTCTCACTGTGTAGAGAGGAAAGGTTTAAAACATAGTAGCAGATGGAGTATTACGTAGTTTTGTTGTTTTTGCCCATCACAACCATGTATGAAAAGGCCATATGTATAGAAATACCCCTCTCCCGAAATATCGATCGAATGTCACTAACGTGTTTCGAATCGCTGCGCGGTTTGACTCTCAGTGGTGTGTTGAATAGGCGGATCCCATCCAGTATCTTTATAGCGAATAGCACACATTCCTCGTCTTCGAAAGTGACCATCACGAAACGATACGAGTTCCTATCGGGCAGCGTGACTTTCTCAATTGGTCCAACGTATGAACGCTCGACAATTAAAAAAGTTCAACAGTTCTGTTGCCAGAATGGAAAAAAACACTTCATGGACGGATAAACAGTAACCACGGCAACCAAAACTACTATGAGCACCGAAGCATCATAGGATTAACAACGATATTCACGAAACGATACATCCTTTCAAAATTTCAAAAACACGGAAAACCGCTCGTACACCACGATGTGATCAATCTACAGGAAAGGTTCATTAGACCACTAACTGATATAGATGTTTATAGAGCACAACACCAACACTGGACGTCCGTACAGCGTACAGTTCGCCGCGTTTCGTGTACCTTATTTTAACGAAGCTCCTCTCATGATAGGCAATCATGTGCAAAATCTGGATAGAAATGATAGAAAAACTAACATGCGTAAATACTTCTTCTTTAAGTCAACTGTCACAGCAAACGTAAAGTTGCCAACATAACATGTGCGGTCTTTATCGTCACCCATCTGAGTCAAAGTTACTGGAAGAACATACCAAAACGTTTGGAAAGAGGTAAACGCAGTGGATAAGCAACTGCTGAGAACGGACGACTACCACTGTCTTGAAAACAGATGGGTCTAAATGTAACTCTTTATTGAAGAAAACTTATCGTACACATTTGGATGAAACATTAGCCAACTGGATAAAGTGAAAAAGTTTCCAAGTAATACAGCATAAACCAAGCTGAACACCCAATACAAGATTAGAAGTGTAAACTTTGACACATTCATACTACGGACTTTTCAAAAAATTGTATACTTTTAGACTTAGGAAACACAAAGACATTACGTCACTCTCTTGATTTAAAACTACACAATTCAACCACAAGTGTGATTTTAATTCGTTTAAGGGGACAACAAGAGTGCTGCGGTCAGCACCTTTAACACACACATTCACAATGGCATGAGTCACATCCCTCAACTTTTCTAGAACTTGGAATGTCCTATGTGAATCACTCTTCATAATGAACTCGGTGAGAAAATTAAGGATTATTGTTCAGAAATTTTGGCATGCAGAGACGATTCTGGTCCTAGACCGTCGATACAGATTTGATTCGTTCTCTCTCGCGCTTTCGTGCCATGAAATACTCTTAACATTGACATCTTGACTGCGCGTTCGATAGTGTTAAGGTTCTCCATTCTGTAAAACAAGGGGCACATTTCCGATGAGTAGCTTAAGTGAGAAAAAATCGTAGTTTCGAAATGATGGGCATGGACTGGCCAATGGGTGTTGTTATAAGAACAATAAAAAAAAGCGTTGCTCGTTGATCAATTCACTATGCATTTTACTTCATCAAATATCGTTTGAAGTGACTGAATTCATATCTAACCCAAATAATAACGCGTTTTTACCTCCCGATGTATGCATGCTATTACACTACCAAACAGCCCCTGGCACCAATTTACCGAACCCGTGGTGGTTGAAAGCTTCATGAACCCAAAGCGCTACGTTGCAGATAATAGCCTCTATTTTATCATCAATCTCGCGTACACAGTGAACATCTCTTAAGACTACTTAACGTTATTACTTAAGCATTTGCATTTCAAACTGCGTTGTCCGAGATCCCGCCTGCTTGCCCTGCATTGTTAGTTCTCCATAACCGCCGGGCACTGCAACATCGCCTTGTGGCTCGACACTGCGAGCTTCGCGCCCCGTTGAAGCATGGGTAGTGTCACGCCATTACCATACATACTGGTCACACCGTTTACATCATCATCCATTTCGTTCGTTTAGCATCCTAACAACTATCATATCTGTACTACTGCGTAACTTGGCCACCATTTGTACGTCCCATGTTCCCTCTTCCCCCGCCATGCACCTTCTAATACATTAAACCCATTGTGCGGTCATTATAAGTCACAAATTTACATGCACTCTTTAATGCGTTAACCTCATTACAGTGTTATCACAAGCATAAACGTACTCTAATACGCTAACCTCATGCACCGTTACTATTGTACTCCAGCACACGCATGCACACCCACACTACTATACCACCCACGATAAAGCGTATTCCTAACTTCCAAGCATCCCCTTATGCATTCACTTACCCTAACTTACTGAACGTTTCACCATACAGTCATTGTATTGTTACAATGCGTGTGGCGCAGCTAGTTAGAGGCCCCCCCGCACTATACACGGAATCGATCTCGTGGCCACGGCCCACCAAGCCTTCCATCCCTACGGGGTCGGCAAATTGGTACTAGCATTGCCTGGGAGGATAGCAGTACGGACTTGATGCAATACATCGTTAGGCCACCGTAGGTCATTTTATAGAGCAGATATGCATCCATTCATTTACTTCTAACGATGCTTAATGAAGTCGAAGGTATGGCGCTTACCTCAGGGATTGATAAAAGCCGAAAGTTTCAGTTTTTTTTATTGTTTCGACATTGGCACATCCTCACTAGTGTATTGTTGTTGTTATAGAAGGTTTAATTACCTAAGTCGAGAATATGAGCTAACAAATAGGCTTTTAGCCGAATCGACATGCACAATATAATCTGCACATACGTGAACACACCTAAGCGCCTACCCAATAACTTTTCTATGCAAAGATGGAAGTTGCTAAAATGGTGCAGCAGAAACAAGGAATCTACACTTTGAATGCAATTGGGTCTCAATGAAGGAAAAGATCGCTGTTTGTGTGCGTTTATCCTTTCAGATCCTCTTTTTTCATTCCTTGATTTTTTTTCTCTATCCCTTCCATTCCTTTCCAATCAAAAGGCTGAACGGCAGTTTCGGGTACTAGGGATTTTCTTTACGTGATCAGTCATCTCATTTACTATGCTGATCCTAACACTTCGTGCGTTCGAATCACTAGCCTCGCATTCATCGCTCGCAAGCGTCTTCAAACATTTCGTGTGTTGTTTCGGCTGCTGCTTGAGGAGTTCGTATTCTTCACAAATGTCGCAGAATGCTGGTCAAGTCGATTCTACTTGGCGTCTTGAGGATAATCGAGCTAAGACGTGACCACGTGGGTTGAAAGAAAACATTGGGATACGAATGAACCAGGCACCTTCCTTCCTACTTGCTGGATTGCATTACTATCAATTGCGCTCTCCCCACTTTACAGCCCGTTTCCAGATATACCTGCTATAAATATGGCAAACCAATGTTACAAAAAAAGAATAACGAATTAAAAAAACCGAGAGAATTAAAAAAGTAACCTTAGCCCATCATCCACAACTGCACTTCGTGGTCTCGTTGGCTCTTCTTCCTCATCATCGGAACTACCCAATCCCGTATCCAAATATCTGCATTTCTCCATAGGCGCCGCCTTTTCATTTTCCACCTAGGAATCCTTCTCTACATTATTCACTACTTGATTACTTAATTGAGGAAAATAACGAAAAGTACCAAAAAAACCGGCATGGGAGAACAAGTATAGTTCGAAGTAAATTCACCAACAATCCTTAGTTAGTCTTAGCCATTACGGTCATTGAAATACAGACAAAAAGGCGGTCTGTTAAGGATAAAATAATGCCACTGCAAAAGATTGTTGATGAAATGACATCACCCACTTCTCATTCCAGTTTCCCTCAGACACTGATTTTCATGGAAAATCATTTACTACATTGCTTTTAAAAACACACCACATCGTTAAGCTCAAGATAGGCAAAATATTTGTCTTCATCGCGTATCGCATCAGCCAGACCATCTGATGGAAGAGCTCCGACATGGTTAGCTATGAATGCTCCTGCTGGAGTATCGCACAACGCCCTAACGCCCCAACCGCTATGCGCTGTCTTATAAATCTGAAACACTTTTTTAAATCGACTTTTCTGAACTCCCTACAAATCCAGAACTTTAGGATATTAAGCGAGCGATCTATTCCGTGATGTTCTATAGTTAGAATGGGAAGAATTGCGTCAAATTGGACAAAGCTATAAAGCAAGGCCTAATTAAATTACGACGTCTACTCTTCAAAATTCTTTTGTGTCTCTGACTAGTACAAAGCTGCCGCACATTTTGAGAAGTGTATTCAACAGCTGGCCGGAAGGTATAACATGCTTCCTCGCAACTCATGAAATTTCCTTGTTTCTCGCTTATTTAGGACAAGTAATTTGAACTAGGGATCAGATAAGACATACTTGAATTGGATATTCAATCGGCTGTTGAACGACACGATTATTGCAACGCCTGGTTGACATCCACAGTTATCAGTGCATTCATAAATACCAGTAATTCTTTTACCAAGCAGTGTACGATATTGCCTAGAAATAATTTACGCAAATTATTCCAATTCTGATTTCATTTAAATCCACACCGGCAAGCTGTTAACCACTAGAGTAACCCTCAACGACTATCAATAAAAAGAGTTCAGCTTAGTTTGGCACCAATCCCCGATACTGGATGCATGGGAGAGGCTTGCTGGGCTGGTGCGGGTTCGAACCAGGGCGTGGCTCGTGAGGAACGGCATCACGACCACTGCGCTATGGGTCCCTTATATTAGTTCTCATTTCCAATAACGCTAAATAACTCTTTCTTAACATCATTGCAACCAATGTAACTGCTCCACATACACGGTGATAGCTCTGTACTATGAAGCCTCCCCATCTTCAACATTACCCTTTATTGGTAATTCGTTGCCGTCGATATATAATTTCGAAAAATATTGCAGTTATCTAAAGCTGTATAGAAACATTGCAATTCAGCCATTAACCCATTTTTTCTCGCCCATCTTTACGATTCCAATTAGACACCTTGATATTTTCAACGTCTGTGGGTTTCTTTCCCTTGCCAGTCACTATGACAACTATAGTGTGGGAAAAAATATAAGTAGTGAAACCAACTACCAAAGTCCGACAGCAATATGGTTGGATGATAAACAACTTTCTTTTCATCAGACAGGAAATTTATAAGTGATTAATAAGTATGGGACAATACTCTAAGGATCTCGAAGGATGCGGGGACAGCACACACCAATGAATCTCCCCATCTATTCAACAGTTATCGGATCTCATGACTCATCCTTCTCTTATCCTCAACTATTAGTCTTTCTACCGATACGCGTCAGACTTCTTGTCGACGGATGGCACTAAGGGACTTCATCGGTACAAATTTGCGTGGTCGACCGAAAGCGGAGCTTAATTCTCTGTCGTCGAGGTGAATAAAGCCGATACAAGACAGTTTTTTACTAACAATTGATTTTACTTCGATTACGAATCGCCAAAAAGAATAAGGGATTGGTAATGATATGGCTAGGTGGTGTGTGCAATTCTTTTTATTACACACAAGAGTTGGTTCACACTAGTATCATCTGTCTCCTACTGATCGTTGAGCGACTCCAGCGAGCGCCAACCTTCATTCGGAGCTGTAACGCGTAAGCGTAGCCCAATGGATCCTTCTGGCTCTAGAGACT
>JADANN010000158.1:0-86610 GCA_018806985.1 Angiostrongylus vasorum | reverse complement strand
TCAGATTCTCGCCACGGCATGCCACCTCGAATGATGTGCGGATTTCTGCACTTCCATTATGCTTCAGAGACGCCTCAGATTGTCGCCACGGCATGCAACCTCGAATCATGTGCGGATATCGGCATTTCAGCTCCTTCAATACGCCTCAGAAGCGCGTCAGATTCTCGCCACGGCATGCCACCTCGAATGATGAGCGGATTTCAGCATTTCCAATCCAACTCAGAGGCGCCTCAGATTCTCGCCACCGCTCATCACCTCGAATCATGTGCGGATTTCAGCACTTTCAGCACTTTCAGTACTCATCTGAGGTGCCTCAGGTTGTCGCCACGGCATGCCACCTCGAATGATGTGCGGATTTCTGCACTTCCATTATGCTTCAGAGACGCCTCAGATTGTCGCCACGGCATGCAACCTCGAATCATGTGCGGATATCGGCATTTCAGCTCCTTCAATACGCCTCAGAAGCGCGTCAGATTCTCGCCACGGCATGCCACCTCGAATGATGAGCGGATTTCAGCATTTCCAATCCAACTCAGAGGCGCCTCGGATTCTCGCCACCGCTCATCACCTCGAATCATGTGCGGATTTCAGCACTTCAGCACTTTCAGTACTAATCTGAGGTGCCCAGGTTGTCGCCACCGCATGCCACCTCGAATAATGTGCGGATTTCTGCACTTCCATTATGCTTCAGAGACGCCTCAGATTGTCGCCACGGCATGCAACCTCGAATCATGTGCGGATATCGGCATTTCAGCTCCTTCAATACGCCTCAGAAGCGCGTCAGATTCTGGGCACGGCATGCCACCTCGAATGATGTGCGGATTTTTGCACTTCCATTATCCTTCAGAGACGCTTCAGTTTGTCGCCACATCATGCCACCTCGAATGATGTGCAGATTACTGCACTTCCATTATGCCTCAGAGACGCCTCAGATTGTCGCCACGGCATGCCACCTCGAATGCTGTGCGGATTTCCGCATTTTAGCACCTTCAATCCCGTTCAGAGGCGCCTCAGATTCTCGC
The DNA here is from genome assembly GCA_018806985.1 of Angiostrongylus vasorum. Lineage (NCBI taxonomy): Eukaryota > Metazoa > Nematoda > Chromadorea > Rhabditida > Metastrongylidae > Angiostrongylus > Angiostrongylus vasorum. Next base: position 85,588 of record JADANN010000158.1, on the reverse strand, counting down.
CACGGCACATAACCTCGAATGATGTGCGGATTTCTGCACTTCCATTATGCTTCAGAGGCGCCTCAGATTGTCGCCACGGCATATCACCTCGAATGATATGCGGATTTCAGCATTTCAGCAACTTCCATACGCCTCGGAGCTGCCTCAGATTCTCGCCACGGCATGCCACCTCGAATGCTGTGCGGATTTGTGCAGTTCCAATCCACCTCAGATACGCCTCAGATTGTCGCCGCGGCACATCACCTCGAATGATGAGCGAATTTCATCATTTCAGCAACTTCCATACGCCACGGAGCTGCCTCAGATTCTCGCCACGGCATGCCACCTCGAATGCTGTGCGGATTTGTGCAGTTCCAATCCACCTCAGAGACGCCTCAGATTGTCGCCACGGCATATCACCTCGAATGATGAGCGGATTTCAGCATTTCCAATCCACCTCAGATACGCCTCAGATTGTCGCCACGGCACATCACCTCGAATGATGTGCGATTTTCAGCATTTCAGCAACTTCCATACGCCTCGGAGCTGCCTCAGATTCTCGCCACGGCATGCCACCTCGAATGCTGTGCGGATTTGTGCAGTTCCAATCCACCTCAGAGACGCCTCAGATTGTCGCCACGGCATATCACCTCGAATGATGAGCGGATTTCAGCATTTCACAACTCCATACGCTCAGAGACGCCTCAGATTCTCGCCACGGCATATCACCTCGAATGATGTGCGGATTTTCAGCATTTCAGCAACTTCCATTATGCCTCAGAGACGCCTCAGATTGTCGCCACGGCATGCCACCTCGAATGCTGTGCGGATTTCAGCATTTTCAGCACCTTCAATCCCGCTCAGAGGCGCCTCAGATTCTCGCCACGGCATATCACCTCGAATGATGTGCGGATTTCTGCACTTCCATTATGCTTCAGAGGCGCCTCAGATTGTCGCCACGGCATATCACCTCGAATGATATGCGGATTTCAGCATTTCAGCAACTTCCATACGCCACGGAGCTGCCTCAGATTCTCGCCACGGCATGCCACCTCGAATGCTGTGCGGATTTGTGCAGTTCCAATCCACCTCAGAGACGCCTCAGATTGTCGCCACGGCATATCACCTCGAATGATGAGCGGATTTCAGCATTTCCAATCCATGCCTCAGAGGCGCCTCAGATTGTCGCCACGGCATATCACCTCGAATGATGTGCGGATTTTCAGCATTTCAGCAACTTCCATACGCCTCGGAGCTGCCTCAGATTCTCGCCACGGCATGCCACCTCGAATGCTGTGCGGATTTGTGCAGTTCCAATCCACCTCAGAGACGCCTCAGATTGTCGCCACGGCATATCACCTCGAATGATGAGCGGATTTCAGCATTTCCAATCCACCTCAGAGACGCCTCAGATTGTCGCCACGGCACATCACCTCGAATGATGTGCGATTTTCAGCATTTCAGCAACTTCCATACGCCTCAGAGACGCCTCAGATTGTCGCCACGGCATGCCACCTCGAATGCTGTGCGGATTTCGCATTTTAGCACCTTCAATCCCGCCTCAGAGGCGCCCTCAGATTCTCGCCACGGCATACCACCTCGAATGATGTGCGGATTTCTGCACTTCCATTATGCTTCAGAGGCGCCTCAGATTGTCGCCACGGCATATCACCTCGAATGATATGCGGATTTCAGCATTTCAGCAACTTCCATACGCCACGGAGCTGCCTCAGATTCTCGCCACGGCATGCCACCTCGAATGCTGTGCGGATTTGTGCAGTTCCAATCCACCTCAGATACGCCTCAGATTGTCGCCGCGGCACATCACCTCGAATGATGAGCGAATTTCATCATTTCAGCAACTTCCATACGCCACGGAGCTGCCTCAGATTCTCGCCACGGCATGCCACCTCGAATGCTGTGCGGATTTCATGCAGTTTCCAATCCACCTCAGAGACGCCTCAGATTGTCGCCACGGCATATCACCTCGAATGATGAGCGGATTTCAGCATTTCCAATCCACCTCAGAGACGCCTCAGATTGTCGCCACGGCATATCACCTCGAATGATGAGCGGATTTCAGCATTTCCAATCCGTCTCAGAGGTGCCCTCAGATTCTCGCCACGGCACATCACCTCGAATGATGTGCGATTTTCAGCATTTCAGCAACTTCCATACGCCTCGGAGCTGCCTCAGATTGTCGCCACGGCATATCACCTCGAATGATGAGCGGATTTCAGCATTTCCAATCCACCTCAGAGACGCCTCAGATTCTCGCCACGGCATATCACCTCGAATGATGAGCGGATTTCAGCATTTCCAATCCACCTCAGAGACGCCTCAGATTGTCGCCACGGCATATCACCTCGAATGATGAGCGGATTTCAGCATTTCCAATCCGTCTCAGAGGCGCCCTCAGATTCTCGCCACGGCACATCACCTCGAATGATGTGCGGATTTTCAGCATTTCAGCAACTTCCATACGCCTCGGAGCTGCCTCAGATTGTCGCCACGGCATATCACCTCGAATGATGAGCGGATTTCATGCATTTCCAATCCACCTCAGAGACGCCCTCAGATTCTCGCCACGGCATATCACCTCGAATGATGTGCGGATTTCAGCATTTCCAATCCACCTCAGAGACGCCTCAGATTGTCGCCACGGCATATCACCTCGAATGATGAGCGGATTTCAGCATTTCCAATCCGTCTCAGAGGCGCCTCAGATTCTCGCCACGGCATGCATCACCTCGAATGATGTGCGGATTTCAGCATTTCCAATCCATCCCTCAGAGGCGCCCTCAGATTCTCGCCACGGCATGCCACCTCGAATGATGTGCGGATTTCTGCATCTTCCAATCCATGCCTCAGAGACGCCTCAGATTGTCGCCACGGCATATCACCTCGAATGATGAGCGGATTTCAGCATTTCCAATCCACCTCAGAGGCGCCTCAGATTCTCGCCACCGCTCATCACCTCGAATCATGTGCGGATTTCAGCATTTCAGCACCTTCAATCCATCTCAGAGGCGCCCCAGATTCTCGCCACGGCATGCCACCTCGAATGATGTGCGGATTTCTGCAACTTCCATTATGCTTCAGAGACGCCTCAGATTGTCGCCACGGCATATCACCTCGAATGATATGCGGATTTCAGCATTTCAGCAACTTCCATACGCCTCGGAGCTGCCTCAGATTCTCGCCACGGCATGCCACCTCGAATGCATGTGCGGATTTCGTGCAGTTTCCAATCCATCTCAGAGGCGCCCTCAGATTCTCGCCACGGCATATCACCTCGAATGATGAGCGGATTTCAGCATTTCAGCAACTTCCATACGCCTCAGAGGCTGCCTCAGATTCTCGCCACGGCATGCCACCTCGAATGATGTGCGGATTTCAGCATTTCCAATCCACCTCAGAGACGCCTCAGATTGTCGCCACGGCATGCCACCTCGAATGATGAGCGGATTTCAGCATTTCCAATCCACCTCAGAGGCGCCCTCAGATTCTCGCCACGGCACATCACCTCGAATGATGAGCGAATTTCATCATTTCAGCAACTTCCATACGCCACGGAGCTGCCTCAGATTCTCGCCACGGCATGCCACCTCGAATGATGTGCGGATTTCAGCATTTCCAATCCACCTCAGAGACGCCTCAGATTCTCGCCACGGCATCATCACCTCGAATGATGTGCGGATTTCAGCATTTCAGCACCTTCAATACGCCTCAGAGGCTGCCTCAGATTCTCGCCACGGCATGCCACCTCGAATGATGTGCGGATTTCTGCACTTTCCAATTCATGCTTCAGAGACGCCTCAGATTGTCGCCACGGCATGCCACCTCGAATGCATGTGCGGATTTCAGCATTTCAGCACCTTCAATACGCCTCAGAGGCGCCTCAGATTCTCGCCACGGCATGCCACCTCGAATGATGTGCGGATTTCTGCACTTCCATTATGCTTCAGAGACGCCTCAGATTGTCGCCACGGCATGCAACCTCGAATCATGTGCGGATATCGGCATTTCAGCTCCTTCAATACGCCTCAGAAGCGCGTCAGATTCTCGCCACGGCATGCCACCTCGAATGATGAGCGGATTTCAGCATTTCCAATCCAACTCAGAGGCGCCTCAGATTCTCGCCACCGCTCATCACCTCGAATCATGTGCGGATTTCAGCACTTCAGCACTTTCAGTACTAATCTGAGGTGCCCCAGGTTGTCGCCACCGCATGCCACCTCGAATAATGTGCGGATTTCTGCACTTCCATTATGCTTCAGAGACGCCTCAGATTGTCGCCACGGCATGCAACCTCGAATCATGTGCGGATATCGGCATTTCAGCTCCTTCAATACGCCTCAGAAGCGCCTCAGATTCTCGCCACGGCATGCCACCTCGAATGATGTGCGGATTTTTGCACTTCCAATCTACCCTTCAGAGACGCCTCAGATTTGTCGCCACGGCATATCACCTCGAATGATGTGCGGATTTCAGCATTTCAGCACTTCATGCCTCAGAGACTGCCTCAGATTGTCGCCACGGCATGCCACCTCGAATGCTGTGCGGATTTCATGCACTTTCCAATCCACGCTTCAGAGGCGCCTCAGATTGTCGCCACGGCATATCAACCTCGAATCATGTGCGGATTTCGGCATTTCAGCACCTTCAATACGCCTCAGAAGCGCCTCAGATTCTCGCCACGGCATGCCACCTCGAATGATGTGCGGATTTTCTGCACTTCCATTATGCTTCAGAGACGCCTCAGATTGTCGCCACGGCATGCAACCTCGAATCATGTGCGGATATCAGCATTTCAGCTCCTTCAATACGCCTCAGAAGCGCGTCAGATTCTCGCCACGGCATGCCACCTCGAATGATGTGCGGATTTTCATGCACTTTCCAATCCATCTCAGAGGCGCCTCAGATTCTCGCCACGGCATATCACCTCGAATGATGTGCGGATTTCTGCACTTCCATTATGCTTCAGAGACGCCTCAGATTGTCGCCACGGCATACCACCTCGAATGATGTGCGGATTTCAGCATTTCCAATCCATACTCTCAGAGGCGCCTCAGATTCTCGCCACGGCATACCACCTCGAATGATGTGCGGATTTCAGCATTTCAGCACCTTCAATCCGTCTCAGAGGCGCCTCAGATTCTCGCCACGGCATGCCACCTCGAATGATGTGCGGATTTCTGCACTTCCATTCATGCCTCAGAGACGCCTCAGATTGTCGCCACGGCATATCACCTCGAATGATGTGCGGATTTCAGCATTTCAGCAACTTCCATACGCCTCAGAGCTGCCTCAGATTCTCGCCACGGCATGCCACCTCGAATGATGAGCGGATTTCAGCATTTCCAATCCACCTCAGAGGCGCCTCAGATTGTCGCCACGGCACATCACCTCGAATGATGAGCGGATTTCAGCATTTCAGCAATCCATACCCCTCAGAGCTGCCTCAGATTGTCGCCACGGCATGCCACCTCGAATGATGTGCGGATTTCTGCAGTTTCCAATCACGCCTCAGAGACGCCCTCAGATTGTCGCCACGGCATATCACCTCGAATGATGTGCGGATTTCAGCATTTCAGCAACTTCCATACGCCTCAGAGCCGCCTCAGATTGTCGCCACGGCATATCACCTCGAATGATGTGCGGATTTCAGCATTTCCAATCCCATCTCAGAGACGCCCTCAGATTCTCGCCACGGCATGCCACCTCGAATGATGTGCGGATTTCTGCATTTCCAATCCATCCCTCAGAGACGCCTCAGATTGTCGCCACGGCATGTCACCTCGAATGATGTGCGGATTTCAGCATTTCCAATCCCAGCCTCAGAGACGCCTCAGATTCTCGCCACGGCATACCACCTCGAATGATGTGCGGATTTCAGCATTTCCAAATCCATGCCTCAGAGGCGCCTCAGATTCTCGCCACGGCATGCCACCTCGAATGATGTGCGGATTTCAGCATTTCCAATCCATCCTCAGAGACGCCTCAGATTGTCGCCACGGCATATCACCTCGAATGATGAGCGGATTTCAGCATTTCCAATCCACCTCAGAGACGCCTCAGATTGTCGCCACGGCATATCACCTCGAATGATGTGCGGATTTCAGCATTTCAGCAACTTCCATACGCCTCGGAGCTGCCTCAGATTCTCGCCACGGCATGCCACCTCGAATGATGTGCGGATTTCTGCAGTTTCCAATCCACCTCAGAGGCGCCTCAGATTGTCGCCACGGCATCATCACCTCGAATGATGAGCGGATTTCAGCATTTCCAATCCATGCCTCAGAGGCGCCTCAGATTCTCGCCACGGCATACCACCTCGAATGATGTGCGGATTTCAGCATTTCAGCAACTTCCATATGCCTCAGAGACGCCTCAGATTCTCGCCACGGCATACCACCTCGAATGATGTGCGGATTTCAGCATTTCCAATCCACCTCAGAGACGCCTCAGATTGTCGCCACGGCATATCACCTCGAATGATGTGCGGATTTCAGCATTTCAGCAACTTCCATACGTCTCAGAGGCGCCCTCAGATTCTCGCCACGGCATGCCACCTCGAATGATGTGCGGATTTCAGCATTTCCAATCCATGCCTCAGAGGCGCCTCAGATTGTCGCCACGGCATATCACCTCGAATGATGTGCGGATTTCAGCATTTCAGCAACTTCCATCCGCCTCAGAGGCGCCCTCAGATTCTCGCCACGGCATGCCACCTCGAATGATGTGCGGATTTCAGCATTTCCAATCCACCTCAGAGACGCCTCAGATTGTCGCCACGGCATATCACCTCGAATGATGTGCGGATTTCAGCATTTCCAATCCCATGCCCTCAGAGGCGCCTCAGATTCTCGCCACGGCATGCCACCTCGAATGATGTGCGGATTTCAGCATTTCCAATCCCACCTCAGAGGCGCCCTCAGATTCTCGCCACGGCATATCACCTCGAATGATGTGCGGATTTCAGCATTTCCAACTTCCATGCCCTCAGAGGCGCCTCAGATTCTCGCCACGGCATGTCACCTCGAATGATGTGCGGATTTCAGCATTTCCAATCCACCTCAGAGACGCCTCAGATTCTCGCCACGGCATATCACCTCGAATGATGTAGCGGATTTCAGCATTTCCAATCCACCTCAGAGACGCCTCAGATTGTCGCCACGGCATGCCACCTCGAATGATGAGCGGATTTCAGCATTTCCAATCCACCTCAGAGACGCCTCAGATTCTCGCCACGGCATCATCACCTCGAATGATGTGCGGATTTCAGCATTTCAGCACCTTCAATCCATCTCAGAGGCGCCCTCAGATTCTCGCCACGGCATGCCACCTCGAATGATGTGCGGATTTCTGCACTTCCATTTCATGCTTCAGAGGCGCCTCAGATTGTCGCCACGGCATATCACCTCGAATGATGTGCGGATTTCAGCATTTCAGCAACTTCCATACGCCTCGGAGCTGCCTCAGATTCTCGCCACGGCATGCCACCTCGAATGCTGTGCGGATTTCGTGCAGTTCCAATCCACCTCAGAGACGCCTCAGATTGTCGCCACGGCATATCACCTCGAATGATGAGCGGATTTCAGCATTTCCAATCCACCTCAGAGACGCCTCAGATTGTCGCCACGGCATATCACCTCGAATGATGTGCGGATTTCAGCATTTCAGCAACTTCCATACGCCTCAGAGGCTGCCTCAGATTCTCGCCACGGCATGCCACCTCGAATGATGTGCGGATTTCTGCATTTCCAATCCACCTCAGAGACGCCTCAGATTGTCGCCACGGCATATCACCTCGAATGATGTGCGGATTTCAGCATTTCACACTCCATGCCCTCAGAGGCGCCCTCAGATTGTCGCCACGGCATGCCACCTCGAATGATGTGCGGATTTCAGCATTTCCAATCCATGCCTCAGAGACGCCTCAGATTCTCGCCACGGCATATCACCTCGAATGATGAGCGGATTTCAGCATTTCCAATCCATCTCAGAGACGCCCTCAGATTCTCGCCACGGCATATCACCTCGAATGATGTGCGGATTTCAGCATTTCCAATCCATCGCCTCAGAGGCGCCTCAGATTCTCGCCACGGCATACCACCTCGAATGATGTGCGGATTTCTGCATTTCCAATCCACCTCAGAGACGCCTCAGATTCTCGCCACGGCATATCACCTCGAATGATGAGCGGATTTCAGCATTTCCAATCCATCCCTCAGAGGCGCCTCAGATTGTCGCCACGGCATATCACCTCGAATGATGTGCGGATTTCAGCATTTCAGCAACTTCCATACCCCTCAGAGGCGCCTCAGATTCTCGCCACGGCATATCACCTCGAATGATGAGCGGATTTCAGCATTTCCAATCCACCTCAGAGGCGCCTCAGATTCTCGCCACGGCATATCACCTCGAATGATGTGCGGATTTCAGCATTTCAGCAACTTCCATACGCCTCAGAGGCGCCTCAGATTCTCGCCACGGCATGCCACCTCGAATGATGTGCGGATTTCAGCATTTCCAATCCACCTCAGAGACGCCTCAGATTGTCGCCACGGCATATCACCTCGAATGATGTGCGGATTTCAGCATTTCAGCAACTTCCATACGCCTCAGAGGCGCCTCAGATTCTCGCCACGGCATCATCACCTCGAATGATGAGCGGATTTCAGCATTTCCAATCCACCTCAGAGGCGCCTCAGATTCTCGCCACGGCATGCCACCTCGAATGATGAGCGGATTTCAGCATTTCCAATCCATACCCCTCAGAGGCGCCTCAGATTGTCGCCACGGCATATCACCTCGAATGATGTGCGGATTTCAGCATTTCAGCAGCTTCAATACGCCTCAGAGGCTGCCTCAGATTCTCGCCACGGCATGCCACCTCGAATGATGTGCGGATTTCTGCACTTCCATTATGCCTCAGAGACGCCTCAGATTGTCGCCACGGCATATCACCTCGAATGATGTGCGGATTTCAGCATTTCAGCACCTTCCATACGCCTCGGAGGCTGCCTCAGATTCTCGCCACGGCATGCCACCTCGAATGATGTGCGGATTTCTGCACTTCCATTATGCCTCAGAGACGCCTCAGATTGTCGCCACGGCATATCACCTCGAATGATGTGCGGATTTCAGCATTTCAGCAACTTCCATACGCCTCAGAGGCGCCTCAGATTCTCGCCACGGCATACCACCTCGAATGATGTGCGGATTTCAGCATTTCAGCACCTTCAATCCGTCTCAGAGGCGCCTCAGATTCTCGCCACGGCATATCACCTCGAATGATGTGCGGATTTCAGCATTTCCAATCCACCTCAGAGGCGCCTCAGATTGTCGCCACGGCATGTCACCTCGAATGATGTGCGGATTTCAGCATTTCAGCAACTTCCATACGCCTCAGAGGCGCCTCAGATTCTCGCCACGGCATGCCACCTCGAATGATGTGCGGATTTCAGCATTTCCAATCCACCTCAGAGACGCCCTCAGATTCTCGCCACGGCATCATCACCTCGAATGATGTGCGGATTTCAGCATTTCAGCACCTTCAATCCGTCTCAGAGGCGCCCTCAGATTCTCGCCACGGCATGCCACCTCGAATGATGTGCGGATTTCTGCATTTCCAATTCATGCCCTCAGAGGCGCCTCAGATTCTCGCCACGGCATATCACCTCGAATGATGAGCGGATTTCAGCATTTCCAATCCACCTCAGAGACGCCTCGGATTCTCGCCACCGCTCATCACCTCGAATGATGTGCGGATTTCAGCATTTCAGCACCTTCAATCCATCTCAGAGGCGCCTCAGATTCTCGCCACGGCATGCCACCTCGAATGATGTGCGGATTTCTGCAACTTCCATTATGCTTCAGAGGCGCCTCAGATTGTCGCCACGGCATATCACCTCGAATGATGAGCGGATTTCAGCATTTCAGCAACTTCCATACGCCACGGAGCTGCCTCAGATTCTCGCCACGGCATGCCACCTCGAATGATGTGCGGATTTCATGCATTTCCAATCCACCTCAGAGGCGCCCTCAGATTCTCGCCACGGCACATCACCTCGAATGATGAGCGAATTTCATCATTTCAGCAACTTCCATACGCCACGGAGCTGCCTCAGATTCTCGCCACGGCATGCCACCTCGAATGATGTGCGGATTTCTGCACTTTCCAATCCATGCTTCAGAGACGCCTCAGATTGTCGCCACGGCATGCCACCTCGAATGCATGTGCGGATTTCAGCATTTCAGCACCTTCAATCCCGTCTCAGAGGCGCCTCAGATTCTCGCCACGGCATGCCACCTCGAATGATGTGCGGATTTCTGCACTTCCATTATGCTTCAGAGACGCCTCAGATTGTCGCCACGGCATGCAACCTCGAATCATGTGCGGATATCGGCATTTCAGCTCCTTCAATACGCCTCAGAAGCGCGTCAGATTCTCGCCACGGCATGCCACCTCGAATGATGAGCGGATTTCAGCATTTCCAATCCAACTCAGAGGCGCCTCGGATTCTCGCCACCGCTCATCACCTCGAATCATGTGCGGATTTCAGCACTTCAGCACTTTCAGTACTAATCTGAGGTGCCCAGGTTGTCGCCACCGCATGCCACCTCGAATAATGTGCGGATTTCTGCACTTCCATTATGCTTCAGAGACGCCTCAGATTGTCGCCACGGCATGCAACCTCGAATCATGTGCGGATATCGGCATTTCAGCTCCTTCAATACGCCTCAGAAGCGCGTCAGATTCTGGGCACGGCATGCCACCTCGAATGATGTGCGGATTTTTGCACTTCCATTATGCTTCAGAGACGCCTCAGATTTGTCGCCACGGCATGCCACCTCGAATGATGTGCGGATATCGGCATTTCAGCTCCTTCAATACGCCTCAGAAGCGCGTCAGATTCTCGCCACGGCATGCCACCTCGAATGATGAGCGGATTTCAGCATTTCCAATCCAACTCAGAGGCGCCTCAGATTCTCGCCACCGCTCATCACCTCGAATCATGTGCGGATTTCAGCATTTCAGCACTTTCAGTACCAATCTGAGGTGCCTCAGATTGTCGCCACGGCATGCCACCTCGAATGATGTGCGGATTTCAGCATTTCCATTCCACCTCAGAGACGCCTCAGATTGTCGCCACGGCATCATCACCTCGAATGATGTGCGGATTTCAGCATTTCAGCACCTTCAATCCCGTCTCAGAGGCGCCTCAGATTCTCGCCACGGCATGCCACCTCGAATGATGTGCGGATTTCAGCATTTCCAATCCATGCCCTCAGAGGCGCCTCAGATTCTCGCCACGGCATATCACCTCGAATGATGTGCGGATTTCAGCATTTCCAATCCACCTCAGAGGCGCCCTCAGATTCTCGCCACGGCATATCACCTCGAATGATGTGCGGATTTCAGCATTTCAGCAACTTCCATACGCCTCAGAGCGCCTCAGATTCTCGCCACGGCATGCCACCTCGAATGATGTGCGGATTTCAGCATTTCCAATCCACCTCAGAGACGCCTCAGATTCTCGCCACGGCTCATCACCTCGAATGATGTGCGGATTTCAGCATTTCAGCACCTTCAATCCGTCTCAGAGGCGCCTCAGATTCTCGCCACGGCATGCCACCTCGAATGATGTGCGGATTTCTGCACTTCCATTATGCTTCAGAGGCGCCTCAGATTGTCGCCACGGCATATCACCTCGAATGATGAGCGGATTTCAGCATTTCAGCAACTTCCATACGCCACGGAGCTGCCTCAGATTCTCGCCACGGCATGCCACCTCGAATGATGAGCGGATTTCAGCATTTCCAATCCATCTCAGAGGCGCCCTCAGATTCTCGCCACGGCACATCACCTCGAATGATGAGCGAATTTCATCATTTCAGCAACTTCCATACGCCACGGAGCTGCCTCAGATTCTCGCCACGGCATGCCACCTCGAATGATGTGCGGATTTGCTGCAGTTCCAATCCACCTCAGAGACGCCTCAGATTGTCGCCACGGCATGCCACCTCGAATGCTGTGCGGATTTCCGCATTTTCAGCACCTTCAATCCCGTTCAGAGGCGCCTCAGATTTCTCGCCACGGCATACCACCTCGAATGATGTGCAGATTTCTGCACTTCCATTATGCTTCAGAGACGCCTCAGATTGTCGCCACGGCATGCAACCTCGAATCATGTGCGGATATCGGCATTTCAGCTCCTTCAATACGCCTCAGAAGCGCGTCAGATTCTCGCCACGGCATGCCACCTCGAATGATGAGCGGATTTCAGCATTTCCAATCCAACTCAGAGGCGCCTCGGATTCTCGCCACCGCTCATCACCTCGAATCATGTGCGGATTTCAGCACTTCAGCACTTTCAGTACTAATCTGAGGTGCCCAGGTTGTCGCCACCGCATGCCACCTCGAATAATGTGCGGATTTCTGCACTTCCATTATGCTTCAGAGACGCCTCAGATTGTCGCCACGGCATGCAACCTCGAATCATGTGCGGATATCGGCATTTCAGCTCCTTCAATACGCCTCAGAAGCGCGTCAGATTCTGGGCACGGCATGCCACCTCGAATGATGTGCGGATTTTTGCACTTCCATTATCCTTCAGAGACGCCTCAGATTTGTCGCCACGGCATGCCACCTCGAATGATGTGCGGATATCGGCATTTCAGCTCCTTCAATACGCCTCAGAAGCGCGTCAGATTCTCGCCACGGCATGCCACCTCGAATGATGAGCGGATTTCAGCATTTCCAATCCAACTCAGAGGCGCCTCAGATTCTCGCCACGGCATCATCACCTCGAATCATGTGCGGATTTCAGCACTTCAGCTCTTTCAGTACTCAATCTGAGGTGCCTCAGATTGTCGCCACGGCATGCCACCTCGAATGATGTGCGGATTTCAGCATTTCCATTCCACCTCAGAGACGCCTCAGATTCTCGCCACGGCATCATCACCTCGAATGATGTGCGGATTTCAGCATTTCAGCACCTTCAATCCGTCTCAGAGGCGCCCTCAGATTCTCGCCACGGCATGCCACCTCGAATGATGTGCGGATTTCTGCACTTCCAATATGCCCTCAGAGACGCCTCAGATTGTCGCCACGGCATATCACCTCGAATGATGAGCGGATTTCAGCATTTCCAATCCACCTCAGAGACGCCTCAGATTCTCGCCACCGCTCATCACCTCGAATGATGTGCGGATTTCAGCATTTCAGCACCTTCAATCCGTCTCAGAGGCGCCCTCAGATTCTCGCCACGGCATGCCACCTCGAATGCTGTGCGGATTTCTGCAGTTTCCAATCCACCTCAGAGACGCCTCAGATTGTCGCCACGGCACATCACCTCGAATGATATGCGGATTTCAGCATTTCAGCAACTTCCATACGCCACGGAGCTGCCTCAGATTCTCGCCACGGCATGCCACCTCGAATGATGTGCGGATTTCTGCACTTCCATCCATGCTCAGAGGCGCCTCAGATTCTCGCCACGGCACATCACCTCGAATGATGAGCGAATTTCAGCATTTCAGCAACTTCCATACGCCACGGAGCTGCCTCAGATTCTCGCCACGGCATGCCACCTCGAATGATGAGCGGATTTCAGCATTTCCAATCCACCTCAGAGGCGCCTCAGATTGTCGCCACGGCATCATCACCTCGAATGATGAGCGGATTTCAGCATTTCAGCAACTTCCATACGCCTCAGAGCTGCCTCAGATTCTCGCCACGGCATGCCACCTCGAATGATGTGCGGATTTCTGCACTTCCATTTCATGCTTCAGAGACGCCTCAGATTGTCGCCACGGCATGCCACCTCGAATGATGTGCGGATTTCCGCATTTCAGCACCTTCAATCCCGCTTCAGAGGCGCCTCAGATTGTCGCCACGGCATGCAACCTCGAATCATGTGCGGATATCGGCATTTCAGCTCCTTCAATACGCCTCAGAAGCGCGTCAGATTCTGGGCACGGCATGCCACCTCGAATGATGTGCGGATTTTTGCACTTCCATTATGCTTCAGAGACGCCTCAGATTGTCGCCACGGCATGCAACCTCGAATCATGTGCGGATATCGGCATTTCAGCTCCTTCAATACGCCTCAGAAGCGCGTCAGATTCTCGCCACGGCATGCCACCTCGAATGATGTGCGGATTTCTGCATTTCCATTCAATCCCTTCAGAGGCGCCTCAGATTCTCGCCACGGCATCATCACCTCGAATGATGTGCGGATTTCTGCACTTCCATTATGCTTCAGAGACGCCTCAGATTGTCGCCACGGCATGCCACCTCGAATGATGTGCGGATTTCAGCATTTCAGCACTTTCCAGTACGCCTCAGAGGCGCCTCAGATTCTCGCCACGGCATACCACCTCGAATGCATGTGCGGATTTCAGCATTTCAGCACCTTCAATCCATCTCAGAGGCGCCTCAGATTCTCGCCACGGCATGCCACCTCGAATGATGTGCGGATTTCTGCACTTCCATTATGCTTCAGAGACGCCTCAGATTGTCGCCACGGCATATCACCTCGAATGATGTGCGGATTTCAGCATTTCAGCACCTTCAACACCCTCAGAGAGCGCCTCAGATTCTCGCCACGGCATACCACCTCGAATGCATGTGCGGATTTCAGCATTTCAGCAACTTCACACCCTCAGAGGCGCCTCAGATTCTCGCCACGGCACATCACCTCGAATCATGTGCGGATTTCAGCATTTCATCAGTCCATCTCAGAGCCGCCCCAGATTATCGCCACGGCATGCCACCTCGAATGATGTGCGGATTTCTGCACTTCCATTATGCTTCAGAGGCGCCTCAGATTCTCGCCACGGCACATCACCTCGAATGATGTGCGGATTTCAGCATTTCAGCTCCTTCAATACGCCTCAGAGGCGCCTCAGATTGTCGCCACGGCATGCCACCTCGAATGCATGAGCGGATTTCAGCATTTCTAATCCGTCTCAGAGCCGCCCCAGATTATCGCCACGGCATGCCACCTCGAATGATGTGCGGATTTCTGCATTTCCATTTTCATGCCTCAGAGGCGCCTCAGATTCTCGCCACGGCATATCACCTCGAATGATGTGCGGATTTCCGCGTTTCAGCTCCTTCAATACGCTTCAGAGGCGCCTCAGATTGTCGCCACGGCATGCCACCTCGAATGATGTGCGGATTTCTGCACTTTCCAATCCGCCTCAGAGACGCCTCAGATTGTCGCCACGGCATGCCACCTCGAATCATGTGCGGATTTCAGCACTTCAGCACTTTCAGTACTCCTCTGAGGTGCCTCAGATTGTCGCCACGGCATGCACACCTCGAATCATGTGCGGGATTTCGGCATTTCAGCACCTTCAATCCGTCTCAGAGGCGCTCCAGATTCTCGCCACCGCTCATCACCTCGAATGATGTGCGGAGTTCAGCATTTCACCACCTTCAATTTGTCTCAGAGGCGCTCCAGATTCTCGCCACCGCTCATCACCTCGAATGATGAGCAGATTTCAGCATTTCCAACTCCCACTTCAGAGGCGCCTCAGATTCTCGCCACGGCATGCCACCTCGAATGCTGTGCGGATTTCGGCATTTCAGCTCCTTCGATACGCCTCAGAAGCTGCCTCAGATTGTCGCCACGGCACAACACCTCGAATCATGTGCGGATTTCAGCATTTCCAATCCACATCAGAGGCGCCCCAGATTCTCGCCACGGCATGCCACCTCGAAATGATATGCGGATTTCTGCATTTCAGCACCTTCGATGCGCCTCGGAGCTGCCTCAGATTGTCGCCACGGCATGCCACCTCGAATGATGTGCAGATATCGGCATTTCAGCTGCTTCAACACCCTTAAGAAGCGCTTCAGATTCTCGCCACGGCACAACACCTCGAATCATGAGCGGATTTCAGTATTTCTAATCCGTCTCAGAGCCGCCCCAGATTATCGTCACGGCATGCCACCTCGAATGGTATGCGGATTTCTGCATTTCCATTATCCTTCAGAGACGCTTCAATTTGTCGCCACGGCATGCCACCTCGAAAGATATGCGGATTTCTGCACCTTCGGTCCGCTCGAGAGGCACGCCACAGCGCACCACCTCGAATACTGTGCGGATTTCTGCACTTCCATTATGCTTCAGAGGCACCGCAGATCCTCGCCACGGCATGCCACTTCGAATGATGAGCGGATTTCAGTATTTCCAATCCGTCTCAGAGCCGCCCCAGATTATCGCCACGGCATGCTACCTCGGAAGATATGCGGATTTCTGCACTTTCGGTCCGCTCGAGAGGCACGCCACAGCGCACCACCTCGAATCATGTGCGGATTTCAGCATTTCAGCAGCTTCGATACGCCTCGGAGCTGCTTCAGATTGTAGCCACGAAATGCCACCTCGAATGATATGCGGATTTCAGCATTTCCAACCCACTTCGGAGGCGCCTCGTATTCTCGCCACCGCTCATCACGAATGATGAGCGGATTTCAGCACTTCCAATATGCCCCAGAGGCGCCTCTGATTCTCGCCACGGCATGCCACCTCGAATGCTGTGTGGATTAAGGCATTTCAGCACTTCCAATATGCCCCAGAGGCGGCTCAGATTCTCGCCACGGCATGCCACCTCGGATAATGTGCGCATTTCAGCATTTACAATCCACCTAGAGACGACTCGGGTTCACGCCACCGCTCATCACCTCGAATGATGTGCGGAGTTCAGCATTTCACCACTTTCAATCCGTCGCAGATGCGCCCCAGGTTCTCGCCACGGCATGCCACCTCGGATAATGTGCGCATTTCAGCATTTACAATCCACCTCAGAGACGACTCGGGTTCACGCCACCTCTCATCACCACGAATGATATACGGATTTCATCATTTCAGCACCTTCAATCCGTCGCAGAGACGCCTCAGGTTCCCGCCACGGCATTCCACCTCGAATCATGTGCGGATTTCAGCACTTCAGCTCTTTCAGTACTCCTCTGAGGTACCTCAGATTCTCGCCACGGCACATAACCTCGAAAGATGTGAAGATTTATGCACTTCCACTATGCCCTCAGAGGCGCCTCAGATTATCGCCACGGCATGCCACCTCGAATGATGTGCGGATTTCAGTATTTCCAATCCCTCTCAGAGGCGCCCCAGATTCTCGCCACGGCATACAACCTCGAATGATGTGAAGATTTATGCACTTCCACTATGCCCTCAGAGGCGCCTCAGATTATCGCCACGGCATGCCACCTCGAATGATGTGCGGATTTCAGTATTTCCAATCCACCTCAGAGGCGCCCCAGATTCTCGCCACGGGATGCCACCTCGAATGATATGCGGACTTTCTGCACTTCCGTTATGCTTCAGAGGCGCCGCAGATCCTCGCCGCGGCACAACACCTCGAATCATGAGCGGATTTCAGTATTTCCAATCCGTCTCAGAGCCGCCCTCAGATTATCGCCACGGCATGCCACCTCGAATGATGTGCGGATTTCAGTATTTCCAATCCCATCTCAGAGGCGCCCCAGATTCTCGCCACGGCACATCACCTCGAATGATGTGCGGATTTCAGCATTTGCAATCCATCTCAGAAGCTCCCCAGATTCTCGCCACGGCATACCACCTCGAATGATGTGCGGATTTATGCACTTCCACTATTCTTCAGAGGCGCGTCAGATTGTCGCCACGGCAGAACACCTCGAATCATGTGCGGATTTCAGCATTTCAGCACCTTCAATCCGTCTCAGAGGCGCCCTCAGATTCTCGCCACGGCATATCACCTCGAATGATGTGCGGATTTCAGCATTTCCAATTCATGCCTCAGAGGCGCCTCAGATTCTCGCCACGGCATGCCACCTCGAATGATGTGCGGATTTCAGCATTTCCACTATCCACCTCAGAGGCGCCTCAGATTCTCGCCACGGCATCACCACCTCGAATGATGTGCGGATTTCAGCATTTCACACTTTCAATCCGCCTCAGAGGCGCCTCAGATTCTCGCCACGGCATGCCACCTCGAATGCTGTGTGGATTACGGCATTTCAGCACTTCCAATATGCCCCAGAGGCGCCTCAGATTCTCGCCACGGCATGCCACCTCGAATAATGTGCGGATTTCAGCATTTCCATTCCACCTCAGAGACGACTCGGGATTCACGCCACCGCTCATCACCTCGAATGATGTGCGGAGTTCAGCATTTCACCACCTTCAATCCCTCTCAGAGGCGCTCCAGATTCTCGCCACCGCTCATCACCTCGAAGGATGAGCGGATTTCAGCATTTCCAACCCACTTCAGAGGCGCCTCAGATTCTCGCCACGGCATGCTACCTCGGAAGATATGCGGATTTCTGCACTTTCGGTCCGCTCGAGAGGCGCGCCACAGCGCACCACCTCGAATCATGTGCGGATTTCGGCATTTCAGCAGCTTCGATACGCCTCGGAGCTGCTTCAGATTGTAGCCACGGGATGCCACCTCGAATGATATGCAAACTTCTGCACTTCCGTTATGCTTCAGAGACGCCTCAGATTGTCGCCATGGCATTCCACCTCGAATCATGTGCGGATTTCGGCATTTCAGCACCTTCGATACGCCTCGGAGCTGCTTCAGATTGTAGCCACGGGATGCCACCTCGAATGATATGCGGACTTTCTGCACTTCCGTTATGCTTCAGAGACGCCTCAGATTGTCGCCACGGCATTCCACCTCGAATCATGTGCGGATTTCGGCATTTCAGCACCTTCAATCCGTCTCAGAGGCGCTCCAGATTCTCGCCACCGCTCATCACCTCGAATGATGTGCGGATTTCAGCATTTCAGCACCTTCAATCCGTCTCAGAGGCGCTCCAGATTCTCGCCACCGCATCATCACCTCGAATGATGAGCGGATTTCAGCATTTCCAATCCCACCTCAGAGGCGCCTCGGATTCTCGCCACGGCATGCCACCTCGAATGATGTGCGGATTTCAGCATTTCAGCACCTTCAATCCGTCTCAGAGGCGCCCTCAGATTCTCGCCACGGCATGCCACCTCGAATGGTATGCGGATTTCTGCACTTCCAATATGCCCTCAGAGGCGCCTCAGATTCTCGTCACGGCATTTCACCTCGAATTTATGAGCGGATTTCAGCATTTCCAATCCACCTAAGAGACGACTCAGGGTTCACGCCACCGCTCATCACCTCGAATGATGTGCGGAGTTCAGCATTTCACCACTTTCAATCCGTCGCAGATGCGCCCCAGGTTCTCGCCACGGCATGCCACCTCGAATGCTGTGCGGATTTCAGCATTTCCAATCCACCTAAGAGACGACTCGGGTTCACGCCACCGCTCATCACCACGAATGATATACGGATTTCATCATTTCAGCACCTTCAATCCGTCGCAGAGACGCCTCAGGTTCTCGCCACGGCATTCCACCTCGAATGGTATGCGGATTTCTGCACTTCCATTATGCTTCAGAGGCGCCGCAGATTCTCGCCACGGCACATCACCTCGAATGATGTGCGGATTTCAGCATTTCAGCAACTTCCATACGCCTCGGAGGCGCCTCAGATTCTCGCCACGGCATGCCACCTCGAATGATGTGCGGATTTCTGCACTTTCCAATCCAGCTCAGAGGCGCCCTCAGATTCTCGCCACGGCATACCACCTCGAATGATGTGCGGATTTCAGCATTTCAGCACCTTCGATACGCCTCGGAGCTGCCTCAGATTCTCGCCACGGCATGCCACCTCGAATGATGTGCGGATTTCTGCACTTCCATTATGCTTCAGAGACGCCTCAGATTGTCGCCACGGCATGCCACCCTCGAATCATGTGCGGATTTCGGCATTTCAGCACCTTCAATCCGCCTCAGAGGCGCTCCAGATTCTCGCCACGGCATGCCACCTCGAATGATGCGCGGATTTCAGCATTTCCAATCCAACCCGTCCCAGAGGCGCCTCAGATTCTCGCCACCGCTCATCACCTCGAATGATGTGCGGATTTCAGCACTTTCCAACTCCATACTTCGGAGGCGCCTCAGATTGTCGCCACGGCATGCCACCTCGAATGATGTGCGGATTTCTGCACTTTCCATTATGCTTCAGAGACGCCTCAGATTGTCGCCACGGCATGCACACCTCGAATCATGTGCGGATTTCGGCATTTCAGCACCTTCAATACGCCTCAGAAGCTGCTTCAGATTCTAGCCACGGGCATGCCACCTCGAATGATGTGCGGATTTTCTGCACTTCCATTATCGCTTCAGAGACGCCTCAGATTGTCGCCACGGCATGCCACCTCGAATGATGTGCGGATTTCGGCATTTGCACTTCCATTATGCCTCAGAGACGCCTCAGATTGTCGCCACGGCATGCCACCTCGAATGATGTGCGGATTTCCGCATTTCAGCACCTTCAATCCCGTTCAGAGGCGCCTCAGATTCTCGCCACGGCATATCACCTCGAATCATGTGCGGATTTCGGCATTTCAGCACCTTCAATACGCCTCAGAGGCGCTTCAGATTCTCGCCACGGGCATGCCACCTCGAATGATGTGCGGATTTCTGCACTTCCATTATGCTTCAGAGACGCCTCAGATTGTCGCCACGGCATGCAACCTCGAATCATGTGCGGATATCGGCATTTCAGCTCCTTCAATACGCCTCAGAAGCGCGTCAGATTCTGGGCACGGCATGCCACCTCGAATGATGTGCGGATTTTTGCACTTCCATTATCCTTCAGAGACGCTTCAGTTTGTCGCCACGGCATGCCACCTCGAATGATGTGCGGATTTCAGCACTTTCCAATCCATGCCTCAGAGACGCCTCAGATTCTCGCCACGGCATGCCACCTCGAATGATGTGCGGATTTCAGCACTTCAGCACTTCAGTACTCCTCAGAGGTGCCTCAGATTGTCGCCACGGCATACCACCTCGAATCATGTGCGGATTTCAGCATTTCAGCACCTTCAATCCATCTCAGAGGCGCCTCAGATTCTCGCCACGGCATGCCACCTCGAATGATGTGCGGATTTCTGCACTTTCCATTATCGCTTCAGAGACGCCTCAGATTGTCGCCACGGCACATCACCTCGAATGATGTGCGGATTTCAGCATTTCAGCACTTCAACACGCCTCAGAGGCGCCTCAGATTCTCGCCACGGCATACCACCTCGAATGATGTGCGGATTTCAGCATTTCCACTTCACACTCTCAGAGGCGCCTCAGATTCTCGCCACGGCACATCACCTCGAATGATGAGCGGATTTCAGCATTTCCAATCCGTCTCAGAGCCGCCCTCAGATTCTCGCCACGGCATGCCACCTCGAATGATATGCGGATTTCTGCACTTCCATTATCGCTTCAGAGGCGCCGCAGATTCTCGCCACGGCACATAACCTCGAATGATGTGCGGATTTCGGCATTTCAGCTCCTTCAATACGCTTCAGAGGCGCCCTCAGATTGTCGCCACGGCATACCACCTCGAATCATGAGCGGATTTCAGTATTTCTAATCCGTCTCAGAGCCGCCCTCAGATTATCGCCACGGCATGCCACCTCGAATGATGTGCGGATTTCTGCACTTTCCATTATGCTTCAGAGGCGCCGCAGATTCTCGCCACGGCACATCACCTCGAATGATGTGCGGATTTCTGCATTTCAGCACCTTCAATACGCTTCAGAGGCGCCTCAGATTGTCGCCACGGCATGCCACCTCGAATGATGAGCGGATTTCAGTATTTCCAATCCGTCTCAGAGGCGCCCTCAGATTCTCGCCACGGCATGCCACCTCGAAAGATATGCGGATTTCTGCACCTTCGGTCCGCTCGAGAGGCAGTCGCCACAGCGCACCACCTCGAATCATGTGCGGATTTCAGCACTTCAGCACTTTCAGTACTCCTCTGAGGTGCCCCAGATTGTCGCCACGGCAGAACACCTCGAATCATGTGCGGATTTCAGCATTTCAGCACCTTCAATCCGTCTCAGAGGCGCTCCAGATTCTCGCCACCGCTCATCACCTCGAATGATGAGCGGATTTCAGCATTTCCAACCCACTTCGGAGGCGCCTCAGATTCTCGCCACGGCATGCCACCTCGAATGCTGTGAGGATTAAGGCATTTCAGCTCCTTCGATACGCCCTCAGAGCTGCCTCAGACTGTCGCCACGGCACAACACCTCGAATCATGTGCGGATTTCAGCATTTCCAATCCACATCAGAGGCGCCCCAGATTCTCGCCACGGCATGCTACCTCGAAATGATATGCGGATTTCTGCATTTCAGCACCTTCGATGCGCCTCGGAGCTGCTTCAGATTGTAGCCACGGCATGCCACCTCGAATGATGTGCAGATATCGGCATTTCAGCTGCTTCAACACCCTTAAGAGGCGCTTCAGATTCTCGCCACGGCACAACACCTCGAATCATGAGCGGATTTCAGTATTTCTAATCCGTCTCAGAGCCGCCCCAGATTATCGTCACGGCATGCCACCTCGAATGGTATGCGGATTTCTGCATTTCCATTATCCTTCAGAGACGCTTCAATTTGTCGCCACGGCATGCCACCTCGAAAGATATGCGGATTTCTGCACCTTCGGTCCGCTCGAGAGGCACGCCACAGCGCACCACCTCGAATACTGTGCGGATTTCTGCACTTCCATTATGCTTCAGAGGCACCGCAGATCCTCGCCACGGCATGCCACTTCGAATGATGAGCGGATTTCAGTATTTCCAATCCGTCTCAGAGCCGCCCCAGATTATCGCCACGGCATGCTACCTCGGAAGATATGCGGATTTCTGCACTTTCGGTCCGCTCGAGAGGCACGCCACAGCGCACCACCTCGAATCATGTGCGGATTTCAGCATTTCAGCAGCTTCGATACGCCTCGGAGCTGCTTCAGATTGTAGCCACGAAATGCCACCTCGAATGATATGCGGATTTCAGCATTTCCAACCCACTTCGGAGGCGCCTCGTATTCTCGCCACCGCTCATCACGAATGATGAGCGGATTTCAGCACTTCCAATATGCCCCAGAGGCGCCTCTGATTCTCGCCACGGCATGCCACCTCGAATGCTGTGTGGATTAAGGCATTTCAGCACTTCCAATATGCCCCAGAGGCGGCTCAGATTCTCGCCACGGCATGCCACCTCGGATAATGTGCGCATTTCAGCATTTACAATCCACCTAGAGACGACTCGGGTTCACGCCACCGCTCATCACCTCGAATGATGTGCGGAGTTCAGCATTTCACCACTTTCAATCCGTCGCAGATGCGCCCCAGGTTCTCGCCACGGCATGCCACCTCGGATAATGTGCGCATTTCAGCATTTACAATCCACCTAGAGACGACTCGGGTTCACGCCACCTCTCATCACCACGAATGATATACGGATTTCATCATTTCAGCACCTTCAATCCGTCGCAGAGACGCCTCAGGTTCCCGCCACGGCATTCCACCTCGAATCATGTGCGGATTTCAGCACTTCAGCTCTTTCAGTACTCCTCTGAGGTACCTCAGATTCTCGCCACGGCACATAACCTCGAAAGATGTGAAGATTTATGCACTTCCACTATGCCCCTAGAGGCGCCTCAGATTATCGCCACGGCATGCCACCTCGAATGATGTGCGGATTTCAGTATTTCCAATCCCTCTCAGAGGCGCCCCAGATTCTCGCCACGGCATACAACCTCGAATGATGTGAAGATTTATGCACTTCCACTATGCCCTAGAGGCGCCTCAGATTATCGCCACGGCATGCCACCTCGAATGATGTGCGGATTTCAGCATTTCCAATCCACCTCGGAGGCGCCCCAGATTCTCGCCACGGGATGCCACCTCGAATGATATGCGGACTTCTGCACTTCCGTTATGCTTCAGAGGCGCCGCAGATCCTCGCCGCGGCACAACACCTCGAATCATGAGCGGATATCAGTATTTCCAATCCGTCTCAGAGCCGCCCTCAGATTATCGCCACGGCATGCCACCTCGAATGATGTGCGGATTTCAGTATTTCCAATCCCTCTCAGAGGCGCCCCAGATTCTCGCCACGGCATACAACCACGAATGATGTGCGGATTTCAGTATTTGCAATCTCTCTCAGAAGCTCCCCAGATTCTCGCCACGGCATACAACCTCGAATGATGTGAAGATTTATGCACTTCCACTATTCTTCAGAGGCGCCTCAGATTGTCGCCACGGCAGAACACCTCGAATCATGTGCGGATTTCAGCATTTCAGCACCTTCAATCCGTCTCAGAGGCGCTCCCAGGTTCTCGCCACGGCATATCACCTCGAATGATGAGCGGATTTCAGCATTTCCAATCCACCTCAGAGGCGCCCCAGATTCTCGCCACGGCATGCCACCTCGAATGCTGTGTGGATTAAGGCATTTCAGCACTTCCAATATGCCCCAGAGGCGCCTCAGATTCTCGCCACGGCATGCCACCTCGAATGATGTGCGGATTTCAGCATTTCCATTCCACCTCAGAGACGCCTCAGATTCTCGCCACGGCATACCACCTCGAATGATGTGCGGATTTCAGCATTTCCACTCATCGCCCTCAGAGGCGCCCTCAGATTCTCGCCACGGCATGCCACCTCGAATGATGTGCGGATTTCAGCATTTCCAATCACGCCTCAGAGGCGCCTCAGATTCTCGCCACGGCATGCCACCTCGAATGATGTGCGGATTTCAGCATTTCCACTATCCACTCTCAGAGGCGCCTCAGATTCTCGCCACCGCTCATCACCTCGAATGATGTGCGGAGTTTCAGCATTTCACCACCTTCAATCCCTCTCAGAGGCGCTCCAGATTCTCGCCACCGCTCATCACCTCGAAGGATGAGCGGATTTCAGCATTTCCAACCCACTTCAGAGGCGCCTCGGATTCTCGCCACGGCATGCTACCTCGGAAGATATGCGGATTTCTGCACTTTCGGTCCGCTCGAGAGGCGCGCCACAGCGCACCACCTCGAATCATGTGCGGATTTCGGCATTTCAGCAGCTTCGATACGCCTCGGAGCTGCTTCAGATTGTAGCCACGGGATGCCACCTCGAATGATATGCAAACTTCTGCACTTCCGTTATGCTTCAGAGACGCCTCAGATTGTCGCCATGGCATTCCACCTCGAATCATGTGCGGATTTCGGCATTTCAGCACCTTCGATACGCCTCGGAGCTGCTTCAGATTGTAGCCACGGGATGCCACCTCGAATGATATGCGGACTTCTGCACTTCCGTTATGCTTCAGAGACGCCTCAGATTGTCGCCACGGCATTCCACCTCGAATCATGTGCGGATTTCGGCATTTCAGCACCTTCAATCCGTCTCAGAGGCGCTCCAGATTCTCGCCACCGCTCATCACCTCGAATGATGCGCGGAGTTCAGCATTTCACCACCTTCAATCCGTCTCAGAGGCGCTCCAGATTCTCGCCACCGCTCATCACCTCGAAGGATGAGCGGATTTCAGCATTTCCAACCCACTTCGGAGGCGCCTCGGATTCTCGCCACGGCATGCCACCTCGAATGCTGTGTGGATTAAGGCATTTCAGCACTTCCAATATGCCCCAGAGGCGCCTCAGATTCTCGCCACGGCATGCCACCTCGAATAATGTGCGCATTTCAGCATTTCCATTCCACCTAAGAGACGACTCAGGGTTCACGCCACCGCTCATCACCTCGAATGATGTGCGGAGTTCAGCATTTCACCACTTTCAATCCGTCGCAGATGCGCCCCAGGTTCTCGCCACGGCATGCCACCTCGAATGGTATGCGGATTTCTGCACTTCCAATATGCCCCAGAGGCGCCTCAGATTCTCGCCACGGCATTTCACCTCGAATTTATGAGCGGATTTCAGCATTTCCAATCCACCTAAGAGACGACTCGGGTTCACGCCACCGCTCATCACCTCGAATGATGTGCGGAGTTCAGCATTTCACCACTTTCAATCCGTCGCAGATGCGCCCCAGGTTCTCGCCACGGCATGCCACCTCGAATGCTGTGCGGATTTCAGCATTTCCAATCCACCTCAGAGACGACTCGGGTTCACGCCACCGCTCATCACCACGAATGATATGCGGATTTCATCATTTCAGCACCTTCAATCCGTCGCAGAGACGCCTCCAGGTTCTCGCCACGGCATTCCACCTCGAATGATGTGCGGATTTCTGCACTTTCCAATCTCAGACCTCAGAGGCGCCCTCCCCGAGATTCTCGCCACGGCATGCTACCTCGAAAGATATGCGGATTTCTGCACTTTCGGTCCGCTCGAGAGGCACGCCACAGCGCACCACCTCGAATCATGTGCGGATTTCGGCATTTCAGCACCTTCGATACGCCTCGGAGCTGCTTCAGATTGTAGCCACGGGCATGCCACCTCGAATGATATGCGGATTTCTGCACTTCCATTATGCTTCAGAGACGCCTCAGATTGTCGCCACGGCATTCCCACCTCGAATCATGTGCGGATTTCGGCATTTCAGCACCTTCAATCCGTCTCAGAGGCGCTCCAGATTTCTCGCCACCGCATCATCACCTCGAATGATGTGCGGATTTCAGCATTTCACCACCTTCAATCCGTCTCAGAGGCGCTCCAGATTCTCGCCACGGCATGCATCACCTCGAATGATGAGCGGATTTCAGCATTTCCAATCCCACTTCAGAGGCGCCTCAGATTCTCGCCACGGCATGCCACCTCGAATGATGTGCGGATTTCATGCACTTTCAATCCGCTCAGAGGCGCCTCAGATTCTCGCCACGCGCATCCCACCTCGAATCATGTGCGGATTTCGGCATTTCAGCACCTTCGATACGCCTCAGAGGCTGCTTCAGATTGTCGCCACGGGCATGCCACCTCGAATGATGTGCAGATTTCTGCACTTCCGTTATGCTTCAGAGACGCCTCAGATTGTCGCCACGGCATGCCACCTCGAATGATGTGCGGATTTCGGCATTTCAGCTCCTTCAATACGCCTCAGAGGCTGCCCTCAGATTCTCGCCACGGCATACCACCTCGAATGATGTGCGGATTTCTGCACTTCCATTATGCCCTCAGAGACGCCTCAGATTGTCGCCACGGCATGCCACCTCGAATGATGTGCGGATTTCGGCATTTCAGCACCTTCAATCCGCTCTCAGAGGCGCCTCAGATTCTCGCCACGGCATGCACACCTCGAATGATGTGCGGATTTCGGCATTTCAGCACCTTCAATCCGTCTCAGAGGCGCTCCCAGATTCTCGCCACCGCATCATCACCTCGAATGATGAGCGGATTTCAGCATTTCAACTCCCATCTCTCAGAGGCGCCTCAGATTCTCGCCACGGCATGCCACCTCGAATAGATATGCGGATTTCTGCACTTTCGGTCCGCTCGAGAGGCACGCCACAGCGCACCACCTCGAATGCATGTGCGGATTTCGGCATTTCAGCACTTTCAATACGCCCTCAGAGGCGCCTCAGATTCTCGCCACGGCATGCCACCTCGAATGATGTGCGGATTTCAGCATTTCCACTTTCAATCCGTCTCAGAGGCGCCTCAGATTCTCGCCACGGCATGCCACCTCGAATGATGTGCGGATTTCAGCATTTCCAATCCCTCTCAGAGGCGCCCCAGATTCTCGCCACGGCATACCACCTCGAATGATGTGACGGATTTCAGCACTTCCACTATGCCCTCAGAGGCGCCTCAGATTCTCGCCACGGCATGCCACCTCGAATGATGTGCGGATTTCAGTATTTCCAATCCCTCTCAGAGGCGCCCCAGATTCTCGCCACGGCATACAACCTCGAATGATGTGAAGATTTATGCACTTCCACTATGCCCCTAGAGGCGCCTCAGATTATCGCCACGGCATGCCACCTCGAATGATGTGCGGATTTCGGCATTTCCAATTCAATCTCAGAGGCGCCCCAGATTCTCGCCACGGCGTGCTACCTCGAAAGATATGCGGATTTCTGCACTTTCGGTCCGCTCGAGAGGCACGCCACAGCGCACCACCTCGAATCATGTGCGGATTTCAGCATTTCAGCACCTTCGATACGCCTCGGAGGCTGCCCTCAGATTGTCGCCACGGCATGCCACCTCGAATGATGTGCGGATTTCATGCACTTTCCAATACGCCTCAGAGGCGCCTCAGATTCTCGCCACGGCATGCCACCTCGAATGATATGCGGATTTCAGCATTTCCAATCCCATCTTCAGAGGCGCCCTCAGATTCTCGCCACGGCATCATCACCTCGAATGATGTGCGGATTTCAGCACTTCCAATATGCTCTCAGAGGCGCCTCAGATTCTCGCCACGGCATGCCACCTCGAATGATGTGCGGATTTCAGCATTTCCAATCCACCTCAGAGGCGCCTCAGATTCTCGCCACGGCATACCACCTCGAATGATGTGCGGATTTCAGCACTTTCAGCACTTTCAGTACTCTCAGAGGCGCCTCAGATTCTCGCCACGGCATACCACCTCGAATGATGTGCGGATTTCGGCATTTCAGCACCTTCAATCCGTCTCAGAGGCGCCCTCAGATTCTCGCCACGGCATGCCACCTCGAATGATGTGCGGATTTCAGCATTTCCAATCCGCCTCAGAGGCGCCTCAGATTCTCGCCACGGCATGCATCACCTCGAATGATGTGCGGATTTCAGTATTTCCAATCCCTCTCAGAGGCGCCCCAGATTCTCGCCACGGCATACAACCTCGAATGATGTGAAGATTTCATGCACTTCCACTATGCCCCTAGAGGCGCCTCAGATTATCGCCACGGCATGCACACCTCGAATGATGTGCGGATTTCGGCATTTCACACCTTCAATACGCTCAGAGGCGCCTCAGATTCTCGCCACGGCATGCTACCTCGAAAGATATGCGGATTTCTGCACTTTCGGTCCGCTCGAGAGGCACGCCACAGCGCACCACCTCGAATCATGTGCGGATTTCGGCATTTCAGCACCTTCGATACGCCTCGGAGCTGCTTCAGATTGTCGCCACGGGATGCCACCTCGAATGATATGCGGATTTCAGCATTTCCAATCCCACTTCAGAGGCGCCTCAGATTCTCGCCACGGCATCACCTCGAATGATGTGCGGATTTCAGCATTTCCAATCCGTCTCAGAGGCGCTCCCAGATTCTCGCCACGGCATACCACCTCGAATGATGTGCGGATTTCTGCACTTTCCACTATGCCCCTCAGAGGCGCCTCAGATTCTCGCCACGGCATGCCACCTCGAATGATGTGCGGATTTCGGCATTTCCAATTCACTCTCAGAGGCGCCCCAGATTCTCGCCACGGCATGCTACCTCGAAAGATATGCGGATTTCTGCACTTTCGGTCCGCTCGAGAGGCACGCCACAGCGCACCACCTCGAATCATGTGCGGATTTCGGCATTTCAGCACCTTCGATACGCCTCGGAGCTGCTTCAGATTGTCGCCACGGGCATGCCACCTCGAATGATGTGCGGATTTCAGCATTTCAGCACTTCATGCTCTCAGAGGCGCCTCAGATTCTCGCCACGGCATGCCACCTCGAATGATGTGCGGATTTCAGCATTTCCAATCCACCTAAGAGACGACTCGGGTTCACGCCACCGCTCATCACCTCGAATGATGTGCGGATTTCAGCATTTCACACTTTCAATCCGTCGCAGAGGCGCCCTCAGATTCTCGCCACGGCATGCCACCTCGAATGATGTGCGGATTTCAGCATTTCCAATCCCCCTCAGAGGCGCCCTCAGATTCTCGCCACGGCATACCACCTCGAATGATGTGCGGATTTCAGCACTTCACACTTTCATGCCCCAGAGGCGCCTCAGATTCTCGCCACGGCATGCCACCTCGAATGATGTGCGGATTTCAGCATTTCCAATCCCTCTCAGAGGCGCCCCAGATTCTCGCCACGGCATACAACCTCGAATGATGTGAAGATTTCATGCACTTCCACTATGCCCCTAGAGGCGCCTCAGATTATCGCCACGGCATGCCACCTCGAATGATGTGCGGATTTCAGTATTTCCAATCCCTCTCAGAGGCGCCCCAGATTCTCGCCACGGCATACAACCTCGAATGATGTGAAGATTTATGCACTTCCACTATGCCCCTAGAGGCGCCTCAGATTATCGCCACGGCATGCCACCTCGAATGATGTGCGGATTTCGGCATTTCCAATTAATCTCGGAGGCGCCCCGAGATTCTCGCCACGGCGTGCTACCTCGAAAGATATGCGGATTTCTGCACTTTCGGTCCGCTCGAGAGGCACGCCACAGCGCACCACCTCGAATCATGTGCGGATTTCGGCATTTCAGCACCTTCGATACGCCTCGGAGCTGCTTCAGATTGTCGCCACGGGCATGCCACCTCGAATGATGTGCGGATTTCAGCATTTCCAATCCGCTCTCAGAGGCGCCTCAGATTCTCGCCACGGCATGCCACCTCGAATGATGTGCGGATTTCAGCATTTCCAATCCCATGCCCTCAGAGGCGCCTCAGATTCTCGCCACGGCATGCCACCTCGAATGATGTGCGGATTTCAGCACTTCCAATCCCTCTCAGAGGCGCCCCAGATTCTCGCCACGGCATGCACACCTCGAATGATGTGAAGATTTCATGCACTTCCACTATGCCCCTAGAGGCGCCTCAGATTATCGCCACGGCATGCCACCTCGAATGATGTGCGGATTTCAGTATTTCCAATCCCTCTCAGAGGCGCCCCAGATTCTCGCCACGGCATACAACCTCGAATGATGTGAAGATTTATGCACTTCCACTATGCCCTAGAGGCGCCTCAGATTATCGCCACGGCATGCCACCTCGAATGATGTGCGGATTTCAGCATTTCAGCACTCCGCTCTCAGAGGCGCCCTCAGATTCTCGCCACGGCATGCCACCTCGAATGATGTGCGGATTTCAGCACTTTCAGCACTTCGATACGCCTCAGAGGCGCCTCAGATTGTCGCCACGGCATGCCACCTCGAATGATGTGCGGATTTCAGCATTTCCAATCCGCTCTCAGAGGCGCCCCAGATTCTCGCCACGGCATACAACCTCGAATGATGTGAAGATTTCATGCACTTCCACTATGCCCCTCAGAGGCGCCTCAGATTATCGCCACGGCATGCCACCTCGAATGATGTGCGGATTTCGGCATTTCCAATCCACTCTCAGAGGCGCCCCAGATTCTCGCCACGGCATGCTACCTCGAAAGATATGCGGATTTCTGCACTTTCGGTCCGCTCGAGAGGCACGCCACAGCGCACCACCTCGAATCATGTGCGGATTTCGGCATTTCAGCACCTTCGATACGCCTCGGAGCTGCTTCAGATTGTAGCCACGGGATGCCACCTCGAATGATATGCGGATTTCTGCACTTTCCATATCGCCTCAGAGACGCCCTCAGATTGTCGCCACGGCATACACACCTCGAATGATGTGCGGATTTCAGCACTTCCACTATGCCCTCAGAGGCGCCTCAGATTCTCGCCACGGCATGCCACCTCGAATGATGTGCGGATTTCAGCATTTCCAATCCACTCTCAGAGGCGCCCTCAGATTCTCGCCACGGCATCATCACCTCGAATGATGTGCGGATTTCAGCACTTCCAATATGCTCTCAGAGGCGCCTCAGATTCTCGCCACGGCATGCCACCTCGAATGATGTGCGGATTTCAGCATTTCCACTATCCACCTCAGAGGCGCCTCAGATTATCGCCACGGCATGCACACCTCGAATGATGTGCGGATTTCAGCATTTCAGCACCTTTCAATCCGTCTCAGAGGCGCCCCAGATTCTCGCCACGGCATGCTACCTCGAAAGATATGCGGATTTCTGCACTTTCGGTCCGCTCGAGAGGCACGCCACAGCGCACCACCTCGAATCATGTGCGGATTTCGGCATTTCAGCACCTTCGATACGCCTCGGAGCTGCTTCAGATTGTAGCCACGGCGATGCCACCTCGAATGATATGCGGACTTTCTGCACTTCCGTTATCCTTCAGAGACGCCCTCAGATTCTCGCCACGGCATACAACCTCGAATCATGTGCGGATTTCAGCATTTCAGCACTTCAATACGCCTCAGAGGCGCCTCAGATTCTCGCCACGGCATGCCACCTCGAATGATGTGCGGATTTCTGCACTTCCATTATCCCATCTCAGAGGCGCCTCAGATTCTCGCCACGGCATGCCACCTCGAAAGATATGCGGATTTCTGCACTTTCGGTCCGCTCGAGAATCACGCCACAGCGCACCACCTCGAATCATGTGCGGATTTCAGCATTTCAGCACCTTCGATACGCCTCGGAGCTGCTTCAGATTGTAGCCACGGGATGCCACCTCGAATGATATGCGGACTTCTGCACTTCCGTTATGCTTCAGAGACGCCTCAGATTGTCGCCACGGCATTCCACCTCGAATCATGTGCGGATTTCGGCATTTCAGCACCTTCAATCCGTCTCAGAGGCGCTCCCAGATTCTCGCCACGGCATGCATCACCTCGAATGATGAGCGGATTTCAGCATTTCCAACCCACTTCGGAGGCGCCCTCAGATTCTCGCCACGGCATGCTACCTCGGAAGATATGCGGATTTCGGCACTTTCGGTCCGCTCGAGAGGCACGCCACAGCGCACCACCTCGAATCATGTGCGGATTTCGGCATTTCAGCACCTTCGATACGCCTCGGAGCTGCTTCAGATTGTAGCCACGGGATGCCACCTCGAATGATATGCGGATTTCAGCATTTCCAACCCACTTCGGAGGCGCCTCGGATTCTCGCCACCGCTCATCACCTCGAATGATGAGCGGATTTCAGCACTTCCAATATGCCCCAGAGGCGCCTCAGATTCTCGCCACGGCATGCCACCTCGAAATGCTGTGTGGATTAAGGCATTTCAGCACCTTCGATCCGTCTCAGAGGCGCTCCCAGATTCTCGCCACGGCATATTACCTCGAATGATGAGCGGATTTCAGCATTTCCAATCGCACTTCGGAGGCGCCCTCAGATTCTCGCCACCGCTCATCACCTCGAATGATGAGCGGATTTCAGCACTTACCAATATGCCCCAGAGGCGCCTCAGATTCTCGCCACGGCATGCCACCTCGAATGCTGTGTGGATTAAGGCATTTCAGCACTTCCAATATGCCCCCAGAGGCGCCTCAGATTCTCGCCACGGCATGCCACCTCGAATGATGTGCGCATTTCAGCATTTCCAATCCACCTAAGAGACGACTCGGGTTCACGCCACCGCTCATCACCTCGAATGATGTGCGGAGTTTCAGCATTTCACCACTTTCAATCCGTCGCAGATGCGCCCCAGATTCTCGCCACGGCATTCCACCTCGAATCATGTGCGGATTTCAGCACTTCAGCACTTTCAGTACTCCTCTGAGGCGCCTCAGATTCTCGCCACGGCATGCCACCTCGAATGGTATGCGGGTTTCTGCACTTTCGGTCCGCTCGAGAGGCACGCCACAGCGCACCACCTCGAATGATGTGCGGATTTCTGCACTTCCATTATGCCTCAGAGGCGCCGCAGATTCTCGCCACGGCACATAACCTCGAATGATGTGCGGATTTCTGCACCTTCGGTCCGCTCGAGAGGCACGCCACAGCGCACCACCTCGAATCATGTGCGGATTTCAGCATTTCAGCACCTTCAATCCGTCTCAGAGGCGCTTCAGATTCTCGCCACGGCATGCCACCTCGAATGATGTGCGGATTTCAGCATTTCCAATCCACCTAAGAGACGACTCTGATTCTCGCCACCGCTCATCACCTCGAATGATGTGCGGAGTTCAGCATTTCACCACTTTCAATCCGTCGCAGATGCGCCCCAGGTTCTCGCCACGGCATTCCACCTCGAATCATGTGCGGATTTCAGCACTTCAGCACTTTCAGTACTCCTCAGAGGCGCCTCAGATTCTCGCCACGGCATTCCACCTCGAATGATATGCGGGATTTCTGCACTTTCGGTCCGCTCGAGAGGCACGCCACAGCGCACCACCTCGAATGATATGCGGATTTCTGCACTTCAATTATGCTTCAGAGGCGCCGCAGATTCTCGCCACGGCACATAACCACGAATGATGTGCGGATTTCGGGCATTTCAGCTCCTTCAATACGCCAGAGAAGCGCCCTCAGATTCTCGCCACGGCATATCACCTCGAATTTATGAGCGGATTTCAGCATTTCCAATCCACCTAAGAGACGACTCGGGTTCACGCCACCGCTCATCACCTCGAATGATGTGCGGAGTTCAGCATTTCACCACTTTCAATCCGTCGCAGATGCGCCCCAGGTTCTCGCCACGGCATTCCACCTCGAATCATGTGCGGATTTCAGCACTTCAGCACTTTCAGTACTCCTCAGAGGCACCTCAGATTCTCGCCACGGCATTCCACCTCGAATGGTATGCGGGATTTCTGCACTTTCGGTCCGCTCGAGAGGCACGCCACAGCGCACCACCTCGAATGATGTGCGGATTTCAGCATTTCAGCACTTTCAATACGCCTCAGAGGCGCTCCCAGATTCTCGCCACGGCATGCCACCTCGAATGATGAGCGGATTTCAGTATTTCCAATCCCTCTCAGAGGCGCCCCAGATTCTCGCCACGGCATACAGCCTCGAATGATGTGAAGATTTATGCACTTCCACTATGCCCTAGAGGCGCCTCAGATTATCGCCACGGCATGCCACCTCGAATGATGTGCGGATTTCAGTATTTCCAATCCCTCTCAGAGGCGCCCCAGATTCTCGCCACGGCATACAACCTCGAATGATGTGAAGATTTATGCACTTCCACTATGCCCCTAGAGGCGCCTCAGATTGTCGCCACGGCATGCCACCTCGAATGATGTGCGGATTTCGGCATTTCCAATTAATCTCGGAGGCGCCCGAGATTCTCGCCACGGCGTGCTACCTCGAAAGATATGCGGATTTCTGCACTTTCGGTCCGCTCGAGAGGCACGCCACAGCGCACCACCTCGAATCATGTGCGGATTTCGGCATCTCAGCACCTTCGACACGCCTAGGAGCTGCCCCAGATTGTCGCCACGGCATGCCACCTCGAATGATGATGCGGATTTCAGCACTTCCAATATGCCCTCAGAGGCGCCTCAGATTCTCGCCACGGCATGCCACCTCGAATGATATGCGGATTTCAGCATTTCCAATCCCACTTCAGAGGCGCCTCAGTATTCTCGCCACCGCTCATCACCTCGAATGATGGGAGCGGATTTCAGCACTTCCAATATGCCCCAGAGGCGCCTCAGATTCTCGCCACGGCATGCCACCTCGAATGCTGTGTGGATTAAGGCATTTCAGCACTTCCTATATGCCCTCAGAGGCGCCTCAGATTCTCGCCACGGCATGCCACCTCGAATGATGAGCGGATTTCAGTACTTTCCAATCCCTCTCAGAGGCGCCCCAGATTCTCGCCACGGCATACAACCTCGAATGATGTGAAGATTTATGCACTTCCACTATGCCCCTAGAGGCGCCTCAGATTATCGCCACGGCATGCCACCTCGAATGATGTGCGGATTTCGGCATTTCCAATTAATCTCGGAGGCGCCCGAGATTCTCGCCACGGCGTGCCACCTCGAAAGATATGCGGATTTCTGCACTTTCGGTCCGCTCGAGAGGCACGCCACAGCGCACCACCTCGAATCATGTGCGGATTTCGGCATCTCAGCACCTTCGATACGCCTCGGAGCTGCTTCAGATTGTAGCCACGGGCATGCCACCTCGAATGATGTGCGGATTTCAGCATTTCCAACCCACTTCAGAGGCGCCTCAGATTCTCGCCACCGCTCATGCCACCTCGAATGATGTGCGGATTTCAGCATTTCCAATCCCTCTCAGAGGCGCCCCAGATTCTCGCCACGGCATACAACCTCGAATGATGTGAAGATTTATGCACTTCCACTATGCCCCTAGAGGCGCCTCAGATTATCGCCACGGCATGCCACCTCGAATGATGTGCGGATTTCGGCATTTCCAATTAATCTCGGAGGCGCCCCAGATTCTCGCCACGGCGTGCTACCTCGAAAGATATGCGGATTTCTGCACTTTCGGTCCGCTCGAGAGGCACGCCACAGCGCACCACCTCGAATCATGTGCGGATTTCGGCATTTCAGCACCTTCGATACGCCTCGGAGCTGCTTCAGATTGTCGCCACGGGCATGCCACCTCGAATGATGTGCGGATTTCAGCATTTCCAATCCCACCTCAGAGACGCCTCAGATTCTCGCCACGGCATCATCACCTCGAATGATGTGCGGATTTCAGCATTTCACACTTTCAATCCGTCTCAGAGGCGCCCTCAGATTCTCGCCACGGCATGCCACCTCGAATGATGTGCGGATTTCAGCACTTTCCACTATGCCCTCAGAGGCGCCCTCAGATTCTCGCCACGGCATGCCACCTCGAATGATGTGCGGATTTCAGCATTTCAGCACTTCCCATGCCCTCAGAGGCGCCTCAGATTCTCGCCACGGCATGCCACCTCGAATGATGTGCGGATTTCAGTATTTCCAATCCCTCTCAGAGGCGCCCCAGATTCTCGCCACGGCATACAACCTCGAATGATGTGAAGATTTATGCACTTCCACTATGCCCTAGAGGCGCCTCAGATTATCGCCACGGCATGCCACCTCGAATGATGTGCGGATTTCGGCATTTCCAATTCAATCGTCAGAGGCGCCCTCAGATTCTCGCCACGGCATGCTACCTCGAAAGATATGCGGATTTCTGCACTTTCGGTCCGCTCGAGAGGCACGCCACAGCGCACCACCTCGAATCATGTGCGGATTTCGGCATTTCAGCACCTTCGATACGCCTCGGAGCTGCCCTCAGATTGTCGCCACGGCATGCCACCTCGAATGATGTGCGGATTTCAGCATTTCCAACTCCCCCATGCTCTCAGAGGCGCCTCAGATTCTCGCCACGGCATGCCACCTCGAATGATGTGCGGATTTCATGCACTTTCCAATACGCCCTCAGAGGCGCCCTCAGATTCTCGCCACGGCATGCCACCTCGAATGATGTGCGGATTTCAGCATTTCCAATCCCTCTCAGAGGCGCCCCAGATTCTCGCCACGGCATACCACCTCGAATGATGTGCGGATTTCATGCACTTCCACTATGCCCCTAGAGGCGCCTCAGATTATCGCCACGGCATGCCACCTCGAATGATGTGCGGATTTCAGCATTTCCACACTTTCAATCCCTCTCAGAGGCGCCCCAGATTCTCGCCACGGCATACCACCTCGAATGATGTGCGGATTTCGGCATTTCAGCACTTCCAATACGCCCTCAGAGGCGCCTCAGATTCTCGCCACGGCATGCCACCTCGAATGATGTGCGGATTTCAGTATTTCCAATCCCTCTCAGAGGCGCCCCAGATTCTCGCCACGGCATACAACCTCGAATGATGTGAAGATTTATGCACTTCCACTATGCCCTAGAGGCGCCTCAGATTATCGCCACGGCATGCCACCTCGAATGATGTGCGGATTTCAGCATTTCCACTTCAATCTCCAGAGGCGCCCCAGATTCTCGCCACGGCATGCTACCTCGAAAGATATGCGGATTTCTGCACTTTCGGTCCGCTCGAGAGGCACGCCACAGCGCACCACCTCGAATCATGTGCGGATTTCGGCATTTCAGCACCTTCGATACGCCTCGGAGCTGCCTCAGATTGTCGCCACGGCATGCCACCTCGAATGATGTGCGGATTTCAGCATTTCCAACTCCCATCGCCTCAGAGGCGCCCTCAGATTCTCGCCACGGCATGCCACCTCGAATGATGTGCGGATTTCAGCACTTCCAATATGCCCCAGAGGCGCCTCAGATTCTCGCCACGGCATGCCACCTCGAATGATGTGCGGATTTCAGCATTTCCAATCCCACTCTCAGAGGCGCCCTCAGATTCTCGCCACGGCATGCATCACCTCGAATGATGTGCGGATTTCAGCACTTCCAATCATGCTCCCAGAGGCGCCTCAGATTCTCGCCACGGCATGCCACCTCGAATGATGTGCGGATTTCAGCATTTCCAATCCCATACTCCTCAGAGGCGCCTCAGATTCTCGCCACGGCATGCACACCTCGAATGATGTGCGGATTTCAGCATTTCAGCACTTCAATGCCCCTAGAGGCGCCTCAGATTCTCGCCACGGCATGCCACCTCGAATGATGTGCGGATTTCAGTATTTCCAATCCCTCTCAGAGGCGCCCCAGATTCTCGCCACGGCATACAACCTCGAATGATGTGAAGATTTATGCACTTCCACTATGCCCTAGAGGCGCCTCAGATTATCGCCACGGCATGCCACCTCGAATGATGTGCGGATTTCGGCATTTCCAATTCAATCTCGGAGGCGCCCCGAGATTCTCGCCACGGCGTGCTACCTCGAAAGATATGCGGATTTCTGCACTTTCGGTCCGCTCGAGAGGCACGCCACAGCGCACCACCTCGAATCATGTGCGGATTTCGGCATCTTCAGCACCTTCGATACGCCTCGGAGCTGCTTCAGATTGTAGCCACGGGCATGCCACCTCGAATGATATGCGGATTTCAGCATTTCCAACCCACTTCGGAGGCGCCTCAGTATTCTCGCCACCGCGCATCACCTCGAATGATGTGCGGATTTCAGCATTTCCAATCCCTCTCAGA
The DNA here is from genome assembly GCA_018806985.1 of Angiostrongylus vasorum. Lineage (NCBI taxonomy): Eukaryota > Metazoa > Nematoda > Chromadorea > Rhabditida > Metastrongylidae > Angiostrongylus > Angiostrongylus vasorum. Next base: position 46,967 of record JADANN010000158.1, on the reverse strand, counting down.
GGCGCCCCAGATTCTCGCCACGGCATACAACCTCGAATGATGTGAAGATTTATGCACTTCCACTATGCCCTAGAGGCGCCTCAGATTATCGCCACGGCATGCCACCCTCGAATGATGTGCGGATTTCGGCATTTCCAATTCAATCGTCAGAGGCGCCCCAGATTCTCGCCACGGCATGCTACCTCGAAAGATATGCGGATTTCTGCACTTTCGGTCCGCTCGAGAGGCACGCCACAGCGCACCACCTCGAATCATGTGCGGATTTCAGCACTTCAGCACCTTCGATACGCCTCTGTAGCTGCTTCAGATTGTCGCCACGGGCATGCCACCTCGAATGATGTGCGGATTTCTGCACTTCCATTATGCTTCAGAGGCGCCTCAGATTGTCGCCACGGCATACCACCTCGAATCATGTGCGGATTTCAGCATTTCAGCACCTTCAATCCGTCTCAGAGGCGCTCCCAGATTCTCGCCACGGCATGCCACCTCGAATGATGTGCGGATTTCAGCACTTTCCAATATGCCCCTCAGAGGCGCCTCAGATTCTCGCCACGGCATGCCACCTCGAATGATGATGCGGATTTCAGCACTTTCCAATATGCCTCAGAGCGCCTCAGATTGTCGCCACGGCATACCACCTCGAATGCATGTGCGGATTTCGGCATTTCAGCACCTTCAATACGCCCTCAGAGGCGCCTCAGATTCTCGCCACGGCATGCCACCTCGAATGATGTGCGGATTTCAGCATTTCCAATCCACTCTCAGAGACGCCCTCAGATTCTCGCCACGGCATCATCACCTCGAATGATGTGCGGATTTCAGCATTTCAGCACCTTTCAATCCGTCGCAGAGGCGCCCCAGATTCTCGCCACGGCATGCCACCTCGAATGATGTGCGGATTTCGGCATTTCAGCACTTCCAATATGCCCTCAGAGGCGCCTCAGATTCTCGCCACGGCATGCCACCTCGAATGATGTGCGGATTTCAGTATTTCCAATCCGCTCTCAGAGGCGCCCCAGATTCTCGCCACGGCATACCACCTCGAATGATGTGAAGATTTCATGCACTTCCACTATGCCCTAGAGGCGCCTCAGATTATCGCCACGGCATGCCACCTCGAATGATGTGCGGATTTCAGTATTTCCAATCCCTCTCAGAGGCGCCCCAGATTCTCGCCACGGCATGCCACCTCGAATGATGTGCGGATTTCGGCATTTCCAATTACACCTCGGAGGCGCCCTCAGATTCTCGCCACGGCGTGCTACCTCGAAAGATATGCGGATTTCTGCACTTTCGGTCCGCTCGAGAGGCACGCCACAGCGCACCACCTCGAATCATGTGCGGATTTCAGCATTTCAGCACCTTCAATACGCCTCGGAGCTGCTCCCAGATTGTCGCCACGGCATGCCACCTCGAATGATGTGCGGATTTCAGCATTTCCAACTCCATGCCTCAGAGGCGCCTCAGATTCTCGCCACGGCATACCACCTCGAATGATGTGCGGATTTCAGCACTTCCACTATGCCCTCAGAGGCGCCTCAGATTCTCGCCACGGCATGCCACCTCGAATGATGTGCGGATTTCAGCACTTTCCAATCCGCCCTCAGAGAGCGCCCTCAGATTCTCGCCACGGCATGCCACCTCGAATGATGTGCGGATTTCAGCACTTCAGCACTTTCAATACGCCTCAGAGGCGCCCTCAGATTCTCGCCACGGCATGCCACCTCGAATGATGTGCGGATTTCGGCATTTCAGCACCTTCAATCCGCCTCAGAGGCGCCTCAGATTCTCGCCACGGCATGCCACCTCGAATGATGTGCGGATTTCAGTACTTTCCAATCCGCTCTCAGAGGCGCCCCAGATTCTCGCCACGGCATACAACCTCGAATGATGTGAAGATTTCATGCACTTCCACTCATGCCCTAGAGGCGCCCTCAGATTATCGCCACGGCATGCCACCTCGAATGATGTGCGGATTTCGGCATTTCCACTTCATACGCCTCAGAGGCGCCCTCAGATTCTCGCCACGGCATGCCACCTCGAAATGATATGCGGATTTCTGCACTTTCAGTCCGCTCGAGAGGCGCCCCAGATTTTCGCCACAGCATACCACCTCGAATCATGTGCGGATTTCAGCATTTCAGCACCTTCGATACGCCTCAGAGGCGCCTCAGATTGTCGCCACGGCATGCCACCTCGAATGATGTGCGGATTTCAGCATTTCAGCACCTTCATACGCCTCAGAGGCGCCCCAGATTCTCGCCACGGCATACCACCTCGAATGATGTGCGGATTTCATGCACTTCCACTATGCCCTCAGAGGCGCCCTCAGATTGTCGCCACGGCATGCCACCTCGAATGATGTGCGGATTTCAGCATTTCCAATCCACTCTCAGAGGCGCCCTCAGATTCTCGCCACGGCATGCCACCTCGAATGATGTGCGGATTTCTGCACTTTCCACTATCCGCCTCAGAGCGCCTCAGATTCTCGCCACGGCACACCACCTCGAATGATGTGCGGATTTCAGCATTTCAGCACCTTCAATACGCCTCAGAGGCGCCCTCAGATTGTCGCCACGGCATGCCACCTCGAATGCATGTGCGGATTTCGGCATTTCAGCACTTCAATACGCCTCAGAGGCGCCTCAGATTCTCGCCACGGCATGCCACCTCGAATGATGTGCGGATTTCAGTATTTCCAATCCCTCTCAGAGGCGCCCCAGATTCTCGCCACGGCATACAACCTCGAATGATGTGAAGATTTATGCACTTCCACTATGCCCTAGAGGCGCCTCAGATTATCGCCACGGCATGCCACCTCGAATGATGTGCGGATTTCGGCATTTCCAATCTCCCATCTCGGAGGCGCCCTCAGATTCTCGCCACGGCATGCTACCTCGAAAGATATGCGGATTTCTGCACTTTCGGTCCGCTCGAGAGGCACGCCACAGCGCACCACCTCGAATCATGTGCGGATTTCAGCACTTCAGCACCTTCGATACGCCTCGGAGCTGCCTCAGATTGTCGCCACGGCATGCCACCTCGAATGATGTGCGGATTTCAGCATTTCAGCACTTCGATACGCTCAGAGGCGCCTCAGATTCTCGCCACGGCATGCCACCTCGAATGATGTGCGGATTTCAGCATTTCCAATACGCTCTCAGAGGCGCCCTCAGATTCTCGCCACGGCATGCCACCTCGAATGATGTGCGGATTTCGGCATTTCCAATCCATGCCTCAGAGGCGCCCTCAGATTCTCGCCACGGCATGCCACCTCGAAAGATATGCGGATTTCTGCACATTTCGGTCCGCTCGAGAGCGCAGATTCGCCACAGCGCACCACCTCGAATCATGTGCGGATTTCAGCATTTCAGCACTTTCAGTACTCCTCAGAGGTGCCTCAGATTGTCGCCACGGCATACCACCTCGAATGATGTGCGGATTTCAGCACTTCAGCACTTTCATGCTCTCAGAGGCGCCCTCAGATTCTCGCCACGGCATGCCACCTCGAATGATGTGCGGATTTCATGCACTTCCACTATGCCCTCAGAGGCGCCTCAGATTCTCGCCACGGCATACCACCTCGAATGATGTGCGGATTTCGGCATTTCAGTCCTTCAATACGCCAGAGGCGCCCCAGATTCTCGCCACGGCATACAACCTCGAATGATGTGCAGATTTCATGCACTTTCCACTATGCACCTAGAGGCGCCTCAGATTATCGCCACGGCATGCCACCTCGAATGATGTGCGGATTTCAGCATTTCACCACCTTCAATCCGTCGCAGAGGCGCCTCAGATTCTCGCCACGGCATGCCACCTCGAATCATGTGCGGGATTTCAGCATTTCAGCTCCTTCAATACGCCTCAGAGGCGCGTCCCAGATTCTCGCCACGGCATGCCACCTCGAATGATGTGCGGATTTCTGCACTTCCATTATGCTCTCAGAGACGCCTCAGATTGTCGCCACGGCATGCCACCTCGAATGATGTGCGGATTTCAGTATTTCCAATCCCTCTCAGAGGCGCCCCAGATTCTCGCCACGGCATACAACCTCGAATGATGTGCGGATTTCAGCATTTCCAATCCCTCTCAGAGGCGCCCCAGATTCTCGCCACGGCATACAACCTCGAATGATGTGAAGATTTATGCACTTCCACTATGCTTCAGAGGCGCCTCAGATTGTCGCCACGGCATGCCACCTCGAATGATGTGCGGATTTCATCACTTCAGGGGCACTCGATTTTCGCAGTGCTACCTCGAAAGATATGCGGATTTCAGCACTTTCGGTCCGCTCGAAAGGGCACGCCACAGCGCACCACCTCGAATCATGTGCGGATTTCAGCACTTTCAGCTCCTTCAATACGCCTCAGAGGCGCCCTCAGATTCTCGCCACGGCATGCCACCTCGAATGATGTGCGGATTTCGGCATTTCAGCTCCTTCAATACGCCTCAGAAGCGCCTCAGATTCTCGCCACGGCATGCCACCTCGAATGATATGCGGATTTCAGCATTTCACATTCATGCTCTCAGAGGCGCCTCAGATTGTCGCCACGGCATGCCACCTCGAATGATGTGCGGATTTCAGCATTTCAGCACCTTCAATACGCCTCAGAGGCGCCTCAGATTCTCGCCACGGCATGCCACCTCGAATGATATGCGGATTTCATGCACTTCCATTATGCCTCAGAGGCGCCTCAGATTGTCGCCACGGCATGCAACCTCGAATGATGTGCGGATTTCAGCATTTCAGCACCTTCAATCCGCCCTCAGAGGCGCCTCAGATTCTCGCCACGGCATGCCACCTCGAATGATGTGCGGATTTCAGCACTTCCATTCATGCCTCAGAGGCGCCTCAGATTCTCGCCACGGCATACCACCTCGAATGATGTGCGGATTTCAGCATTTCAGCACTTTCAATACGCCCTCAGAGGCGCCTCAGATTGTCGCCACGGCATGCCACCTCGAATGATGTGCGGATTTCAGCATTTCAGCTCCTTCAATACGCCTCAGAGGCGCCTCAGATTCTCGCCACGGCATGCCACCTCGAATGATGTGCGGATTTCAGCATTTCCATTATCCCTCTCAGAGGCGCCCCAGATTGTCGCCACGGCATGCCACCTCGAATGATGTGCGGATTTCTGCACTTCACACTTCATGCTCTCAGAGGCGCCTCAGATTGTCGCCACGGCATGCCACCTCGAATGATGTGCGGATTTCGGCATTTCAGCTCCTTCAATACGCCTCAGAGGCGCCTCAGATTGTCGCCACGGCATGCCACCTCGAATGATGTGCGGATTTCGGCATTTCAGCACCTTCAATACGCTTCAGAGGCGCCTCAGATTCTCGCCACGGCATGCCACCTCGAATGATGTGCGGATTTCAGCACTTCCATTATGCCTCAGAGGCGCCTCAGATTGTCGCCACGGCATGCCACCTCGAATGATGTGCGGATTTCAGCATTTCAGCACATCATCCCTCTCAGAGGCGCCCTCAGATTGTCGCCACGGCATATACACCTCGAATGATGTGCGGATTTCGGCATTTCAGCACCTTCAATACGCCTCAGAGGCGCCTCAGATTCTCGCCACGGCATGCCACCTCGAATGATGTGCGGATTTCTGCACTTCCATTATGCTTCAGAGGCGCCTCAGATTGTCGCCACGGCATGCCACCTCGAATGATGTGCGGATTTCAGCATTTCCAATCCATCTCTCAGAGGCGCCCTCAGATTCTCGCCACGGCACATCACCTCGAATCATGTGCGGATTTCAGCATTTCAGCACCTTCAATCCGTCTCAGAGGCGCCCTCAGATTCTCGCCACGGCATGCCACCTCGAATGATATGCGGATTTCTGCACTTTCCATTTCATGCTTCAGAGACGCCTCAGATTGTCGCCACGGCATGCCACCTCGAATGATGTGCGGATTTCAGCATTTCCAATCTTCATACTCTCAGAGGCGCCCCAGATTCTCGCCACGGCATATAACCTCGAATGATGTGCGGATTTCAGCATTTCCAATCTCTCTCAGAAGCGCCCTCAGATTCTCGCCACGGCATACAACCTCGAATGATGTGAAGATTTATGCACTTCCACTATGCTTCAGAGGCGCCTCAGATTGTCGCCACGGCATGCCACCTCGAAATGATATGCGGATTTCTGCACTTTCCGATCTGCTCAGAGACGCCTCAGATTTTCGCCACAGCACACCACCTCGAATCATGTGCGGATTTCAGCACTTCAGCACTTTCAGTACTCCTCTGAGGTGCCTCAGATTGTCGCCACGGCATACCACCTCGAATCATGTGCGGATTTCGGCATTTCAGCTCCTTCAATACGCCTCAGAAGCGCCTCAGATTCTCGCCACGGCATGCCACCTCGAATGATATGCGGATTTCTGCACTTTCCATTCATGCTTCAGAGACGCCTCAGATTGTCGCCACGGCATGCCACCTCGAATGATGTGCGGATTTCGGCATTTCAGCACCTTCGATACGCCTCAGAAGCGCTTCAGATTCTCGCCACGGCATGCCACCTCGAATGATATGCGGACTTTCTGCACTTCCATTATGCTTCAGAGACGCCTCAGATTGTCGCCACGGCATGCAACCTCGAATCATGTGCGGATATCGGCATTTCAGCTCCTTCAATACGCCTCAGAAGCGCGTCAGATTCTCGCCACGGCATGCCACCTCGAATGATATGCGGATTTCTGCACTTCCATTATGCTTCAGAGACGCCTCAGATTGTCGCCACGGCATTCCACCTCGAATCATGTGCGGATTTCGGCATTTCAGCACCTTCAATACTCCTCAGAGGCGCCTCAGATTCTCGCCACGGCATGCAACCTCGAATCATGTGCGGATATCGGCATTTCAGCTCCTTCAATACGCCTCAGAAGCGCGTCAGATTCTCGCCACGGCATGCCACCTCGAATGATATGCGGACTTCTGCACTTCCATTATGCTTCAGAGACGCCTCAGATTGTCGCCACGGCATGCCACCTCGAATGATGAGCGGATTTCAGTATTTCCAATCCCTCTCAGAGGCGCCCTCAGATTCTCGCCACGGCATACAACCTCGAATGATGTGCGGATTTCAGCACTTCAGCACTTTCAGTACTCCTCAGAGGCGCCTCAGATTGTCGCCACGGCACAACACCTCGAACCATGTGCGGATTTCGGCGTTTCAGCTTCTTCAATACCCTTCAGAAGCGCCTCAGATTCTCGCCACGGCATGCCACCTCGAATCATGTGTGGATATCGGCATTTCAGCTCCTTCAATACGCCTCAGAAGCGCGTCAGATTCTCGGCACGGCATGCCACCTCGAATGATATGCGGACTTTCTGCACTTCCATTATGCTTCAGAGACGCCTCAGATTGTCGCCACGGCATTCCACCTCGAATGATGTGCGGATTTCGGCATTTCAGCACCTTCGATACGCCTCGGAGCTGCTTCAGATTGTCGCCACGGGCATGCCACCTCGAATGATATGCGGACTTCTGCACTTCCATTATGCTTCACAGAGCGCCTCAGATTGTCGCCACGGCATGCAACCTCGAATCATGTGCGGATATCGGCATTTCAGCTCCTTCAATACGCCTCAGAAGCGCGTCAGATTCTCGGCACGGCATGCCACCTCGAATGATATGCGGACTTCTGCACTTCCATTATGCTTCAGAGACGCCTCAGATTGTCGCCACGGCATGCAACCTCGAATCATGTGCGGATATCGGCATTTCAGCTCCTTCAATACACCTCAGAAGCGCCCTCAGATTCTCGCCACGGCATGCCACCTCGAAAGATATGCGGATTTCTGCACATTCGGTCCGCTCGAGAGCGTCAGATTTTCGCCACAGCGCACCACCTCGAATCATGTGCGGATTTCAGCACTTCAGTACTTTCAGTACGCCTCTGAGGTGCCTCAGATTGTCGCCACGGCACAACACCTCGAATCATGTGCGGATTTCGGCGTTTCAGCTCCTTCAATACGCCTTCAGAAGCGCCTCAGATTCTCGCCACGGCATGCCACCTCGAATGATGTGCGGATTTCGGCATTTCAGCACCTTCAATACGCCTCAGAGGCGCCTCAGATTCTCGCCACGGCATGCCACCTCGAATCATGTGCGGATATCGGCATTTCAGCTCCTTCAATACGCCTCAGAAGCGCGTCAGATTCTCGCCACGGCATGCCACCTCGAATGATATGCGGACTTTCTGCACTTCCATTATGCTTCAGAGACGCCTCAGATTGTCGCCACGGCATGCCACCTCGAATGATGATGCGGATTTCAGCATTTCCAATCCCTCTCAGAGGCGCCCCAGATTCTCGCCACAGCATATAACCTCGAATCATGTGCGGATTTCAGCACTTCAGTACTTTCAGTACTCCTCTGAGGTGCCCCAGATTGTCGCCACGGCACAACACCTCGAACCATGTGCGGATTTCGGCGTTTCAGCTCCTTCAATACCCTTCAGAAGCGCCTCAGATTCTCGCCACGGCATGCCACCTCGAATCATGTGCGGATATCGGCATTTCAGCTCCTTCAATACGCCTCAGAAGCGCGTCAGATTCTCGCCACGGCATGCCACCTCGAATGATATGCGGATTTCTGCACTTCCATTATGCTTCAGAGACGCCTCAGATTGTCGCCACGGCATTCCACCTCGAATGATGTGCGGATTTCGGCATTTCAGCACCTTCGATACGCCTCAGAGGCTGCCTCAGATTGTCGCCACGGGCATGCCACCTCGAATGATATGCGGATTTCTGCACTTCCATTATGCTTCAGAGACGCCTCAGATTGTCGCCACGGCATGCAACCTCGAATCATGTGCGGATTTCGGCATTTCAGCTCCTTCAATACGCCTCAGAAGCGCCTCAGATTCTCGCCACGGCATGCCACCTCGAATGATATGCGGATTTCGGCATTTCCAATCCATGCCTCAGAGGCGCCCCAGATTCTCGCCACGGCATGCCACCTCGAATGATATGCGGATTTCTGCACTTTCCATTCATGCTTCAGAGACGCCTCAGATTGTCGCCACGGCATGCACACCTCGAATCATGTGCGGATTTCAGCACTTTCAGTACTTTCAATACTCCTCTGAGGCGCCTCAGATTCTCGCCACGGCATGCCACCTCGAATGATGTGCGGATTTCAGCATTTCCAATCCACCTCGGAGGCGCCTCAGATTGTCGCCACGGCATGCCACCTCGAATGATGAGCGGATTTCAGTATTTCCAATCCCTCTCAGAGGCGCCCCAGATTCTCGCCACGGCAAATAACCACGAATGATGTGCGGATTTCAGTATTTCCAATCTCTCTCAGAGGCGCCCCAGATTCTCGCCACGGCATACAACCTCGAATGATGTGAAGATTTATGCACTTCCACTATGCTTCAGAGGCGCCTCAGATTGTCGCCACGGCATGCCACCTCGAATGATGTGCGGATTTCGGCATTTCCAATTCACCTCGGAGGCGCCCCAGATTCTCGCCACGGCATGCTACCTCGAAAGATATGCGGATTTCTGCACATTCGGTCCGCTCGAGAGGCACGCCACAGCGCACCACCTCGAATCATGTGCGGATTTCAGCACTTCAGTACTTTCAGTACTCCTCTGAGGTGCCTCAGATTGTCGCCACGGCACAACACCTCGAATCATGTGCGGATTTCGGCGTTTCAGCTCCTTCAATACCCCTTCAGAAGCGCCTCAGATTCTCGCCACGGCATGCCACCTCGAATGATGTGCGGATTTCAGCATTTCCATTATGCTTCACAGACGCCTCAGATTGTCGCCACGGCATGCCACCTCGAATGATATGCGGATTTCGGCGTTTCCAATCCATCCCTCAGAGGCGCCCCAGATTCTCGCCACGGCATGCCACCTCGAATGATATGCGGATTTCTGCACTTCCATTATGCTTCAGAGACGCCTCAGATTGTCGCCACGTCATGCCACCTCGAATGATGAGCGGATTTCAGTATTTCCAATCCACCTCGGAGGCGCCCCAGATTCTCGCCACGGCATGCTACCTCGAAAGATATGCGGATTTCTGCACATTCGGTCCGCTCGAGAGGAACGCCACAGCGCACCACCTCGAATCATGTGCGGATTTCAGCACTTCAGTACTTTCAGTACTCCTCTGAGGTGCCTCAGATTCTCGCCACGGCATGCCACCTCGAATGCATGTGCGGATTTCAGCATTTCCAATCCCTCTCAGAGGCGCCCCAGATTCTCGCCACGGCAAATAACCACGAATGATGTGCGGATTTCAGTATTTCCAATCTCTCTCAGAAGCTCCCCAGATTCTCGCCACGGCATACAACCTCGAATGATGTGAAGATTTATGCACTTCCACTATGCTTCAGAGGCGCCTCAGATTGTCGCCACGGCATGCCACCTCGAATGATGAGCGGATTTCAGTATTTCCAATCCCTCTCAGAGGCGCCCCAGGTTCTCGCCACGGCAAACAACCACGAATGATGTGCGGATTTCAGCATTTCCAACTCTCTCTCAGAAGCGCCCCAGATTCTCGCCACGGCATACAACCTCGAATGATGTGAAGATTTCATGCACTTCCACTATGCTTCAGAGGCGCCTCAGATTGTCGCCACGTCATGCCACCTCGAATGATGAGCGGATTTCAGCATTTCCAATCCTCTCTCAGAGGCGCCCCAGATTCTCGCCACGGCATATAACCTCGAATGATGTGCGGATTTCAGCATTTCAGCACTTCAATCGTCTCAGAAGCGCCCCAGATTCTCGCCACGGCATACCACCTCGAATGATGTGCGGATTTCTGCACTTCCACTATGCTTCAGAGGCGCCTCAGATTGTCGCCACGTCATGCCACCTCGAATGATGAGCGGATTTCAGTATTTCCAATCCCTCTCAGAGGCGCCCCAGATTCTCGCCACGGCAAATAACCTCGAATGATGTGCGGATTTCAGCATTTCAGCACCTTCAATCCGTCTCAGAGGCGCCCCAGATTCTCGCCACGGCATACAACCTCGAATGATGTGCGGATTTCTGCACTTCCACTATGCTTCAGAGGCGCCTCAGATTGTCGCCACGGCATGCCACCTCGAATGATGAGCGGATTTCAGTATTTCCAATCCCTCTCAGAGGCGCCCCAGATTCTCGCCACGGCAAATAACCACGAATGATGTGCGGATTTCAGTATTTCCAATCTCTCTCAGAAGCTCCCCAGATTCTCGCCACGGCATACAACCTCGAATGATGTGAAGATTTATGCACTTCCACTATGCTTCAGAGACGCCTCAGATTGTCGCCACGGCATGCCACCTCGAAAGATATGCGAATTTCTGCACATTCGGTCCGCTCGAGAGGCACGCCACAGCGCACCACCTCGAATCATGTGCGGATTTCAGCACTTTCAGCACCTTCAATACTCCTCAGAGGCGCCCTCAGATTGTCGCCACGGCACAACACCTCGAATCATGTGCGGATTTCGGCATTTCAGCTCCTTCAATACGCCTTCAGAAGCGCCTCAGATTCTCGCCACGGCATGCCACCTCGAATGATATGCGGACTTTCTGCACTTCCATTATGCTTCAGAGACGCCTCAGATTGTCGCCACGGCATTCCACCTCGAATGATGTGCGGATTTCGGCATTTCAGCACCTTCGATACGCCTCGGAGCTGCTTCAGATTGTCAGCCACGGGCATGCCACCTCGAATGATATGCGGACTTCTGCACTTCCATTATGCTTCACAGACGCCTCAGATTGTCGCCACGGCATGCAACCTCGAATCATGTGCGGATATCGGCATTTCAGCTCCTTCAATACGCCTCAGAAGCGCGTCAGATTCTCGGCACGGCATGCCACCTCGAATGATATGCGGACTTCTGCACTTCCATTATGCTTCAGAGACGCCTCAGATTGTCGCCACGGCATGCCACCTCGAATGATGTGCGGATTTCGGCATTTCAGCTCCTTCAATACCCTTCAGAAGCGCCTCAGATTCTCGCCACGGCATGCCACCTCGAATCATGTGCGGATATCGGCATTTCAGCTCCTTCAATACGCCTCAGAAGCGCGTCAGATTCTCGGCACGGCATGCCACCTCGAATGATATGCGGACTTCTGCACTTCCATTATGCTTCAGAGACGCCTCAGATTGTCGCCACGGCATGCAACCTCGAATCATGTGCGGATATCGGCATTTCAGCTCCTTCAATACGCCTCAGAAGCGCGTCAGATTCTCGGCACGGCATGCCACCTCGAATGATATGCGGACTTCTGCACTTCCATTATGCTTCAGAGACGCCTCAGATTGTCGCCACGGCATGCAACCTCGAATCATGTGCGGATATCGGCATTTCAGCTCCTTCAATACCCTTCAGAAGCGCCTCAGATTCTCGCCGCGGCATGCCACCTCGAATCATGTGTGGATATCGGCATTTCAGCTCCTTCAATACGCCTCAGAAGCGCGTCAGATTCTCGGCACGGCATGCCACCTCGAATGATATGCGGACTTCTGCACTTCCATTATGCTTCAGAGACGCCTCAGATTGTCGCCACGGCATGCAACCTCGAATCATGTGCGGATATCGGCATTTCAGCTCCTTCAATACCCTTCAGAAGCGCCTCAGATTCTCGCCGCGGCATGCCACCTCGAATCATGTGTGGATATCGGCATTTCAGCTCCTTCAATACGCCTCAGAAGCGCGTCAGATTCTCGGCACGGCATGCCACCTCGAATGATATGCGGACTTCTGCACTTCCATTATGCTTCAGAGACGCCTCAGATTGTCGCCACGGCATTCCACCTCGAATCATGTGCGGATTTCGGCATTTCAGCACCTTCGATACGCCTCGGAGCTGCTTCAGATTCTCGCCACGGCATGCCACCTCGAATGATATGCGGACTTCTGCACTTCCATTATGCTTCACAGACGCCTCAGATTGTCGCCACGGCATGCCACCTCGAATGATGTGCGGATTTCAGCATTTCCAACTCCCATACTCTCAGAGGCGCCTCAGATTCTCGCCACGGCATGCAACCTCGAATCATGTGCGGATTTCGGCATTTCAGCACCTTCAATACGCCTCAGAGGCGCCTCAGATTCTCGCCACGGCATGCCACCTCGAATGATGTGCGGATTTCGGCATTTCAGCACTTCATACTCTCAGAGGCGCCTCAGATTGTCGCCACGGCATGCAACCTCGAATGATGTGCGGATTTCAGCATTTCAGCTCCTTCAATACGCTCTCAGAAGCGCCTCAGATTCTCGCCACGGCATACCACCTCGAATGATGTGCGGATTTCTGCACTTCCATTATGCTTCAGAGACGCCTCAGATTGTCGCCACGGCATGCCACCTCGAATGATGATGCGGATTTCAGCATTTCCAATCCCGTCTCAGAGGCGCCCTCAGATTCTCGCCACAGCACATCACCTCGAATCATGTGCGGATTTCAGCACTTCAGTACTTTCAGTACTCCTCTGAGGTGCCCAGATTGTCGCCACGGCACAACACCTCGAACCATGTGCGGATTTCGGCGTTTCAGCTCCTTCAATACCCTTCAGAAGCGCCTCAGATTCTCGCCACGGCATGCCACCTCGAATGATGAGCGGATTTCAGTATTTCCAATCTCTCTCAGAGGCGCCCCAGATTCTCGCCACGGCAAATAACCACGAATGATGTGCGGATTTCAGTACTTCCAATCTCTCTCAGAAGCTCCCCAGATTCTCGCCACGGCATACAACCTCGAATGATGTGAAGATTTATGCACTTCCACTATGCTTCAGAGACGCCTCAGATTGTCGCCACGGCATTCCACCTCGAATGATGTGCGGATTTCGGCATTTCAGCACTTTCGATACGCCTCGGAGCTGCTTCAGATTGTAGCCACGGGATGCCACCTCGAATGATATGCGGACTTCTGCACTTCCATTATGCTTCACAGAGGCCTCAGATTGTCGCCACGGCATGCAACCTCGAATCATGTGCGGATATCGGCATTTCAGCTCCTTCAATACGCCTCAGAAGCGCGTCAGATTCTCGGCACGGCATGCCACCTCGAATGATATGCGGACTTCTGCACTTCCATTATGCTTCAGAGACGCCTCAGATTGTCGCCACGGCATGCAACCTCGAATCATGTGCGGATATCGGCATTTCAGCTCCTTCAATACCCTTCAGAAGCGCCTCAGATTCTCGCCGCGGCATGCCACCTCGAATCATGTGTGGATATCGGCATTTCAGCTCCTTCAATACGCCTCAGAAGCGCGTCAGATTCTCGGCACGGCATGCCACCTCGAATGATATGCGGACTTCTGCACTTCCATTATGCTTCACAGATGCCTCAGATTGTCGCCACGGCATGCAACCTCGAATCATGTGCGGATATCGGCATTTCAGCTCCTTCAATACGCCTCAGAAGCGCGTCAGATTCTCGGCACGGCATGCCACCTCGAATGATATGCGGTCTTCTGCACTTCCATTATGCTTCAGAGACGCCTCAGATTGTCGCCACGGCATTCCACCTCGAATCATGTGCGGATTTCGGCATTTCAGCACCTTCGATACTCCTCAGAGCTGCTTCAGATTGTCGCCACGGCATGCAACCTCGAATCATGTGCGGATATCGGCATTTCAGCTCCTTCAATACGCCTCAGAAGCGCGTCAGATTCTCGCCACGGCATGCCACCTCGAATGATATGCGGACTTCTGCACTTCCATTATGCTTCACAGACGCCTCAGATTGTCGCCACGTCATGCCACCTCGAATGATGAGCGGATTTCAGTATTTCCAATCCCTCTCAGAGGCGCCCCAGATTCTCGCCACAGCAAATAACCTCGAATCATGTGCGGATTTCAGCATTTCAGCACCTTCAATCCGTCTCTTAGGCGCCCCAGATTCTCGCCACGGCATGCCACCTCGAATGATGAGCGGATTTCAGTATTTCCAATCTCTCTCAGAGGCGCCCCAGATTCTCGCCACGGCAAATAACCACGAATGATGTGCGGATTTCAGTACTTCCAATCTCTCTCAGAAGCTCCCCAGATTCTCGCCACGGCATACAACCTCGAATGATGTGAAGATTTATGCACTTCCACTATGCTTCAGAGGCGCCTCAGATTGTCGCCACGGCATGCCACCTCGAAAGATATGCGGATTTCTGCACATTCGGTCCGCTCGAGAGGCACGCCACAGCGCACCACCTCGAATCATGTGCGGATTTCAGCACTTCAGTACTTTCAGTACTCCTCTGAGGTGCCCAGATTATCGCCACGGCAGAACACCTCGAATCATGTGCGGATTTCAGCATTTCAGCACCTCCAATCCGTCTCAGAGGCGCTCCAGATTCTCGCCACGGCATATCACCTCGAATGATGAGAGGATTTCAGCATTTCCAATCCACCTAAGAGACGCCTCAGATTCACGCCACCGCATCATCACCTATGTGCGGAGTTCAGCATTTCACCACCTTCAATCCGTCGCAGATGCGCCATCAGATTCTCGCCACGGCATGCCACCTCGAATGATGTGCGGATTTCTGCACTTCCATTATGCTTCAGAGACGCCTCAGATTGTCGCCACGTCATGCCACCTCGAATGATGAGCGGATTTCAGTATTTCCAATCCACCTCGGGAGGCGCCCCAGATTCTCGCCACGGCATGCTACCTCGAAAGATATGCGGATTTCTGCACATTCGGTCCGCTCGAGAGGCACGCCACAGCGCACCACCTCGAATCATGTGCGGATTTCAGCACTTCAGTACTTTCAGTACTCCTCTGAGGTGCCCAGATAATCGCCACGGCAGAACACCTCGAATCATGTGCGGATTTCAGCATTTCAGCACCTCCAATCCGTCTCAGAGACGCCTCAGATTGTCGCCACGGCATGCAACCTCGAATCATGTGCGGATATCGGCATTTCAGCTCCTTCAATACGCCTCAGAAGCGCGTCAGATTCTCGGCACGGCATGCCACCTCGAATGATATGCGGACTTTCTGCACTTCCATTATGCTTCAGAGACGCCTCAGATTGTCGCCACGGCATTCCACCTCGAATGATGTGCGGATATCGGCATTTCAGCTCCTTCAATACGCCTCAGAAGCGCGTCAGATTCTCGGCACGGCATGCCACCTCGAATGATATGCGGACTTTCTGCACTTCCGTTATGCTTCAGAGACGCCTCAGATTGTCGCCACGGCATGCTACCTCGAAAGATATGCGGATTTCTGCACATTCGGTCCGCTCGAGAGCGCATCGCCACAGCGCACCACCTCGAATCATGTGCGGATTTCAGCACTTTCAGCACTTTCAGTACTCCTCTGAGGTGCCTCAGATTATCGCCACGGCATGAACACCTCGAATGATGTGCGGATTTCAGCATTTCAGCACTTCCAATCCGTCTCAGAGACGCCTCAGATTGTCGCCACGGCATGCAACCTCGAATCATGTGCGGATTTCGGCATTTCAGCTCCTTCAATACCCTTCAGAGGCGCCTCAGATTCTCGCCACGGCATGCCACCTCGAATCATGTGCGGATATCGGCATTTCAGCTCCTTCAATACGCCTCAGAAGCGCGTCAGATTCTCGCCACGGCATGCCACCTCGAATGATATGCGGACTTTCTGCACTTCCATTATGCTTCACAGAGCGCCTCAGATTGTCGCCACGGCATGCAACCTCGAATCATGTGCGGATATCGGCATTTCAGCTCCTTCAATACGCCTCAGAAGCGCGTCAGATTCTCGGCACGGCATGCCACCTCGAATGATATGCGGATTTCTGCACTTCCATTATGCTTCAGAGACGCCTCAGATTGTCGCCACGGCATGCAACCTCGAATCATGTGCGGATTTCGGCATTTCAGCTCCTTCAATACGCCCTTCAGAAGCGCCTCAGATTCTCGCCACGGCATGCCACCTCGAATGATGTGCGGATTTCTGCACTTCCATTATGCTTCAGAGGCGCCTCAGATTGTCGCCACGGCATGCCACCTCGAATCATGTGCGGATATCGGCATTTCAGCTCCTTCAATACGCCTCAGAAGCGCCTCAGATTCTCGCCACGGCATGCCACCTCGAATGATGTGCGGATTTCGGCATTTCAGCACCTTCAATCCGCCTCAGAGGCGCCCTCAGATTGTCGCCACGGCATGCCACCTCGAATGATGTGCGGATTTCTGCACTTCCATTATGCTCTCAGAGACGCCCTCAGATTGTCGCCACGGCATACCACCTCGAATGATGTGCGGATTTCGGCATTTCAGCTCCTTCAATACCCCTCAGAAGCGCCTCAGATTCTCGCCACGGCATGCCACCTCGAATGATGTGCGGATTTCATGCACTTCCATTATGCTTCAGAGGCGCCTCAGATTGTCGCCACGGCATGCCACCTCGAATGATGTGCGGATTTCTGCATTTCAGCACTTTCATCGCTCTCAGAGGCGCCCTCAGATTGTCGCCACGGCATGCCACCTCGAATGATGTGCGGATTTCGGCATTTCAGCTCCTTCAATACGCCTCAGAAGCGCCTCAGATTCTCGCCACGGCATGCCACCTCGAATGATATGCGGATTTCTGCACTTTCCATTATGCTTCAGAGGCGCCTCAGATTGTCGCCACGGCATTCCACCTCGAATCATGTGCGGATTTCGGCATTTCAGCACCTTCAATACGCCTCAGAAGCGCCTCAGATTCTCGCCACGGCATGCCACCTCGAATGATATGCGGACTTCTGCACTTCCATTATGCTTCAGAGACGCCTCAGATTGTCGCCACGGCATGCAACCTCGAATCATGTGCGGATATCGGCATTTCAGCTCCTTCAATACGCCTCAGAAGCGCGTCAGATTCTCGCCACGGCATGCCACCTCGAATGATATGCGGATTTCTGCACTTCCATTATGCTTCAGAGACGCCTCAGATTGTCGCCACGGCATTCCACCTCGAATGATGTGCGGATTTCGGCATTTCAGCACCTTCGATACGCCTCAGAGGCTGCCTCAGATTGTCGCCACGGGCATGCCACCTCGAATGATGTGCGGATTTCTGCACTTCCATTATGCTTCAGAGACGCCTCAGATTGTCGCCACGGCATGCCACCTCGAATGATGTGCGGATTTCGGCATTTCCAATCATCGCCTCAGAGGCGCCCTCAGATTCTCGCCACGGCATACCACCTCGAATGATGTGCGGATTTCAGCACTTCAGCACCTTCAATACGCCTCAGAGGCGCCCTCAGATTGTCGCCACGGCATACACACCTCGAATGATGTGCGGATTTCGGCATTTCAGCTCCTTCAATACGCTTCAGAAGCGCCTCAGATTCTCGCCACGGCATGCCACCTCGAATGATGTGCGGATTTCTGCACTTTCCATTATGCTTCAGAGACGCCTCAGATTGTCGCCACGGCATGCCACCTCGAATGATGTGCGGATTTCAGCATTTCAGCACCTTCGATACCCCTCAGAGGCGCCTCAGATTGTCGCCACGGCATGCCACCTCGAATGATGTGCGGATTTCGGCATTTCAGCACTTCAATACGCCTCAGAGGCGCCTCAGATTCTCGCCACGGCATGCCACCTCGAATGATATGCGGATTTCTGCACTTCCATTATGCTTCAGAGACGCCTCAGATTGTCGCCACGGCATGCAACCTCGAATGATGTGCGGATTTCGGCATTTCAGCACCTTCAATACGCCTCAGAAGCGCCTCAGATTCTCGCCACGGCATGCCACCTCGAATCATGTGTGGATTTCAGCATTTCAGCACCTTCAATACGCCTCAGAGGCGCCTCAGATTCTCGCCACGGCATGCCACCTCGAATGATGTGCGGATTTCTGCACTTCCATTATGCTCTCAGAGGCGCCTCAGATTGTCGCCACGGCATGCATCACCTCGAATGATGTGCGGATTTCAGCATTTCCAATCCACTCTCAGAGGCGCCCCAGATTCTCGCCACGGCATGCCACCTCGAATGATGTGCGGATTTCTGCACTTTCCATTTCATGCTCTCAGAGGCGCCCTCAGATTGTCGCCACGGCACACCACCTCGAATGATGTGCGGATTTCAGCATTTCAGCACCTTCAATCCCTCTCAGAGGCGCCCTCAGATTCTCGCCACGGCATGCCACCTCGAATGATGTGCGGATTTCTGCACTTCCATTATGCTTCAGAGACGCCTCAGATTGTCGCCACGGCATGCCACCTCGAATGATGTGCGGATTTCGGCATTTCAGCACTTTCGATACGCCTCGAGAGGCGCCTCAGATTCTCGCCACGGCATGCCACCTCGAATGATGTGCGGATTTCAGCATTTCAGCACCTTTCAATACGCCTCAGAGGCGCCTCAGATTGTCGCCACGGCATGCCACCTCGAATGATGTGCGGATTTCTGCACTTCCATTATGCTTCAGAGGCGCCTCAGATTGTCGCCACGGCATGCCACCTCGAATGATGTGCGGATTTCAGCATTTCAGCACCTTCAATCCGCCTCAGAGGCGCCTCAGATTCTCGCCACGGCATGCCACCTCGAATGATGTGCGGATTTCTGCACTTCCATCATGCTTCAGAGACGCCCTCAGATTGTCGCCACGGCATACCACCTCGAATGATGTGCGGATTTCAGCATTTCAGCACTTCAATACCCCTCAGAGGCGCCTCAGATTCTCGCCACGGCATGCCACCTCGAATCATGTGTGGATATCGGCATTTCAGCTCCTTCAATACGCCTCAGAAGCGCGTCAGATTCTCGGCACGGCATGCCACCTCGAATGATATGCGGACTTTCTGCACTTCCATTATGCTTCAGAGACGCCTCAGATTGTCGCCACGGCATTCCACCTCGAATCATGTGCGGATTTCGGCATTTCAGCACCTTCGATACTCCTCGGAGCTGCTTCAGATTGTAGCCACGGGATGCCACCTCGAATGATGTGCGCATTTCGGCATTTCAGCACCTTCGATACGCCTCGGAGCTGCTTCAGATTGTCGCCTACGGCATGCCACCTCGAATGATATGCGGACTTCTGCACTTCCATTATGCTTCAGAGACGCCTCAGATTGTCGCCACGGCATGCAACCTCGAATCATGTGCGGATATCGGCATTTCAGCTCCTTCAATACGCCTCAGAAGCGCGTCAGATTCTCGGCACGGCATGCCACCTCGAATGATATGCGGATTTCGGCATTTCAGCACCTTCGATACGCCTCGGAGCTGCTTCAGATTGTAGCCACGGGATGCCACCTCGAATGATGTGCGGATTTCTGCACTTCCATTATGCTTCAGAGACGCCTCAGATTGTCGCCACGGCATTCCACCTCGAATGATGTGCGGATTTCGGCATTTCAGCACCTTCGATACTCTCAGAGGCGCCCTCAGATTGTCGCCACGGCATGCAACCTCGAATCATGTGCGGATATCGGCATTTCAGCTCCTTCAATACGCCTCAGAAGCGCGTCAGATTCTCGGCACGGCATGCCACCTCGAATGATATGCGGACTTCTGCACTTCCATTATGCTTCAGAGACGCCTCAGATTGTCGCCACGGCATCGTCACCTCGAATGATGTGCGGATTTCGGCATTTCAGCACCTTCGATTCGCCTCGGAGGCTGCCTCAGATTGTCGCCACGGGCATGCCACCTCGAATGATGTGCAGATTTCTGCACTTCCATTATGCTTCAGAGACGCCTCAGATTGTCGCCACGGCATCATCACCTCGAATGATGTGCGGATTTCGGCATTTCAGCTCCTTCAATACCCTTCAGAAGCGCCTCAGATTCTCGCCGCGGCATGCCACCTCGAATCATGTGTGGATATCGGCATTTCAGCTCCTTCAATACGCCTCAGAAGCGCGTCAGATTCTCGGCACGGCATGCCACCTCGAATGATATGCGGACTTCTGCACTTCCATTATGCTTCAGAGACGCCTCAGATTGTCGCCACGGCATTCCACCTCGAATCATGTGCGGATTTCGGCATTTCAGCACCTTCGATACGCCTCGGAGCTGCTTCAGATTGTCAGCCTACGGGATGCCACCTCGAATGATATGCGGACTTCTGCACTTCCATTATGCTTCAGAGACGCCTCAGATTGTCGCCACGGCATGCAACCTCGAATCATGTGCGGATATCGGCATTTCAGCTCCTTCAATACGCCTCAGAAGCGCGTCAGATTCTCGGCACGGCATGCCACCTCGAATGATATGCGGATATCGGCATTTCAGCACCTTCGATACGCCTCGGAGCTGCTTCAGATTGTAGCCACGGGATGCCACCTCGAATGCTGTGTGGATTTCTGCACTTCCATTATCCTTCAGAGACGCTTCAGATTTGTCGCCACGGCATGCCACCTCGAATGATGTGCGGATTTCTGCACTTCCATTATGCTTCAGAGACGCCTCAGATTGTCGCCACGGCATTCCACCTCGAATCATGTGCGGATTTCGGCATTTCAGCACATTCGATACGCCTAGAGGCTGACCCCAGATTGTCGCCACGGCACAACACCTCGAATCATGTGCGGATTTCAGCATTTCAGCACCTTCAATCCGTCTCAGAGGCGCTCCCAGATTCTCGCCACGGCATATCACCTCGAATGATGAGCGGATTTCAGCATTTCCAATCCCACTTCGGAGGCGCCTCGGATTCTCGCCACCGCTCATCACCTCGAATGATGAGTGGATTTCAGCACTTCCAAGATTCCCTCAGAGGCGCCTCAGATTCTCGCCACGGCATGCCACCTCGAATGATGTGCGGATTAAGGCATTTCAGCATTTCCAATCCACCTCAGAGGCGCCCCCAGATTCTCGCCACGGCATGCTACCTCGAAAGATATGCGGATTTCTGCACTTTCGGTCCGCTCGAGAGGCACGCCACAGAGCACCACCTCGAATCATGTGCGGATTTCAGCATTTCAGCACCTTCAATCCATCTCAGACGCGCTCCAGATTCTCGCCACGGCATATAACCTCGAAATGATGTGCAGATTTCTGCACTTCCATTATGCTTCAGAGACGCCTCAGATTGTCGCCACCGCATCATCATCTCGAATGATGTGCGGATTTCGGCATTTCCAATCCACCTCGGAGGCGCCCCAGATTCTCGCCACGGCATGCTACCTCGAATGATATGCGGATTTCTGCATTTTCGGTCCGCTCGAGAGGCACGCCACAGCGCACCACCTCGAATCATGTGCGGATTTCAGCACTTCAGCACTTTCAGTACTAATCTGAGGTGCCCAGATTGTCGCCACGGCATGACACCTCGAATGATGTGCGGACTTCTGCACTTCCATTATGCTTCAGAGACGCCTCAGATTGTCGCCACGGCATGCTACCTCGAATGATATGCGGATTTCTGCATTTTCGGTCCGCTCGAGAGGCACGCCACAGCGCACCATCCTCGAATCATGTGCGGATTTCAGCACTTCAGCACTTTCAGTACTACTCTGAGGTGCCCTCAGATTGTCGCCACGGCATGACACCTCGAATGATGTGCGGACTTCTGCACTTCCATTATGCTTCAGAGACGCCTCAGATTGTCGCCACGGCATGCTACCTCGAATGATATGCGGATTTCTGCATTTTCAGTCCGCTCGAGAGGCCTCGATTTTCGCCACAGCGCACCTCCTCGAATCATGTGCGGATTTCAGCACTTCAGCACTTTCAGTACTAATCTGAGGCGCCTCAGATTCTCGCCACGGCATGCCACCTCGAATGATGTGTGGATATCGGCATTTCAGCTCCTTCAATACGCCTCAGAAGCGCGTCAGATTCTCGGCACGGCATGCCACCTCGAATGATATGCGGACTTTCTGCACTTCCATTATGCTTCAGAGACGCCTCAGATTGTCGCCACGGCATTCCACCTCGAATCATGTGCGGATTTCGGCATTTCAGCACCTTCGATACTCCTCGGAGCTGCTTCAGATTGTAGCCACGGGATGCCACCTCGAATGATGTGCGCATTTCGGCATTTCAGCACCTTCGATACGCCTCAGAGCTGCTTCAGATTGTCGCCTACGGCATGCCACCTCGAATGATATGCGGACTTCTGCACTTCCATTATGCTTCAGAGACGCCTCAGATTGTCGCCACGGCATGCAACCTCGAATCATGTGCGGATATCGGCATTTCAGCTCCTTCAATACGCCTCAGAAGCGCGTCAGATTCTCGGCACGGCATGCCACCTCGAATGATATGCGGATATCGGCATTTCAGCACCTTCGATACGCCTCGGAGCTGCTTCAGATTGTAGCCACGGGATGCCACCTCGAATGATGTGCGGATTTCTGCACTTCCATTATGCTTCAGAGACGCCTCAGATTGTCGCCACGGCATGCAACCTCGAATCATGTGCGGATATCGGCATTTCAGCTCCTTCAATACGCCTCAGAAGCGCGTCAGATTCTCGCCACGGCATGCCACCTCGAATGATATGCGGACTTCTGCACTTCCATTATGCTTCAGAGACGCCTCAGATTGTCGCCACCGCTCGTCACCTCGAATGATGTGCGGATTTCGGCATTTCAGCACCTTCGATTCGCCTCGGAGCTGCTTCAGATTGTAGCCACGGGATGCCACCTCGAATGATGTGCGGATTTCTGCACTTCCATTATGCTTCAGAGACGCCTCAGATTGTCGCCACCGCTCATCACCTCGAATGATGTGCGGATTTCGGCATTTCAGCTCCTTCAATACCCTTCAGAAGCGCCTCAGATTCTCGCCGCGGCATGCCACCTCGAATCATGTGTGGATATCGGCATTTCAGCTCCTTCAATACGCCTCAGAAGCGCGTCAGATTCTCGCGCACGGCATGCCACCTCGAATGATATGCGGACTTCTGCACTTCCATTATGCTTCAGAGACGCCTCAGATTGTCGCCACGGCATTCCACCTCGAATGATGTGCGGATTTCGGCATTTCAGCACCTTCGATACGCCTCGGAGCTGCTTCAGATTGTACGCCACGGCATGCCACCTCGAATGATGTGCGGATTTCTGCACTTCCATTCATGCTTCAGAGGCGCCTCAGATTGTCGCCACGGCACATCACCTCGAATGATGTGCGGATTTCAGCATTTCAGCTCTTTCAATCGCCTCAGAAGCGCCCTCAGATTCTCGCCACGGCATGCCACCTCGAATGATATGCGGATTTCCGCACTTTCAATATGCCTCAGAGACGCCTCAGATTGTCGCCACGGCATGCCACCTCGAATGATGTGCGGATTTCGGCATTTCAGCACCTTCATACTCTCAGAGACGCCTCAGATTGTCGCCACGGCATGCCACCTCGAATGATGTGCGGATTTCGGCATTTCAGCACCTTCGATACGCCTCGGAGCTGCTTCAGATTGTAGCCTACGGGATGCCACCTCGAATGATATGCGGACTTCTGCACTTCCATTATGCTTCAGAGACGCCTCAGATTGTCGCCACGGCATGCAACCTCGAATCATGTGCGGATATCGGCATTTCAGCTCCTTCAATACGCCTCAGAAGCGCGTCAGATTCTCGGCACGGCATGCCACCTCGAATGATATGCGGATATCGGCATTTCAGCACCTTCGATACGCCTCGGAGCTGCTTCAGATTGTAGCCACGGGCATGCCACCTCGAATGCTGTGTGGATTTCTGCACTTCCATTATCCTTCAGAGACGCTTCAGTTTGTCGCCACGGCATGCCACCTCGAATGATGTGCGGACTTCTGCACTTCCATTATGCTTCAGAGACGCCTCAGATTGTCGCCACGGCATTCCACCTCGAATCATGTGCGGATTTCGGCATTTCAGCACATTCGATACGCCTAGGAGCTGACCCAGATTGTCGCCACGGCACAACACCTCGAATCATGTGCGGATTTCAGCATTTCAGCACCTTCAATCCGTCTCAGAGGCGCTCCCAGATTCTCGCCACGGCATATCACCTCGAATGATGAGCGGATTTCAGCATTTCCAATCCCACTTCAGAGACGCCTCAGTATTCTCGCCACCGCTCATCACCTCGAATGATGAGCGGATTTCAGCACTTCCAAGATTCCCTCAGAGGCGCCTTAGATTCTCGCCACGGCATGCCACCTCGAATGATGTGGATTTCAGGCATTTCAGCATTTCCAATCCACCTCAGAGGCGCCCTCAGATTCTCGCCACGGCATGCTACCTCGAATGATATGCGGATTTCTGCACTTTCGGTCCGCTCGAGAGGCACGCCACAGCGCACCACCTCGAATCATGTGCGGATTTCAGCACTTTCAGCACTTTCAGTACTAATCTGAGGTGCCCAGATTGTCGCCACGGCATGACACCTCGAATGATGTGCGGACTTCTACACTTCCATTATGCTTCAGAGACGCCTCAGATTGTCGCCACGGCATGCTACCTCGAATGATATGCGGATTTCTGCATTTTCGGTCCGCTCGAGAGGCACGCCACAGCGCACCTCCTCGAATCATGTGCGGATTTCAGCACTTCAGCACTTTCAGTACTAATCTGAGGTGCCCAGATTCTCGGCACGGCACTGCCACCTCGAATGATGTGCGGGTAACAGCGCGTTCGGTCCGCCTTAGAGGCGCCCTAGAGGCACTCTTTTGTACTTTTCTGGTAGGTCATCGATCTCAGTCTTACCGTTAGGAATTGGACGTATGCTTCTCTGTTTTTTAAAAAATGATTTGTGCGATTTTCATGTTAGATTTTCTCGTCTTTTTTGCCGTCCCACGCACTATTCTTCACCAAAATTACTTTTCTTTTTACTTGGTACAGTGGTTTTTTTTGACATGCGCTCCTTGGTTTGAACGAAGATTTCATTCTGCTCGGTTCTTGTGCGATCACAGAGTGCTCGCATTTCGATACCTAGTACACAATGGTTTTCTCGTAGACCGCATAGCTCGTGTAGTCGTCTTCGTTTGATTAAGCTCGGAACAACGTGGTATTTTTAGGCTGTGTTGGGGAAAACATGTCGTTTGTCTGTTCGTGAAAGTCCTTGTGTGGGTAGAGTACGTGTGGCGCAGTGGTTGGAAGCTATCGTGCAACTCACACGTTTGGTCGATCCCTGTGCTCGTGGATCGTCAAGCGTTCGATCCCTTCTGGGTCTTTAAATTGGACTTGTCTATGACGATAGCAGCTCTAGCTCGGTACATTGGTAGGCCAGCGCGAGTCATTGTAAAGGCCAGACATGCATTCAATAATCTCAAAACAATGCTGAATGAGCTCGAATGCATTGTGCATCCCTCAGGGATTGATCAACGCCGAAAGCTTCATCGTTTTTTTATTGACCTCGGATTTGTTTATCAACGAAAAAAAAAGTTTTGATTAGTCATGCCGAGGTTAGGGAAAAAGTAAATCTTTAAAAATACGACTACAGTAGCGTTTATCAAATTCACACGTCTTCCACATTTGTTGGTAGAAGTCTGCAGCGGTTAGTAGACACAATGTACGCGCTAACACTTTTCAAAGTGGCAGTTGAAGCCATGAGCGCTCATTACTTAGGCGACCAATGAAAAATTGCTTTGGACTTTCAGAGTCAGCCAGTTTTGAATGATGTGCACGCTTTCTCTTCGTCACTGATAAATCTTAACGCCATTCTAATGAGCATAGATATGAATGGGCTAAAACGACGATCTGTACATACAATGGACGTTCACTTGCATGTGAGTCCTTAGTAGAAGGCTTAATTCTCCATGCAAGAAGGAGGACATGGTACGAAGTCACTGGACTGGCTGAGACGAGATGATGCCACCCACTGAATCGTTAATCGAGTCTTCGATAGCGAGAGTTTGGCCATGAAAGTCGATTCATTTGCGGAAACCAATACCAGCTTTGATAATTTTCGTTGCTTGCGAATCGAAATCAAACTGTGACGAAGGCGAAGGCGAAGCTTTTTATGTGAACTTGGAGAGGCTTTCAGAGAGGACCATAGATTCTACATCTTGGAGATTGGAGACCTTAACGCTAAGATTGGTTTCCAGAAGCAGGAAGCAAGAATGCCACGTTGAGGCCTACGGATTACACTGGTGCGAGCAGTGTGGGCGGTTGTCCGAGTTTATCACGAGTGCTATGACCATCCATGGTTATTCACAATTCGTGAAACCCCATTCTCAACCCTAGACGTAGATAGCTGTTAATGGCGATTACTAAAACGGAACAGAGCACACTATAGTAAAACAAAGGTGTTTCCTAGCCGATAGTGCCATTGTTGAAACAGGTTACACTACCGGTTGCTTCGCATAGGACTCAATTCTATCCTAAAAAGGAGGAGAAGCGACGGTCTTCCGAAACCCATCTCGAAACAACAGTGCGTTCGGATTTATTTATATGATTAGTTGGCTCTTCGTAAGATGCCGCTACTGATAACAGTGACGAAGAATACAGCGGTTCATTGAACATCTTCACGTTAGCGCCTTGCATGCTGAGAGTTCGAAAGTCACTAACATATTCCTTAACCCAGAAGCAGAGTTACCTTAACGCAAAGTTTGTTACCAGAGAAGTGATTCTCCATGCTGAGGCACTATAAATTGGTGCCGCCTAAATTGAAGAGAGATCTCCGTTACGAAGAGTGTTTTGCTTTTTTCTTTAGCAAAAAAAAACGACCTACTCTAAGACGACAAACTATGACAAAAATTTGACATGAAGCTCGAAATAACCTGAAGTTTTAATACGCTTTTCAAATCCAGATTTGCACTGGAACACGGTTCTAGTGGCTGTATCGTTTCTCTCAGTTGGAATCAACTAGTAAGCCTTAAAGACTAAGAAGAGACAAGAAGAAAATTTGATTGCTTGCCTACTTACCCTTGTAGAGCAATTGTGCATCATAATATTTATGGACAACTGGATGAGTTGACGATTACAACAGCACATGCTCTCCGGAGTGGCCAATATGATTTCAGTAGAAGTCATTTATTTGAGACGGTTTGCTGTGCCGCACAAAACTTTTTTACGGTGTATCTTGTAATCATTCGACAGCTTATCGAATGCAAGGCATTTCAAATCAGAATCCCATTGCTCAAACCAAGTTATTTATAAAAAGCCCCAAAAAACCGTTCTCGGACCGCTTTATTGATGGTCAAATTGTGTTTAGCAAGTAACTATTGCTTCAACTTCATCATTATTATGATTTATGTTTATTGAATGTAATGCTCGGATATAAAATCAGTGAAGTAGATGCAGCATAAGTGGCCAATAAGTGCTGGCAACAACGTGTTTCTGTGATGAACCATAACAACATCATTTTGTAAATTGTGTCCACACGCCATTCATACCCACCGAATGACGGGACAAAATCATTTCTGCAATCTTCCCATGCTTGCAATCCATCAACCTTCTATTCATCGAAAATTCGTCGTTCATTTTTAATGAAGCAGCCAGTCCGCAACAGTTGAGATTTAGCTTTTGGACCAAGCTGCAGAGCTGCTAAATTCTTCGTTTGGCACTGTGTTTTAATTCGTCACCGTTATGTCTACTTTTTTCTTCAAATTTGTTAAACCCAGACTTCGTTTCAATCTTCTACTTTTTGCGGCGCTTATCGCTTAGCTGAAACCAACGTTATGCACTTTCTGTATTTAACACTACTTTCTAAGTGTGTGCATCGTCACGAATTGTCTTATTACGTCCTTGGCTAAGAAAGGTGCATTTTCAAGACCGCATCCGTGAATTTGCGACCCTCTCTAATAGAGCTTTTGAAGAGTAGTGAAACGATAGGCAAAGAAATGTGTCGAGATTTGCAGCTCATCCGTTTATCTACGTAAGGAAGATTTCGCACAACATTTTAATAGCCAATCAGAAAACACTGAAAATTACCAGAAACGTTAGCTTCCATTGTTCGTTCTACATGGGCGTCTACCTCCCAAAGGCTTACTGTGGCTTAGTGGCATGGTGGTGTTCCTATGGTTGGTTGGTTTACTGATGGTTTACTACAATGTTCCGCGATTCGCTCTGCTGAACAGAGACGACACTACCACTATATCTCGCCGGAGTATGGATTCGAAAACAGAAAAACCTCTTTGAAAACATTTTTTTCTTTCGCGATCTTTACCTCAGGCCCCAAAATTCCCGCTGGAGAAAGAAGAAGCCAAATTCTATGTTTCGAAGTTCCATTTCCCATAGGAAGTATGAAGAGAGGATAACACTCGATAATATCACTGCCGATTTTCTCCGAGCTGTAGGCCACTAATTAAATGTTGTTCTCCAAACCCACAAGAAATCTTTGTTCCAGAAGGATGAAATGGCATATCAGCGGAAGACGTCGCGCGTACTGTTCTTGCTCAAAAAAAGTTGACCTAAGCGATCTTCGGATTGTTTCTTGAACAAAACTTCTTAAGAGTGCAGTTATTCTTTGAAGAAAAGTAGTTCTGGTTATTAGAAGGCACAGCGGTTGTTTCACAGCTTGTAGTAAGTACTTCCTCCCCGGTCGTTCGGATAAACTAATTTGTCAGAGGCTACCAGCCATTTAGTCGTCACGTATCCCGAGCCCAGAAAGTGAGGAAAGCAAAGATTGCGATATACTTTCTAAGACGTGGAATTAGATTCAGCGGATTAATAATATCACTGCTGTAATGTACATATAACTTCTTCGCACAGCTTTCCATGCAGACGTGTGCCAGTAGGGTTGCACGTGTGCGAATTATATCGTGCAAGTCAATCCGGTAAAAGCATCAAATCGCACAGCTTGGTTTCTATTAGTTTCTAATAATTGCGCTTTACCTGTACGCTCGAAAAGTGTAGCAAAGCACATAGTTGATAGCTGTTCCCAAAACATTTAAAAGATCATTTCCCAAACCATGAGATGGCCCACAGCAGCGCTGGCTAGGTATCAAATATGCCTATACGACTTGATGGGGCAAGCCAATCAACCACAACATGGGTAAGAAAAGAACTAGGAAGCTTCCACACTAGATTTTACATAAGCACGGATTCCTGTAAAAAAATACGTGTTCGACTTTATACTGTCGAGTCGAGCTAAGATTGTACAAGATCTTCCAGTATAACTACGACTAAGATATTAAAACAGCTATACATTAGTCTACACAGAGCAAGGTACCCAAAAATACAAATAGCACTGAGAATGTAGCAGCGGAACATTTCATGCACTAACATATTTATGAGGGCCGCGTGTGGCGCAGTGGTCCGAGGCGCCCTGATGGACACACGAGGAATTGATCCCCGCACCCATGGCCCCCCCCAAGCCTTCCATCTCTCCGAGCTCGGCAAATTGGTACCAGACTTGTCTGGAAGATTAGCTCCACAGGGTCGATACATCTGTAGGCCACCGCGAGTCATTATAAATTCCAGATAAGCATTCAGTCACCTTCAAAGAAGCTTAATGAAATCGGATGCATGGCACCTTCCTCAGTGATTGATCATCGCCGTGAGCTTCATCCATTTATTTTAATATACTTACCTGAATTTTCAGAAAAACATTCCAACAATCTACTAGCTTGCTAATCATTGACAAACAGTTTATGTTTACCCCCCAAAAATAACATACTGAGAGCCAGTAGCTGCCAGGTATCTAAAACGAAAGAACATGTTCATAAATAGCTTAAATATTCACAGAATTTATTACACTGAACTACATTAATCACAGCAGCATTTGGGCGACGAAATATATAGAAATCAGGAAGCACATTTGGCACACTGAAATGAAGAAGAGTGCCTGAACATCAGTGTAACACTGAACTGTGCGCACTCTCAAATATGCTGCCAGGTTTTTTCTCCGACACTGGAACAAATATATGAAAGGAGATAAAGAACTCATCATGTTGTTTAAACACTTACAACGCTGACCATTAGAAAGGATTTTCTGCGGACGTAGTGTGGATGGTGAGGTTTCAAAAGTTGGAGAAAAAGAGATTGAAGATAACCCAATTCACAGAAAGACAAATGATGATTAGATCTGTACATTCGTCGGCTTACCACAATTTTCTGGCGCGTTCACTCAACGCATCAACTATTTCATCCATAGCATGAATCGTGCTCAAAGCAATTTCGCAAGTATCGTCAGGAGATGATGAACCGTGAATTGTTAGCGTTCCGTCTTCTTGGTTCAGTGATCCGCTCAGCTTCTGATCCAGAATCATTTGTGCCAACTTTTTTCTCAACCTAAAAACTACGAACGAAGAACTACAATATTGCACTTTTCTTTCTTACCAGAATACATCTCGAAAAAAGCTTACTTAGTTAAAAAAACAAACAGATTGCCTTCCTCTCTTCATGGGTTATGTGTACCGCAATAGCTAGAGGTGCCCTGCGATGCGTATTCTCATTTGCGCTCGAAATAGCGTCTACGTCTAGTGAAAGTCCCTGCCTTCAAAGTTGCAGACTGGTACATTTGGTGGAAGAGGATACTGTTGCTTAATTCATCTATAAATTACCTCCCCCTTAGGTCATTGTTGTGAAATACGTATTTGATTCCCTGTCCCGTAAACGGTATAAATGCATACTGCGTCCTTAACAAATTTTAATGGGATTCTCCAATCTATATCTCCTGGTTATCATAATTACACTAACCTTTTTTGCGATCCATACCGACACAAGCAGCAATGTGATCGATTTCCACAGTTGAATATGCCAGAATTATACGATTCAAATCTTTTTTCGAGCATGCGTTCACTAAGCCAATTAAAGTGTTCGCGGACGACAGGATCCTTCTGAAACGGAAGTTCTAATCATATTTATCATAGTCACCAAGAAATACGAAAACGAAAATGACACACTTGAAGCTCTTGTGGGTAAGCATCAAATGCCGCATTGAAATCTGCAAGACTTCTCGCTTTAACAGCTGCAGCAACAGCCCTTACCGCTTCCAAATCAGATCCAGAATATTTCGACTCGAGTTTACCCGATAGCAGCTTATTAACATCGTCTGGTACGTCCATCATTATCTAAAATATGTAAGGAATATAAAAGCTGAAAAACTCTATATTATCTAAAAGGTATTGAAGAAGTAGAAAACCTGAAGGAAATTTTTTTAGTACGTGAACGACGTAGACTGTTCTCGTCAATCAACAGAAAGACAAACCTTGCAAAGAACCATATATTTCAGTGATAACAACGCAAGTTTTTTCCTCCTCAGCGAAATCATAACCTTTAAACGCTTCATAAAAGTATGAAAACGCTGTTGAAAAGTCTGTCTGATCTGCCGCATTAAGGATGCCTGATTGCAGATCGAGCGCAGCCTGAACGAAAAAAAATATATAAGGACAAATAAGTCTCCAAATTAAGTAAACTGCGCAAACTAAGGAGTGACAACACAACAAAGCAAAATTTAAACCTTTGCTTCTTACGAAAATAGACTAAGACACTTCACGACTACGGAAGGATTGTTGACAAAGTTATTTACACCTATGCAACCTAAATGCGCTACGACATACTTCAATGCGCACCCTGTACTTCTGGAAATGTGCTAGCACGGCAAACGCTGCAAAATGCCCTCATAATAATTTTAATACAGTTGTAACATTACCTTCTGAACTCAAATCAATCAACGCTATTCATGCAGTAGTCTCTTTTCTAGCTACACCTTTCGTGTTCAATCCATTGCTTCACCAAGGCATATGTAATGCAGCTAACTTGCTCAAGAAAACCTGTTTTCAGTGCATTTTTACAAATTTCTCCTTCGGACAGCTCTGTTAACTAACAAAAATATTATTTCGGCCGATAAGAATCTAGAGGCTGCTAAGATATCTTTACTGTTTTCGACAACTACTTTAGTTGAATATTCGAGATCTCAACGGCCTTATTAAAGGCATTTCGTCTTATCGCTTTAGAGACATAATCAATTTCTCTTATTGGCCAGTTTTACCCTAACTACAACTCAACTTTTTGGAAGGCAAAAAAGTTAGCACTTTCAAGGAAAACGAGGAGTTCTCCTTCTCTACAGCACAAAACTTCGGTTATACAATTTCTTCTATGTAGTTTATGTACATACGGCTCATTACTGTCAAGCGAACGCATGGATCGGTTGCCATATTTTCAAAACGTCGATTACGTAGTTCACTGCCCAAGTTTATTCACATATGTTCGCACAACAGATGCTCCAAAAAACAGGAAAAGTTGAGATGGTTGACATAGGTTATAGCAAAAATTCACGGATCACTGGCTCCGTGCAGGCTAACACTAAATACAGTCAATGGGCAATTTATAAGACAGGTTTTTTATAGCTGAAGAGACGAAGGACAACAGCCGAATTTAATTCGAAATAACGGGTTTCTACCACCAATGATGCTGAGATATTTGTAAAAGTCCGGACCGCAGGTATCTGCGGTGGGAGATCAACGCGCTCTTACCTTTTCCGGAGGCTAACGCGTTCACCACCACATCACGCGGCTCATTCGTTTCGCCTGTCTCACTGCAAGTTTACTATCGATCAATGCCATCAGCAGTCACCTGTCACCGGATTGATTTGGGCAGCTCAAATCGGCAATGAACAAGGCTGTAGTCGAAATCACAATATTAGCCTTTCACTTACTGCTTTATTACTGCTTTACTTGTTGCATATATCTCAATAACATTATGGTTTAATCATTCATAATACCCTACAGTGATGAAGAAGTGCAATAGGTAGTAAGTAAAAGTTGACAGTTCCCAGGATCGACTTTCTATTAACCTCGGCATTGGAAGATTGTTAAACAGCATACGTTTACTTCCATACAATAATACCCATACAACACAACCGTGGCTGACGCTTCGGCAGTATCGCCTTCTTCAAAAGAACACTTAGATGCCAAACGAAAAGCAAGACTAAGCAACCCACTAGGGACGCATAGGACACAAAAAGCATAGCGGAGACGATTTTGATATAAAAGTCACTATCCTAGCACAGGATACCAAAACACCCGCGCGCAAGCTTCTCGAGGCTTTTTGGATAAATGCCAAAAACCCTAGAATGAATAGCAGGGAGGAATGCCTCGAGATCACACGTGATTTCGCCCCTACCTTCGCATCGATCGCTGTGTGGGGAGGTTCAGTCATCAACCAGATGCGACTCTGATCACCGGCTCTTCCTCAGTGGAAGGCATATAGAAACGGCTCTGAAGAAGGCGATACCGCCGAAACGTCAGCCACGGTTGTGTTGTATGTGTATTATTGTATGGAATTAAACGTATGATGCTTAACAACCTCGCGATTGCTGAGAGGGAAAACGACGAATTTAAAAAGTTAACATTATAACAGGATTCTGTCGGTTCACACATCATACATATGTGCTGGATAAGATAGCGACTGAATACAAATAACTAAAATGAGAAGCTTTTGCATACTAAAACAAGTGACTGTAGAGATAGTCATATTTGTACTAGTTGACGTCGCTCGGACGTTTCAATCTGTGTCAGGCTTCAACTTAGAACAACTCTCATCAGATTTCGTGTAGGAAAAAAAAAGACACTCGCCTGCATCTTAGGTGGTACATACATGGAATTTGCAATGATCCGCGCTGCGGTTAAGGAGCTTCGAGCTTTATCGATGTTCCGAAGTTGATGAAATGCCTTGCTCTCTTCCAGTTCCACTTCCATCAGCACATCTTTGTCGTCCAGCTTTTTCAGTTCATGAATTAGATTAGCAGCTAAAGAAACTTCTTACCTACAATTGTATTGCTTAGTCTATTCATCGAAAAACTGGGTCGAAAACTATGTGGCTGCAATTGCTGATTAATTCTACTGCTTCTCGAAAAGTGGACTACGTTATAGCGAAATGAAAATTAGGAAACAGCAGAGCGAAAGGAAATTGGTTCCAGAGTGAATTGAAAGCGAGCTAAAGCAAAATGAAATAAAGTATTTGTTATTGTAAACCTAGAACTAAAAAAACTGGTTAAATAAATGGCGTTAACCAAGTGAAATGGCCTCTGTATGTCGGCAAAGATTGTTGAACAACCGAATCAGACGAGCTTCAAGTGTCTGACGAAGAAATGTTCGATTATGATCGATGGCCCACTGGATGCATTCACGTACCAGTCCGATCTGAAATGGCTTCAACGCAAACTCTCACATTCTGGTCAAACCCAAACTGTTACTGTTCGCACTTAAGAACGCCTCAATTAGCAAGAGCATTTAAATCCAGGAAAACCTTTATGTCTCCATCTTGGTCGTCAGTCATGAGGCAGAGATCCACCAGATTCCGAAGTAATTTTGCAGCCTTTGCTATTCCCAGTGACGCCAAGAACGGACGAGTCTCCTCAATCATCTGTAAGACGACGGTAAAAGCAACACTAGTGCAAACTACTTCTTGATAAAAGGAAGATTGCTTAGCAAATGAAAATTTTTGAAAGGTAAACGAACTTTTCTTAGTTCCTGAGTTTGTTTATTCCTCACAAGAATGCGGCCAAGTTCCATTATAGACTCTTCTTTCTTCTTTATATCGGCATCATTCGAAGCCGGAGTTTTCACTTGAAAAACTTTTTAAACTCCGTGAGCCCATAGAAAAGTTCATAAGAAAACAGAAAGAAAATGCGGACTGTTCATCTTTTTCGAAACTGAACAATCTTCAAAAGTGAAAAAAGCATAAATGAAAGAGGAAACATTGTACTGAACATGTTCTTTTGATTCTGCCTTGGATGAACGCAAAGCCAATCTTAAGAATATACCAGCTTTGATAAACAATATAAAAAAATACATAAGAGACAGGCAAAACGAAGCATCCGCATGGTGTGGTGGTGAACGCGTTAGCTCCCGGAAAAGGTAACAACGCATTCGATCCCCACCGCAAACACCTGCGGTCCGCAGTTTTGAGGATATCTTAGCATCATTGTGGTTGTATCACACAAAATACCCTGCCGTGAAAGAAAGGAAAAAAAATTGTAGTAAGCAGTGAATAAAAAAAGTGGAACACTGGGGTTTAAAACATATTTGCGAACGAGACACGACACAGATCGACCGTACGTTGCAAAGGAATCTATTATGATTCAGTTCCAAAAGCTACTATAGAATGAGAAGGAGACTGACCGAAGTTGACGAGATGATAAATGACATCCTGCTCGTCCTGGTGAGGAAGAGACGTAATTTGATCCATACTTGTCGCTCCTGACAGTCTGGCACTTTGGTAAATCCTGAACGAACCATACAGCAAATTACGAACTAACGAATGGATGTGGACCTGTAAAACAATGAATTCCAACAGCTACAGCTATTCTCAAGAACAATTTCACTTTACTGGACTTATAAGACTTTGGACAGAACTTTAAAGGAAGGGGAACGAAGCCATGTCACTAACTACAATGAATGATGTCATCGAAAAAAAGCGGTAAACATCGGCAGATCTGGGCTAGACAGATATTGAAAACATTTAAAAAACAGACACTACGAAATAAACAATTCAAGGTTAATTACTGGCTAAGGGAAGTTAGTAACAGGTGGATACTCGGAAAGATTGCGCGAATATCGAAATGTCACATTTTAAATGACTTTGAAAACATTGCGATACTCGTGTAAGGTCAGATGGTTATTTATTGGAGAAATAAGACAAAAAGCCATCGAAAATGATA
Source organism: Angiostrongylus vasorum (assembly GCA_018806985.1). Taxonomy (NCBI): domain Eukaryota; kingdom Metazoa; phylum Nematoda; class Chromadorea; order Rhabditida; family Metastrongylidae; genus Angiostrongylus; species Angiostrongylus vasorum. Next base: position 10,502 of record JADANN010000158.1, on the reverse strand, counting down.
CTAGCGGATACACGATTCGAGTTCCGTGGCAAAAAAAAACACCTGCTTGTTCGAAAGCTACCGGATGATATCAAACCCACGAACGCGCGCTAGATCTGCAGGACATTGGGTACGATACGACACGTCAGGACCATTCTCCAGTTTTCTTGTGAAACACGTTCGTCACGACTTATTTACTTGTTTGCATTATATACACACATATATAAACGCCACATGCACACGTGAAGTATATGGAGCACATGTATATAGATATATATAAATGTAATACATACACATACACATACACACGTGGTGTATGTTGCATATATGTATATATATGCATATAGGGGGCGTGTGTGGCGCAGTGGTTGGAGGTGCCACCGCGACACGCACGTGGAATCGATCCCGGCGCCCATGGCCCACCGAGCCTTCCATCGCTCCGAGCTCGGCAAATTGGGACCAGACTTGTCAGGGAGGATAGCAGCACTGGCTCGATACATCGGTAGACCACCGCGAGTCACTGTAAAGGCCAGATATGAATTCAATCACTTCCAAACGATACTTAATGAAGTCAAATACATGCCGCACCCCTTAGGGATTGATCAACGCTGAAAGCTTTGCCGTTTATCCTTTTATATACACCCTATATACCCTATACCCTCATATATGCCCTATACGTATATACATATATATGTATATATGTATATATATATATATATATATATATATGTACATATGTATATTCTCCCAGTGGTTTACAGCCTCATCGTGGCTGGGGGAGCGAGATGTTCCTGGGTGTAGGGATTCGATTTACATCGGAAAGACTTATCTCCCGGCAGGGTCTCCCATGCTAAGAAGGAGTCCGTCTTTTACATCAGAAAGCCCAGCAAAGAGTAAAATAATATCAGGATCTGTCACCGTCCTGGTACCAAACTAGTCGCGTAGTGGAAAATCTCCCTCTTATCCACAAACGCTGCGACTGCCTCTGTTGGTGACCTGCAGCATATTTTGGCCTGGCTCAAATCGAGAATCCAAGGAACCACAATGGCTAAACCAACAGAACTGCGGAAAGATGGAGATTATGCTGGGGCTTGCACAATCAGTGAGGACGGCGCATTCAAATACCAAGTTCAAATATATATGTATATATGTATATATGTATATATATATATATATATATATATATATATATGTATACACTTTCGTAACTTTCTAGACGGAAATGTTCTCAGATCAACGAAATGGAGCTCGAAAGCGTCAACATGTTCGAAGCAGACCACCACCATTGACGACGCTTTAGTGAGAGGGTTGCGAAAGGAAATTGTGGTTGGGCCTGCTCTAGCACTGAAGACGGGCCATCCAAGCATCTAAGCTAACAAGCAAAAACGTGAAAGAAAAGCCCAGCAGCCTACTTGTGCTACCTTGTCATCAAAAATAGAAAAAAGGAAAATCATAAATACAATACCGTCATGCTCGTTGCGTCATTTGAGTGAGCGGCGATGACCTGGCTGGTTAGCATTCAGGCAAGGATGGCAGAGGATATTGTCACCGTCCGCTGTGGTTAATGAAATTGCACATGGTAGGTGATCGTTCTTTACGACCCTAAAAATTATGTGTTCTTCTTTTCAACACTCTCCTTCCTGGAAATCCCTACCTTTGGGACCTAACTTTTCAAATTTAATGAAAAAATATGCATGACACTGAAACAACCCAGACAATTCACTTCCAATTTCAAAGAGAAGAAACCATGAGTTGAATTCTAGAAGACGGATGTATCTATAAGCGTAAATCTGGGAGCTGTTAATCATTCAAAGGAGAATTGACCGGGAAAATAAAAGTGAAAATGTGAAAAAATACAGGAGCGCATCGAAATACCCATTTTTTACATGAATACACATACGACGGTGTGTGTGTTGTGCCGTCAAACACAGCAGCACCTCTCATTAACAAATTTAATTCCATCCATCTACCGTTGTTAAAAAGTTTCTAATGGAAGCATAACTACGAGTAGACCAACGCTGGAATTGTTGTTCTCCTCTTGTGCAGGAGGAAATCCTGTCAAATTCGGCGATTCATTCTCTACTTTGCACCCGTCTGTGGATGACTTCGATAATATTAACTACATGAGATACGGTTATTTCAGAACGGAGAAAGTGGAACTTACTAATTAAGTAAGATTCCATTCAGAGTACTTCGCATAATATGTCTATAATATGCCACAATATTTTATTACCGCCATCTCCTTCGCGTAAATCTTCAAAATGTTCATGTCTCCTACAAAGGTTATGTAAGACCGACCAACTTATTTGCAGGTTACGTCAGCCTACTGCATACACAGGTGGACGATGAGCTAGCGATCACAAGGTGGCAGTCGCAGACGTCACATCTCATAAAGGATAAAAGATGATGTTTTTTTCGTTGATCAATCTCTGAAGGGATGCGCCATCAATTTGACTTCTTTAAGCATCGTTTGGAGGTGATTGAATGCATATCTGGCCTTTACAATGACTCACGGTGGCCTATCGATGTGTCGAATGTTGCTATCCTCCCAGACAAGTCTGGTACAAATTGTCGAACGTGGGGATTGAATGCGCGGGGAAGAACCTGACGCGTGCTTTCGAACTCGTATGTACTTGTAGGGCTTCTCTAACCACTGCGTCAAACACGCATGAGGAAACGAAAAGTGTACGAGTTCTGGTGGAATTCATAACATCCAAAAGGGCCGAGTTTTTTTAGTGTTTAGTAGTGAGTAACTGATGAAGAAAAAGGAAGTTTAAATCTCATCATTAGAGGCTAACACAGTCTTTGCAACGGCTTTTTAATTAACGAAAGCCTAAGTTAGATGTGTAAGATGCGACTGTGCAAATGTAAAGGATGTTTCGATATGAGTGTGAGGTTAGGTGTAGTGGACTTGTCGATATCCATTCGGTACAAGGGATATTCAAGTAATAGGATCACAGACATTTTTCGTTGGTGCGGATGTACGCTTAACCGATTACTCAATGACGCTCCAAGGTGTTGAAATTGTTGGTGAAGCTACTAGAATCGAACTGTTTACCGACTAAATGAGAAATGAATGGAAAACGCAAAAAAAACATATGGTACACGAAAAAGTTGGTGATACCACATGAGAAATCAAAACATATAACTCACCGCTTCGCTCTCTTAATTTCCCCATGACCATAATTCAGAACCTTTTTTCATATTTGGTACCGAACTAAGCTTCAAGCCTCATCAAATACTACATTGGAATGGTACGTAGTTACAGGAACACAACCAATGGAGAAGTAGGATCGGGTAATTATGTTTAACTACACGCTCGTTATCACCGTAGAACGGCTAATGAATGCACGCGAACCTCTGGTTACGTCTTCTTTCTAGTCACAAGACATGAACTGTGCAAATCCAACTCAAGTATTACCAGCTTTCATACTAACTTAGCGATTTCTAAAAGTAGTAGCTCTGCACAATCCATTAATGTTAATTTCATTTTTAGTTCACGAAATGCTACTATCGCATTCTTTCGTGAAATCAGACCATCATGAAACCAGATGTCCTCGATTCGATCGTATCAGTCAGAAAGTAGGCACTGAAACAAAATGAACGATGAGGCGGTAAGCCACTAACGAAAGGACGGAACACCAATATGACCTGTTTCTTCTTTGCCGATTGTTAAAAGATAACTTCGGAATTAGCTTTGTAATGCGAAATCCTTTTTGTGGAACTTACCATGCTTGTGTGAATGTGTTCCCATTTATGCGAATTGTATTCTTCAAGTCAATTCGGCCAAAGGCTTGCAATCACACGATTGGGAGGCACACGGCAGGTAGTTAGGATGCGCGTGCAACAAATAAGCTCTTTTGTTCACTAGATGAGAGACTGGCAAGCTACCTGTGCGTATTTCCAGCCCCACGTTCGGAGCTCAGCACGCTACACGTTTATATCAAAGCCTGTGCACAGCAAAATAACTGGACCTCATTTCCTTGACTTGGATAGAGCTCCCCCATGCGGCAGGATTATGAAGACCAGTACGCACGGGATGCTAAAATCTCATGATTATTTTAAGCTATCTATATCCCCAAGCACTACTGTTACTAATCTTACCTGGAATAAACGATCACTTGCATCTGAATCCTCTATAGAGGACGCGATCTTGCAGTCCAGGTCAAGGTACGGCGTCATCGGATTGACTTGGAAAAAAAATGCGACATCCATTAAACGACTTTCATGACACTGGAGGAGAACTGCTCCTCGGAACATGTGACAACAGAGGAGTTGGCAGCATTCTCTTCAACACGGATTTAACCACGAACATCGATTTAATCGAACAACTGACAACCAGAATCGGATGTTAACAGTAGAAGAGATTGGATCAATAGCGGCTTTGACAATCTTCGTTGTCTAGGCACCAACATCAACCGATGATGGAGGTGAGGTCGAAATGTTCTATATAGAGAAGTTCTACAGAAGAAACTCTACATTCCTAAAGGTCTTCATTGTAGATATCAAAGTTAAGAATACCCAAAAAATGCTCCCGAAATAGGTCACATTGGGTTGGAAAGCTTGGAATGGAACAAACTGGTGGCCTATAAAACTTTCATTAAAAAAGTGGACGACTGTCTAAATTTATGGTGATGACCAAGACCATTTATGGTAGGCCATAATTCCATAGCCCCTGCTCTCAAGAGGAGACTCTACCTATGAAGGAAAGCAAAACGGAATAAACCACATCATTGGAAACCGAAGCACTGCCTGGACGATGTCGCCGTCATGTCAAATTCTACGGAGGATCAGATCATCGCCTTCTTCATATAAGTTTCCAGTTTTTGCGGAAAGGAGGTAAACCTGCTAGGTTCAAGAACCGAATTCCTAAAATCACTAGAAACTGGGTTTATTCAGTTCATTATTCAGCTAATGGGAAGGAACCGTTGATGACATCAAAGAGTAATGCAATTGGCTAATTAAACATCTTCACGTTAGCGCTATGAAAGCTGAGAGTTCGAAAGTCACCAAGAAACGTCTCTCTCCAGAAAAACTCGAGCTAGTATGCTAGCATGGAATCGTCCTGGCTACAGACGAGTGCGAATTCCCGTCCGAATTTCAAAACAATGCAGATAGGCGATTGAAGAGAATCCTAAAAGAGAATAGCAGCAGTTCTGGTCGATGCTACAGAGACTGGGAAAAGCATTCGCAAAGTGTACCGAAGCTTCAATAATTACACAACCACGATGATTCCACTCCTACAGCCAAACGAAACAGTTACAGGTTCAAGAAAGGTGATAGAGAAAATTGCTCGTGATTACTACTCAGAACTCTTCATTTGAAAGAACATCCCGCCCTCATGTGAAATAAAGAAGGAAGAATGTGTCGTGCTTCCGGTTTCCACTTTCGGAATCCGACCTGCCATTTTGTCGGTGAAAAAATTGAACAGTATCAGGTCCGGATGGGATGTGATTGAACTCCTTAAGAACCTTCCACCAGCCCTCACGAACACTGGCTCGGCTCGTCAGACGTTACCTGTCAGAATGCAAGTTTCCCATTCAATGGAATATCATCAAGAATGCGTTATTGTTCCAGAACTATGGCCTCCACGATATCGGTAGCTATCTGCAAATGTTCTTGCTATTTGTCATCTGCGAGCTTTTCACTCGATTCACCACAGAAGTGATAGAACAGTGGATGAAAAGACAGCTGTGTAGACATGTAGGATTTCGAAAAGGATTCTGTGCGATAGACCACATCTACGCAATAACCAGACTCAGTGGACTGTCGCGAGAACACAGGACACCGATCTGTCTTACTTTGACGAATTAAAGAAAGCTTTTGACTCAGTTGAGAGAGAATCAATCGCGCGACACCTTGACAACCAGGACATCACTGCTCAGTATACAAAGATTCCTTGTGAGCTGTATAAAGACCTCACAACCAAAATATCACCATTATACAACGATATTACAGCGAGGTTAAAAGAGGGCTAAGCCAAGGCGACACCATCTCTCCAAAATTATTTACCGCCACCCTCGAGAAGGTCATGAGATCACTAGAATAAAACAATATGGAATTGGATTCGCTTTGATAACAACGTTTTTATAATACCAATCATAAGTCAGGCTGATCCAATATTTGCAGACTTTGATAAGGTCTGTCGAAAGATTGGACCTCAATTAAATCTCATAAAAACGACCCACTTGAGGACTGGACTAGTTAGTTTCGTATGCTTCATCAACACTGAACTGAACGAATATCTTCGAGTGTTCCAGGAACGTTTATCTAGCTCGAAAAAATCAAAACGATGAACAGTATAGCTCAGGGGTTGCGCAAAAGGAAAACGCGGCTTGGGATGCACTCCAGAACATTCGCAGATGCAATGAGGGGGAAGCAAGGACACCCGATGCCATACCTACCTTTTCGAAAACACGATTCTACCCACCTAAGTTCATGCATTAGAAACCTGGTCGTTATGCAATCACGATTAAAGAGCACTAACGTTATTGAATGCGCAGTCAAAAAAGGCGATGCTGCGAGTATTCTATATTATGCATTTGAGTGAGGGAAATCCATGCTCCGATCTACGTCAACGACAAAAAAATCGGAAACGCCGTTCTGTATGTCAGACTTTCGAGGGAAAGGTGCGTTGGGCACGTAATGCGTATGAAAGACAACCAATGGACAGAAGCTGTTAGTGGCTGTGTTCTTCGGAATGTTGAACGTACTGCAGAAAGACCATAGACCTGATGGTCAGAGTTCTTTCCGAAAACCTGAAAAGGAAGAACTGATGCTCAATTAGGTACAACGACAGGCGGTTGCCACTAAACTACTCTTGCGCGCCACGGGAGAAATGGAAGATTTACTAGCGCCCGCTCAAATCACTCGACGATCAACGAGACACCAGGTCACAGTGGACACTGCGTCTAACGTTCGGATTATCTTCTGCTAACAGCGTACTTCTTCGCAGGAAGCAGCGGTAGAAGTTCCTACAAAATAAACAAAGACTGGGTTCGCATGAAAAAAGCAGCTTAGCCATACTGTACTTCTTTTATTCCTAATATGTAGATGATTGACTAAAGCATGAATTTTTTCCGAGGAAGATGTATCACTGTGCTATGGGTCATATCGAAGACAGTAGAGCTAAAAAGCTGCCAGGTCATTGCCTTAGAATCACTGCACAATGACGACTCTTCCCGAACTACGAACACTCTGTTACAGATCGTATTCCAGCACTAAAAAAGCAGATAGATGAGGAATCAGCCTCATTCAACAACACGGCTCTTCAGCCCCAAAACTGAATATCAAAATATTTCATAAAATTTTAGACGCTCGATGTTCTCATTGGGGGAAATATGAGGTTTTGGTTTATTTTTTATTCCATTAAAACTGACGTTTCTGCAGTATCGCCTTCTTCAGAGCCAGGAATGGTATTCTGAATAGCAATTTACTATGCCAAAAGCTTTAATAACACAAAAGAAAGACGAAAATCTATGTGACAATCACATGATCATTACGTTCTCGAGAAATCCACCGTTCTTACGCCCCGTCCACCGAGGAACAACCGCTAACATGAGTTGTATATGGTCGATGAGTGCACCACCCTACATCAAAAATCGATATGAAGGTACAAGGCGAGATCACACGAGATATATGGGTATTCCACCCTGCTCTTCATTGTACGAATTTTAGCATTAATATGCCGGTTCTTCCCCAGTGCAAGGCACACAAAAACGGTGGGGTTTTCTAGAAGCTACTGATCGTGTGGTTGCCATTTAGATTTTCATCTTTCTGTTTGTCTTATTGAAGCGTTTGGCGTAGTAGATTGCATATCATTATACCTTTCAGGATATAACGAAGACGATACTGCCGAAAGGTCCGCTCTAACGGAATAAAAAAATGAAGTGACACCTCGAATATTCACAACAAGAATATTGAAAACTATCTGATCAATGCCGGCGTAAATAGAAAGCCAGTCGTGGGAGTTTTAAGCATCACTCATTGCATGCTTTAATGTCAGATAATCTGTAGCAGATGAAGAGGGCACTGCTCTCTACGCGCTGTTGTTGTCACGAAGGATTTAGCTTTCCAAGAACGAACTATGGGAGAAATTTCAGCAATATCAGTGTATTGCCTGCAGACGATTTAACATTGTTTATCTCATCGTTATCCGTTAACTTTCAAAAAACTTTCCTTCTTTGACCTTTCACTAAAACTTTGGCAATTAAACAAAGATAAAAAGGTCTACTTCGTTGCAGGAAACCGTAAGCACGCCCTACATGAGGCAAATTTGTTGTCCTGTGTCACGAACATTGCTCTCCCATATATAGTAGTGTGTGGCTGGTCTTCATCAATACTTGCTTAATACTCGAACGGCTCGCCTTCACTGGTTGTGCGGCCCCCCGCACAATCTCCACTCTCCGGAAACTTGTTGGTTAAGTCATTGTGGGTCCCTGGAATCCACAGGTCAGACTGGCCAAAGTCTGCCGTAGGTCTTCATCACCACAAGCAGTAGCTGTCCTTGTGGATTAGAGGGAGATTTGCCACCACGCGACTTTGATACCAGGAGGGAGGTGGATCCTAGCATTGGTTCACTATTAGCTAGACCTCTTGATGGAAATGCCGGACTCCTTCTCAGCTTGGAAGACCGTACCAGTGGGATGAATACCGCCGCTGTATATCGCAGCCCGACACCCAGGAACACCTCTCAGCCACGATGAGGCGGCAAACCGTTAGGAGGATCTTTATCGCTAATAAGAATAAGTTTAGAACTGACAAAAAGCTGTGAACGCCTGAAGCCGTTTGTTATGCGACTGATACTCGCGCTTCAAATTTTCTGCTGAGGCTATGGAGGCACTCGGCTGACCAGACTGTGTCAACTCGACAATTTTAGACTTTGAAGAAGGTGAAGTCCACCTAATTAGCGGCCATCGTGAATGAATGTGAGAAGAAAAACCTCGTGTTTGCTCATCAAGAAAAAAGTGAAGCAGCGTATTAGGTATTTTGAATTAACAACCAGGTATACAAGTTCGTTCTTTTTTAGCACCCTGATGCACTCTCACTGAGCGTGGCTGTCCTTAGCAGAAGTTACATGACATTCTTCTTGCTTTTGGTACTACTACTCTTTGCGCACCTTGGAAGCTTTTCACTTTCCTTTAATGTACTTTCCCATTTCTTGTAATATCTCTGTGTGCTAGTCATATGATTACTTGCACTATTTTCCTATATCTGTGTTGATTTCGTCGTTCCATTATTGGTGTCCTAATAATGTTTTTGTAAAGATTTGCTTACCAAAGTCTCGCGCAACCACATCTCAGTGATCAATTTCGATTTATGCTGCATCCGCTGGGAAAAACTCGAAGGCGGTAAAATATCCAGTTAAGGATGGCGATTCGAAATCGCATTCATATCCATGTTTTCGTGCTAGGCACACCGATAAATTGAACAGGAAAAAAGAACATTATTGGGATGGAGAAAGAGGCACACAAGAGGACGAACGAAACTTCTGTATTCAACGGACGTGAAGATATCTTTTATATTTCTTCCAATCAGAAAAATATTTCCCGGCTTCAGATGGCAGCACAGTTGAAGACGGTTGGACGATCAAAAAAATTCAGAAATTCCGAAGAGCAGCCACAACAACTTATCCACACAAAATTATCTTAACTTTCACCGGAAAAATATACAGCCAAATTTTTGCAGAAGTGGGAAGAGGTGCAGTAAATCCAAGCCTCATGGTGCCACAGTGATAAAAACTGCAAGAACAGAAACTGCCTGAGGTCCGAAGAGGCGAATGGTCTTTGTTTGTGTTGGTGGAACGACTTGCTTCTCATTTTTGGTGTTCCAGAATTCATTCAACGACATCTAATATATAAGCAACTATTAGTCGAAGAATACAGAGTGAATGCCCGGAAACAAATTGGTCATTCTATTTTCTATCATAATCATCAGAAAAGGTGAAAATTTTTGCAAAACACCCACTACCAGCCACTACCAGATATAACCATTATACAACGATATTATCATTGATGTCGGAAGAGGGGTTAGGCAAGGCGACACCGTCTCGCGAAAATTATTTGCCCCTTCCCTCAAGAACGTCATGCGAAAATTGGATTGGGATAACATGGGAGTTAAAGTCGATGGTCGGTAATTACACCATCTTCGCTTTGCTGATGACATCGTCCTTATAACATCAAACATTAGCCAAGCGGAACGTATACTTGCCCACTTTGATAAAGCTTGGTGAAAAATTGGTCCTGGACTAAATCTCATAAAAAACGATGTTGATGAAGAACAAATTGGTTTCGTATGCCCCATACACGCTCAACGGAACGAATATCTCCGAATGCTCTAGATATGTCTATCTAGGTCGGGAAATCAACATGTTGAAAGACTTAGCTTCAGAGCTGAGCAAGATTAAACGATCGGCCTGGGGAGCTTTCAAGTGTATCGAGGTTGTAATGAAGAGGACACAGAACACTTGACTCCTTGCCCACATTTTCGACTCAGTGGTACTTCCTGCTTTAGCGTATGCGTCA